>OY757015.1:85685670-86163411 GCA_963580285.1 Lucinisca nassula | reverse complement strand
ACTCGTGGGACTTTATCTTATGGTGAGCTGAACATTTTGCACTACAGTGAGTGCCAAAAGTTGAATTCTTTATCTAAAAGTGACAACTTGTACATGTTTTCATATTTCTGCAACAATAAATTGCGTGTGCTCGTAAGGACCGCCTTATGGAGGCGGTTTTAACCACACAACCCGTAATTTAGGCAAAAAAAAGGAAATAATCGTCAGTTTTGTAAATCCCACTTTTCTCTGTGTAAAGTGGGGTTTAAAGGAGTGACCGTTATACGGAATATTAACGTGATACGTTAAACTACTTCATGTTATCTTTATGATTATTAATAACGAAACACGCCTATTCAAATATATTGCAAATTTTACAACTCTCCCCCCTCCCCAACCTCCCCCTCCCCCCCCCCCAAAAAAAAAAAAAAAAAAAAAATCTGCATACAGCAAAGGTTGTGGGTTCTCGTTAGAACCGCCTCGGCGAGGCGGTTCAAACGAGTACTCACAATCTATGTTTTGGGGCAGAAATAAGAAAAATAATCTTTACCCCTTTTTACTGGGATCAAAGTTATATATATAGGCGTATTGCACCAGCACAGGACACAACGCAGGCTAAAGCATGCCCGATTTCGCGCAGTCTGATCAGAGTCTTCGGTGGTCGTATGAACATTTTGAGCCTACCTTCTATGTAAAAGAAGGCAAACGAAAAGAATAAGAAAACAAGAGGCCCATGGGCCACAATGCTCACCAGAACTCAGGCGGACACTGCCCACTGGCAGCCATGTATGGTTTCAGGTTTTAATTTATTGCTTATAAAGTCTCCCAAACAAACCCCCATTTCAAAATGAGCACCCATGTGGACTCTGTATCTGAAATATTAGGCATTTTATGAGGAGGAAGGATGAGACATGGACCCAACAGAGCCCTGAATGGTATCACTGAATCCATCTTATCATAAGGCACATGAATATATATGGTTTAGGGGTTGGGATGTGTACTGTTCCTGAGATATAAGGCCTTTTAAGCTGCGAAGGGGTTGGAGCATAGCCCTGGCAGACCCCAGGAAAGCCAAGATTGTTGTCACTGAATGTGTCTTATAATAAGGACCAAGAAAATATATTGTTTAGGGGTGGGGATATGAACAGTTTCCAAGATATGAGGCCCTCTTATGAAATGATGAGGAGAGGAATGGCCCCTGTGGACCACCAAGTTTGTGTGACTGAATGTGTCTAATCATAAGAAACAAGAATATATATGATTATGAGATTGGGATCTTAATGGTGTCTGAGATATATGGCCTTTTATGAAGTAGAGGCGTGGGCCATGGCATCAGCATGTTGCCCTAGCACATAGACGCATTGATGTGAGTGAATGAGTCTTATTATAGGGAACACAAATATACATATTTAAGGGGTGGGGATCTGAACAGTTTCTGAGATATATTGCATTTTATGAAGTGGAAGGGTGGGGCATAGCCCCAGCACACCGCCAGAGACCCCTATGTTGGTATCACTGAATGTGTCTCATCATAAGGAACAAGAATATATATGGTTTAGGGGTGGGGGTTCTGAATGGTTTCTGAGATATTGAGCCTTTTACGAAGTGGAGGGGGTTGGGCATGGTCCGGGCACATCCCAGAGGACCCCCAGGTTGGTTTAAATGAATGCGTCTTATCATATGAAACAAGAATATATATGGTTTTGGGATGGGGATCTGAATGGTTTCCGAGACGTATCACCTTTTATGAAGTGGAGTTGTGGGGCACAGCCCCCGTGCGGACCGGGAGACCCTTAGATTGGTATCACTGAATGCGTCTTATCATAAGTAACAAGAGTTTATATGGTTTAGGGGTGGGGATCTGAACGGTTTCTGATATATTGGGCCTTTTATGAAGTGGAGGGGTCGGGCATAGCCCCCGTGCGGCAAGGGAGACCCTACGGTTGGTATCACTGAATGTGTCTTATCATAAGGAACAAGAATTTAAATGGTTTAGGGGTGGGGATCTGAACGGTTTCTGAGATATTCAGCCTTTTACGAAGTGGAGGGGGTGGGGCATAAGCCCCGCCACATCCAAGGGGACCCTCAGATTGGTGTCACTGAATGCGTCTTATCATAAGAAACAAGAATATATATAATTTAGGGGTGGGGATCTGAATGGTTTCTGAGATATATGGCATTTATGAAGTGGAAGGGTGGGGCATGGCCCCAGCGTACCCCAGAGAGAACCCAATGTTGGTATCACTGAATGTGTCTTATCATAAGGAACAATAATATATATGGTTTAGGGGTGGGGATCTCAATGGTTTCTGAGATAAATGGCATTTTATGAAGTGGAGGGGGTGGGGAATGTCCCCGGCACATTCCCGGGGGGACCCCAAGGTTGGTGTCACTTAATGCATCTTAGCATAAGGAACAAGAATATATATAGTTTAGGGGTGGGGATCTGAATTGTTTCTGAGATAAATGGCATTTTATGAAATAGAGGGGACAGGGCATGTCCCCGGCACATCCCGGGGGACCCCCAGGTTGGTGTCACTTAATGCATCTTATCATAAGGAACAAGAATATATATGGTTTAGGCGTTGGGATCTGTAAGGTTTCTGAGATATAAGGCATTTTTATGAAGTGGAGGGGGCGGGGCATGGCCCCGGCACAACCTAGGGGACCCCCAGGTTGACATAAAAGCTTTATGGCTGAGAGAAGTTTACTCAAGGAACATGTCCATGTAAGTTTTGTCAAAATATCTGCAATGACTTGGCAGTAAATGTCATTTTTCAGTTTTCCCAATTATAAGTCAATGGAAACTCTAGTTGCCATAGCAACAAAACTAAAAGGCTAAATTTCATAAAAAAAAACACAAAACCTGTAAAGGTAAATATGGTGAATATTTTCATACAGTTTCGGTCTCCTAGAGCATATGGTTTCTGAGGAGATTTATTTTAACTATTTTTTTTCTATTTTTTTCATTTTGGTTTCCATGGCAACCAATAAAAATGAACAGAAGGCCTAAAATCATATGGAATATAGTAGAGTGCCTATGGAACATTTCTATGCAAGTTTTGTCAAAATATCTGCAGAGGCTTGGCAATAAAGGACATTTTTCAATTTTCCCCATTATAAGTCTATGGAAACTATAAGTTGCCATAGCAACCAAACTATTGAGCCGATTTTCATAAAAAAACACAAACTTTCAATCCCCCAACCCAAGGATGTTATAGATAAAATTTGGGCCCAATCGGCCCAGTGGCTTCAGAGGAGATGTCGTTTGAAAGTGTTGACGCCAGACGACATACGACAGACGACGACGGACGGACGACGACGACGGATAACTGCCTATCCTATAAGCTCCCCCGGAGCCTTCGGCTCTGGTGAGCTAAAAACACAAACTTTCAATCCCCCAGCCCAAGGATGCTACAGATGAAATTTGGGCTGAATCGGCCCAGTGGTTTCAGATAGATGTCGTTTGAAAGTGTTGATGCCAGAGGACGCAGACGACGACGGACAACTGCCTATCCTATAAGCACCCCGGGAGCCTTTGGTTCTGGTGAGCTAAAAACAAAACCTGTAAAGGCAAATATGGTGAATAGTTTCATAAAGTCTCAGCCTCCTAGAGCATATGGTTTCTGAGAAGATGAGTTTTTAAGTATTTCTTTTTTATTCATTTTGGTTTCCATGGCAACCACTGAGTCCATCTTATCATAAGGAACAAGAATATATATGGTTTAGGGGTGGGGATCTCAATGTGTTCCGAGATAAATGGCATTTTATGAAGTGGAGGGGGTGGGGCATGTTCCCGGCACATCCCGGGGGACCCCCAGGTTGGTGTCACTTCATGCATCTTAGCATAAGGAACAAGAATATAATATAGTTTAGGGGTGGGGATCTGAATGGTTTCTGAGATAAATGGCATTTTATGAAATAGAGGGGGCAGGGCATGTCCCCGGCACATCCCGGGGGATCCCCAGGTTGGTGTCACTTAATGCATCTTATCATAAGGAACAAGAATATATATGGTTTAGGGGTTGGGATCTGTAAGGTTTCTGAGATATAAGGCATTTTATGAAGTGGAGGAGGCGGGGCATGGCCTCGGCACAACCTAGGGGACCCCCAGGTTGACATAAAAGCATATGGCTGAGAGAAGTTTACTCAAGGAACATGTTTATGTAAGTTTTGTCAAAATATCTGCAATGACTTGGCAGTAAATGCCATTTTTCAGTTTTCCCCATTATAAGTCAATGGAAACTCTAAGTTGCCATAGCAACAAAACTAAAAGGCCAAATTTCATAAAAAACACAAAACCTGTAAAGGCAAATATGGTGAATATTTTCATATAGTCTCAGCCTCCTCGAGCATATGGTTTCTGAGGAGATGATTTTTTAAGTATTTTTTGTCTATTTTTTTATTTTGGTTTCCATGGCAACAAACAAAAATGAGCAGAAGGCCTAAAATCATACGGCAGATAGTAGATCGCCTATGGAACATTTCTTTGAAAGTTTTGTCAAAATATCTGCAGAGGCTTTGCAGTAAATGCCATTTTTCTATTTTCCCCATTATAAGTCTATGGGCACTCTAAGCTGCCATAGCAACCAAACTAATGAGCCGATTTTCATTAAAAACACAAACTTTCAATCCCCATGCCTAAGGATGCTACAGATGAAATTTGGGCTGAATCGGCCTAGTGGCTTCAGAGGAGATGTCGTTTGAAAATGTTGACGAAGACGACGCAGACGCAGACGCAGACACAGACGCAGACGACGACGACGGACAACTGCCTATCCTATAAGCTTCCCCGGAGCTTTCGGCTCTGGTGAGCTAAAATTGCAGGACAGGTATAGATTTGAGGGATCACATGAAAACGCCCAAACACTTAGAAACTTCAAGTCAAATTTAATTTTCCTTCGGAATGTCGTAAGTCTTGGTATCATTTATTCATAGATGTATTTATTTGTAACTTAAAAAAAAAATACAGAATTAGTTTCAAACGGTGTTGACTCAATTTTATGACGTTTAACCTTATTTTTCTTCAAATTAGTAATTGCTTTTCATTTTTATTTGTTTTAGATCTAGGCTTATGTAACGTCTTTTTTTTATATTAATAACACAAACACAAAGTTCATACTATTCTCGGTTAACCAAATAGTCCACACATGAAGTGTTTTTTTTTTTTTTTTTTTTTTTTTTTTTTTTGAGATATTTCAAGATTCTATTCGGAAAGGTAATGAAAGTGTCTCTATATGGTAATACCATTTTTCTTCACAAACTGACTCTTCTTGCTGTCACACTCCGCGCAGTTGCCGGCTACACGTTGTTTCGGTCCTGTCTGGACGAACTGAACATTCTTGGACTCTGTTATTTTCTTGCACTTGAGACAAAATATCGGCCACATGTTTCTGGCTTATGGTCTCCGACTTCCTGGAACACAAAATAAACATAGGGTCCCATATGAGCCAGGGCATGACAAAAGGGACGTGCGACCAGGAAGTCTTAGATCAGTCCTCTACAGCCTACGGATTATCCAAAGATAGATAAGGCAATTTATTGTCTACGCCCATGGGCGTAGACATTATAGACGCAGGGTTTAACACGGAAGTACAGCATTTAGTTACCCGTAATACAGGTTGATCTTTTAATTTTATACTAAGTAGTAAAATCAATGCATAAATCTATCTGATGAAACCAATAAAATGATACTTTCACACTCTGATTTTTCATACTGTGAAAATAACATGACCTTGTTATTTTCACAGTATTTTCACAGTAGCAGCCCGGACTACTTTTTCTCGCCAACATTCATATGTTATCGATAAAATAATCCTTTGAACATCGTAAAATACCTTG
Source organism: Lucinisca nassula (assembly GCA_963580285.1). NCBI lineage: Eukaryota > Metazoa > Mollusca > Bivalvia > Lucinida > Lucinidae > Lucinisca > Lucinisca nassula. The sequence goes on along the minus strand of OY757015.1, from coordinate 86,157,591 downwards.
AAAAGCACTCGATAAACTGTAAAAAATGTTTTTATTCAAAATGGCGGTCAGTTTATGTTTTGAAACTGATAGTTGTGACGTCGTAGTCAGGTACGATTGATCAATTACCGCAATATCCTTATAAAAGCAAATTTACTTTTTCCGCCAGACATCAAAAGTATTTCAACTCGTGCGATGAAAACATCCGAATTTTCATTCGTGCTTCGCCAAAAAAATTGGCGAAGCACGAGTGAAAATTCGGATGTTTTCAACACACGAGATGAAATACTTTTGTTATCCGCCGAAAAAAAGTTAATTTTCTTATTATTTTATAATTAATTAGGACATTTACAGTAATTGATCGGCCCGAAACGGCGACCTGTTAGTTTCAAAACATAAACAAATCGCCATTTGATTTTAGCATTTTAAGTTCAAAGAATGCTTTTCAAGTTATGTTACAGAATGCGTTGTGTTTATTTGAAGTCCATATTATTTTTGACATGCACCCAGCCACTGTAGAATCGATTCCTTAGCAACAACAACGAAAAAAACACGATTTGAGCACAGATTTCACTAGAAACTACTTCCTCGCACAAACCCTTTGCTCAGCCATTCAGTGAACTGGTACGTCTTGTAGACCATTTTTAAGACAGACAGCTAAATCTAAAACTCTTTGGAGCATTTAAAGTGTTGCCCGAAATGTGTGTCGGCAAAAGGGAGATGTTCAAAAACACAGCGCTGTTGTTGTCCGATATGGCGCCTGTTCATGCAGTTTTATGCCACACTTCAAATATATTCTATTAATCTAACGGTAACAGGAATTATTATTCTTAGTAAATAAGGGAAAATTAACCCTTTTTCGACCAGAACGTAAACAAAAAAGTAGTTCCGGCACGCTACAGTGAAATGATATTTATGGTATCAGTCACAATTGAAATGATACGATATCATTTCACTTGTGATTGATATCATTTTTATTTGTTTAAGATATGCATTGATTTCACTGCTAAGTATAAAATAAAAGTAATATCTTCTATATATTTATATGCAGCAACAAGAATACGCTTTCTCAAGAAGTAAAAAGCGACCCAAAACAAAACTTTCACACAAAAAGAAGCCGACGGGCAGAGCTCTGACACAGACTTGCTATCACATTTTTACAAGCCCATATTTGCTGCCATATTTGTTCAGGCTAATACAAAATATACATCTAACAACGCTCGACCACAACGGACCATTGCCTATTCTATAAACTCCCCAGGAGCCGAAGTGGTGAGCAAAATAACTTGCCTTGCCGTTAGAAATGCTTTTTAATTAACCTTCAATTTTTCTTCTATAGAGTGTAGGAAAGCTGTCTACTTAATTTCTTCAACACTTTTCGAGCATTCTATTTGATAAGATGTTACAAGCATATTGAAGTTGCACATGTGGCTTTTTAAGCAGCATTTGCAACTGTGTCATTTTACTTCAGTAGGCAGGATCTTGGGTGCAGACTGACAATTAGAATATTGCAAAAGACATTTAATAAAAAGCATTTCTGGGATACATCTCTAGACACTCTACATTTAATATGTGCTAAGCGTAGATTTAGCTTTTTGTTAAAGCTATACTTGTTTTATAATTTACTGTACATGTGTAATTGAATGGCTATTTGCACTCTTGAACATTTCTGGTGTTTTCAACACACTCGACGCAATAGTAAATGCATGGTTAGTGTCTTTAATAATGAAATATAATCGGTGACCCTTATACAATTTTATAGGGGCGAGCTTTAGCGAGCCCCTATAAAATTGTCGCGGCGAATAGATTATATTTTATTATTATACCGCAATTCAAAAATCAAGGGGTTTTGCAATAATTTAGCAAATTTAAGCAAAAAAAAAAAAAAACAAAAAAAAAACAGCAGACAGTGTGGCATGTTAAACGACATTCAGTGCCATGGCGCGCACACGTAGTATAACGTGACGTCAACAAGTGCAAAGTTTCTGACGTCACCACGGCACAAAGACGCCATGGACGCTCGAATAAAAGTTTCTCAGCGCTTTACATTCTGTAAGAAAATCTGCAAATAAGTAGTTTATTTTAGCTTTAGAAATTATGTTCGAGGTTGAGACTCAATTGCAGTAACAGTGCGCAGTTATTCCAACGGGCCATTCAAACCAGGAAAGACCGAGAAGGTAAGAATTTAGCTGAAATTTCTGAAAATCTGTTCAAATAAATATTGCAAAGATTTTAACTTGCAGTTTCGTTGTTTTCCCATGTATAAAAGGTTGCATGTTATTGTTTACACTTGTAATTTAGTGACCTGAAAAGTAGGTCCGGTCTATTAACGGTCACTAGACGTATTATAGGTCAGTAGAAGGTATTATCACTACCGATTATAGCGTGCAGTTATTCGACCCCCCTTTATTAGGTTACTAGAATGCCTGATTGCGGAATAAATGGTAAATACATGGTTAGTGCCTTTAATAACAAAGTATAATCGGTTCGCCGCGACAATTTTATAGGCGCTCGCTGAAAGCTCGTCCCTATAAAATTGTCTAAGGCTCGCCCCTATAAAATAATTATTGTCTTTAAACGGTGAGCCTTAGACAGTTATAAAATTGTCGTTGCGAACCGATTATATTTTATTATTAAAGACACTAATCATGTATTTAGTTTATACCGCAATTCAAAACAATCAAGGGGTTTTGCAATAAATAAGCAAATTTAAGCAAAAAAGACAGCAGACAGTGTGGCATGTTAAACGACTTCAGTGCCATGGCGCGCACTCGTAGTATAACGTGACGTCAACGAGTGCAAAGTTTCTGACGTCACCGCGCCAGAAAGACGTAGGAAACAACATGGCTGCTCGAATAAAAGTTTCTCAGCGCTTTCCATTCTGTATGAAAATCTGCAAATAAATAGTTTATTTTAGCTTTAGAAATTATTTTCGAAGTTGGGACGCAACTGCAGTAGCAGTGCGCAGTTATTCCAACGGGCGATTCAAACCAGGAAAGGCCGAGAAGGTAAGTATTTAGCTGAAATTTCTGAAAATCTGCTCAAATAAATATTGCAAAGATTTTAACTTGCAGTTTCGTTGTTTTCCCACGTATTGAAGGTTTCATTTTATTGTTTACACTTGTAAATTTGTGACCTGAAAAGTAGGTCCGGTCTATAAACGGTCACTAGACGTATTCAAGGTCAGTAGAAGGTATTATAAGTCACTACCGATTATAGCGTGCAGTTATTCGACCCCCTTTATTAGGTTACTAGAATGCATGATTGCGGTATAGATATGTTTTCGACTCATTCGATAAAATATTGGTATTTATCGTAAAAAGTGAATTTTCTTTTTATTTTATACGAGAAACAGATCAATACAGTAGTCCTGAATTCTCCTGTGAAAATACATTTATCATATGACGTCGCGTCTGAGAGTGTAATAACGCCATGTATTATTTTCGATAATACACTAGTGGATTTAATATGCAAATTAGCTAGATACGTCTCTTAACGTTACATGTGCAACGTCCTTAACGACGTCGCGTTTACTAACGGCGGAATATTGACATTTTTGTAAACAATCGTGAATAAAATGCGTTTTAAATGTCATATGATAAATAGAATCTTGCATTCGTGCTCATGTATTATTGAATTTATTAAACTCATTGACGAAAAGGGATAAAATGCTCGGCAAAGCCTCGCATTTTATCCCTTTTCCTCAACTCATTTAATAAATTCAATAATACATGATCACTCATTAAAGATCCTCTATGTAACAAACGGTCAGATTATTTTTCTCGTATGTACTGATAAACGGTCAGATTATTTTTCTCGTATGTACTGATACAGTGTGCGAACTCCATTTTTCTTTGTATCAAATATGCATAGATTCATTGATATAATTGTATAAAATAAATCTAGAGGATCTTACATGAGTGTTCATGTCTTAAGATTTACATTTCCAGTGTAAAGTCTAATGTAAACCTATAGAAAACAATGCAGTTCATACTTCCATGAACGCATCGAGTCACATGATTATTCAAGGACGCCAGGTGACGTCAGTTTAAACCATGGTTCTCTACGGGCTTTAGTGACGTCAACAATGTTCCGCTCTTTGTAGAAAAAAAAAACAGCGTGATAATGTTTTCAGCTTTAAAAGTTTGCCCTAAAAGCAGTTTTGTCGCCCAGTGATGAGGGACAAAGAATGTAAATATAATAAAATAAACTTATTTGTTCTGCTTTTCATGATACATATAGTATGAACGACAGCCGGTCGCTAGCAAAGTTTACATCAACCCCTTTGGGGTTCATTTACTTTGCATGCGACTCACTGCGTTCATACTTTCATGAACAGCAGAAAAATAAAAAGCATTTCTTAATTTTTGTACATTTCCAGTGTAAAGTCTGATGTAAACCTATAAAAAAACAATGTAATTAACACTTCCATGAATGCTTTGAGTCACATGATTTTCTGTGACGTCAAGTGACGTCAGTCTATACCATGGTTTTCATACGGGCGTTGGTGACATCAACGCTGCTCCGCTATTTGAGGAAAAAACAGCGTGTAAATGTTTTTCAGCTGTAAAAATTTGCCCTATAAGCATTTTTTTTTCACCCAGCGTAAGGGGCAAAGAATGTCAACATGTAAACTTTGCTAGCGACCCGCTATCGTTCATACTTTCATGAAAAGCAGAAAAATTAAGTCCATTTCTTTTATATTTACATTTCCAGTGTAAAGTCTGATGTAAACCTATAGAAAATAACGTAGTGCATACTTCCATGAAAGCATCGAGTCACCTGATTTTCAGTGACGTCAAGTGACGTCAGTCTAAACCATGGTTCTATATGGGCGTTGGTGACGTCAACGCTGTGCCGCTCTTTATAGAAAAACAGCGTGTGAATGTTTTTCAACTTTAAAAGTTTGTCCTAAAAACATTTTTTTTTCGCCCAGTAATGAGGGGCAAAGAATGTAAATATAAAAAATAAACTTACTTTTTTCTGATTTTCATGAAGGTATGAACGACAGCGGATCGAAACCAAAGTATACATGAACCCCTTCGGGATTCATTTACTTTGCACGCGACCCACTGCGTTCATACTTCCATTAAAGCAGGAAAAAATCATTTCTTAGATATTTATATTGTTTGCCTCTCATCACTCGGCGAAAACATTTTTATGGACAAACTTTTAAAGCTTGAAAGCATTAACACACTGTTTTTCTACCAAAGGGCGGAACAGTGTTGACGTCAAACGCCCGTAGAGAACCATGGTTTAGACTGGCGTCGCTTGACGTCACTGAAAATCATGTGACTCGGCGGTTCATGGAAGTATGAACTACACTGTTTTCAATAGGTTTACTTTAAACCTTATACTAAAAATGTAAATATTAATACATGAGCACTCATGTAAGATCTTCTTTTTATCATATGACATCGTTAACGTCGTGTAATGACCAGACGTGTAATAACACTTAGGCGGGATTAAGTAACGTCATGACGACGTCCATGTCAATAATGCAATTTTGAAGAAGAATTGTCAAATTCAAAGGCGATAAAATCCAATTTAAACTGATAAAGATAAACAGCATCTTACACTCGAGGGCATTTCATATGAAATATATATGAATCTCGCCGAAGGCTCGTTTCATAAATATCATATGCATTGACAACTCGTGTAAGATCTCCTATGTAAATGGCACACGACGTCATATATCGATATGCAGGATTAGCTGTGTCTTTGCTGATCGCACAGATCTAGCTGTAGGTTATGGCGTGCCACGGCTCGTATGACTATGCATACATTTCATCCCATTTAGTTTGGTTTTGTTTGTTTTGAGGTTTAACATCCCCGTCAATACTATATAGGTCATTTTGGAGACGCTCCTTCCATTTTTGTGTGACTTATACCCGGCACTGAGATGAAATGACTTCTCAAGCCATGTCGCCTAATGAAACCAATAAGGTTTATAAGCATGGACGGTCCGACTCGCACCGCTTTGCCTAGGCAGGCTTAGATCCTCAGTACTCGTGTGCTGTCGGATTCAGCACTGCGTGGAAGCATCGTGCAGCATATTTATTTCTTCGAGCGCCGATGGGCGGGGGCCTTCATCTCATTAAGTATGGCGTCGTTGATAAGCAGTGGATAACGTAGTGTAATTAAATCGTATGACCGACCACACATGTTATAACACTTTTGCGGGATTAAGTAACGTCATGACGACGCCCGTGCCAAGCATGCATATTTTGTTTCACACATTGTCAAATTTAAAGGCGATAAAATCCAATTTAAAATGGTCATATGATAAACAGAATCTTACACTCGTGGTCATTTCATATGAAATTTATGAAACTCGCATAAGCTCGTTTCATAAATTGCATATGAAATGGCCACTCGTATAGGGCTCTCTATTTATCATATGACGCCGCTTCAGAGAATACGATAAGGCCACGTAATATTTTCGATAATCCACTTGTGGATTAAAGGCACAAATTAGCTGGATACGTCCAGTAACATTTACGACATTCTAAACGACGTAGCGTTTACTGATGGCGGAATATTGACAGTTTATTTTGTAGACAATAGTGAAGGAAATATGTGTTTAAAATCTCATATGAAAAAAAGAATCTTGCATTCATGCTCATGTATTATTAAATTTAATAAACTTGTTGAGGAACATGGATAAAATGCGAGGCAGAGCCTCGCATTTTATCCCTTTTCCTCAACTCATTTAATAAATTCCATAATACGTGCACACTCATGTAGGATCCTCTATTTAACAAATCCTTTATTTTGCAAACGTTGGCAAGCAAATGATTTAAATTCTTTTACAACTAGCCGGCCGGTTGCGCGTCTGATTTGTGATCAGTAGGTCGCGGGTTCGACACCTGACGAGGTCGGAATTACTCTTTCGTGGAAACTGATCATGAAATCTTTTCTACGGTCATTCTCTCCCTTCCGCTGATCCTCAGTTGTACACTGTACCGGTTAATTGCTTTTGACCCTATTCCACACAGACATTTTATCATATGACGTCGCGTCTGAGAATGCAATTAACGCCATGTAATAAATTTCATGATCCACAAGTGGATTAAATATGCAAATTAGTTAGATAAGCCCCGTAACGTTACATGTACGACGTCCTTAACGACGTCGCGTTTACAAATGCGTTTTATATATGTCATATGATAAATGTAATCTTGCATTCGTGCTGATGTATTATTGGATGTATTAAACTCGTTGAGGAAATGGAATAAAATGCTCGGCATTGCCTCGCATTTTATTCATTTTCCTCAACTCATTTAATAAATTCAAAAATACGTGAACACTCATGTAAGATCCTTTATGAATTCCACGAATAGCCACGAATTGATAAATTATATGACTCGAAGTTGAATCTTAATCAGTTCGTGAAGTTCTTAACTACTGTTTTCGTAGTTATTTTTTGAAAGCCTTGAGCAACCGAGCTGTTCAAAATTTGGGCCACGAACTCCCTATTCCAAACAATCGTAGTTAACCCATAACAAATTCGTTGTGCATTCTTAGACATCGTAGCTGAATCGTAATCGTTTCGGAGGCATTCGTAGACCTGTATTCTTAACTCATTCGGGGATTCTTGAATTTGTGGCTTGGCCACGAATCGGTTACGAATCTCACGAACACGAATACATGTGGGAGCAGTTACGGAGCAAGTTAGAACAATTGTGAAGGGAAATCCCACGAGTTATCAAGAATAATCACTAATTAATTTTTATTCGTACCGAATTCGCACATGCATTCGATATAGAAGCCTCCGTGGTGTTGTGGTTACTCTACTCGCCTTGTAAACCAGGGGTCGCAGGATCGATCTCGGGCTTCTCAAGACTTTCGGATGAGTCTTTAAACGGAGGTCCCGTCTCCGTATGACCTTAGCTGTTGGTGGGACGTAAAACTCAAACACTCGTACTCACATGCATCCGGCGTATTCTTAACCGATTCATAACTGATTCCTAACGTTCATGCAATATTTCCCAATATAATCTTTTAAGTCGTAGTGAATTCTTGACAATATTCGTGCGATGCCACTCGAAGCCAGGCGAAACCCACGAATATTCGTAACACTATCGTACCTTAGAGCGTCTAAAACTGGACAAGAAAATTTACAAAATTTCACGAATCCTAAAATTCATCAATTCGTTGCCATTAGTGGGATTTGTGGTGTTATTTCAGGTACTAAGGTATACTGGCCGGCTCGATATGACCTTAATAGTGTTGACAGGGTTATAAAACTCCAAAACAAACAGACAAAATACTTAAACGTGGAGCGTAGTACTTAGCTTAGTGATTAGTGCACTTGCCTCTGATTCTAGAGGCCCCAGGTGCGATCCCCGGCAACATGACATTGACGGTATATCTGATGGTCTATGCACCTGTTTTCTCTTATTAAGCCCGCTTGCTTATTGTAGTAAAAGTACTGCGAGGGCTGTTTTAGGTTTTTTGATGAATCGTCAATGTGGCAAAGTCCATGATAATTAGGCCAGTGTGTTTGTCGCCACGGTTAATGCCCCCATCCAGATTGCCCACAATGCCATGGTAGAAATGAACTAGTTGAGTTCACAAGACTTTCGACCAAAGTCTATGTGATTGTTTAAGTTACTAACTTATATGTGCTCCAGGGTTTTGCAATAGATGCATGTGAGTGACACCGGTCTCTAATGTGCTGCGTCATATTTTAGCTCAGTTATATCACTAAATAAACAAGTGAATAAAAATGAAATAAATAAACTGCGAGTGCATGTAATGTGCAAATATGACCGATTGCAATTACATGGGGCGTGATAGCTCAGTGGTTAGTGCACTTGCCTCTGATGCTAGAGGTCCCGGGTTCGATCCCCGGCAGCGGCGATAAAATGTCGGTGTCCGAACACGCTCCATTGGCATCATTTGCAGGGATGAATGTCATCAAGTGCACCGTCCTTCGGATCGGTACGTTAACTGGAGTGCTTTGATGCAGTGGTAGCGCATCGGATTTGTGATCAAGAGGTTGCGTGTTCGAGCCTCACGCTGACCAAAATGTTGCGCCCTTGAGCAAGGCACTTCATCCACATTGCTTAAAAAAGTACTGATTACCACCCAGGAAAACCTGCTCGTAAATCTCAGATGTGAGCGAGTGGCAGTAATAGGAGAAAAAAAAACTGGGGCCCCCACTGTGCAGGGAGATCCATCCCCTCTGCAGTTTAAATATCCCTACCGTAATAACATGTTTATTTTTAACCCAGCCTTTATCCGGAATAACTGTGTATTTTGTATTCCCCATGTATTGGCTAGATTGCACTTTGCCGGGCACTGTCTTCTATCCAGACTGCGCAGGCGCAACTTGTTGTTAGGGCGTGTCTCTTGTTGTTTATGCCTCATTAATTATTCATGACGTTCGGGTAATGACGGCCGCCATTTTGTTTTGGAAGGACGAAACGACGCATTTTCTAACCGTTGTTTTTGTATAATCTAAGTGTTTTCAAAGCACAACTTTTGATACTGCTCTTTCTTTTATCGTATTTTAGCAGCAGCAAGTTAATGTAGTTCCCAGACTCAGTTGTGGGTAATTTAGCGTAACACTGTCATCTGCTAGGCTTTCTATCTTCGGTGTGGATTCGACAGACTTGGACCACGGCACCAAATTATACACAAATAAGATAAAATGAGACTGCTTTGAATATTTAAGGAAACTGCAGACTACATAAGATTCTACATATCCCGATTTACTGTCTTTGTAAATTTATGCCTGGCATCCTTCTATCTTGAATGCCGGGGTGTGGGGGCGGCAGCCCCCATGATGTTGACTGATAATTTTAAAGGCACTTACCAGGTCACCATAGTCAAAAGACAAAATAAATCATCAGCCACGTTATTATACTTTCGCTGTCTCTGTATACTTCGGCCAAATCATCATAAACAATGTCATATTTTTCTCTCATATTTTTTTCTTGCAACTGGATTTGTTTACAAACTGCTTGGTTGCGTCATCGAAAGTTGCGTCATCGAAAGCTGACATCAGAGCTCATTAATATTCATAAGGTCTTTAAATTTGACCAATGAAATTACGCACGCGCAGTTATTCAGTGCAAGCAAAACAAAAAAGTAATTAACGTTTCTTTCGCCTCTCCAGCTTAGAACAAGCTTGAAATTGCAGACCTCAGTTAAAACCTACGGTTGAAAACCTCGGTTTTAACCTGAAATATGCCTATTCTACACGATTTTGGGGTTAATTTTGCATTTTTCTGCCTTATTTCCATTTTTTGGCCGCGCTCACGCGCGTCCTTATAATAGGACCTTAGATACGTACTCACGTGGATTTTCCTACGGAAAATCAGTGCCCTGTAAAGTGCAATTGTCCCCATGTATTTATCAATCCGATTTTTAAAACAATTTATAGACGGCGCTGACACAACACCTTCTGGTAATTTATTCCATTTCGATATAGCCCTCAATGAAAAGAAATATTTCCTAAACAACAACAACAACAAAGTTTTTTTTAAAAACAAACAAGAAACAAATTCAAGATCCTGCGTATGTATAAATGAATAAATAAATATAAATAAATAAATAAAATACCTTTGTTTAAATTTGTCTTGAAAAGATCTATCTCCAAAAACCCCCTTTTGTAAGACGACCCCTTTTGTCGTTCAAACTTCGACGTTATTTGTTGATGTGCCGCTTCCAGGCAGTGACGTCATGGCACACTGGCGCCAACTGTATTCATGTAACGTCGGATAAGTTACACGACAGCATTACAGCATCGTGATTAGTTAGTGCCAGACTGGGTATTGTTCGGACTTGGAAAGCATATTTTCACCAATTTCCTATACCAAAATTAAGTTCACAATTATGCCAAATTGGTCCCGGAAGGTATCAATCTATCTATCTTCTTATACTGAGTCGGTCATATTTGGCCATTACCTCAGTTGGGTGCGTAGCTAAATTTGGAATTCAGCAAAAAAAAAAAAAAAAGAGAAGTCACTGGATGAGCCCTTAAAACTATTTACAATCTGAATAACAGAGGTATACTAAAACGCATACCTCTGAGTCTCAATCTTACACTGTACGGGCTCTGAACTCCTCTGCAGTTTTAGCATTCACCACAGAAGAGGGAAGACTATTCCACTGGGGAATAGTCCTAGGGAAAAAGGAATTTTCCAGGGCATCACTGTAGGACTGGTACCTATGATACTGTGAGTTTTTTACTTTTGATGCCCTTGTTCGGGTTGAAACTGTCACAGGGGTCAATATGTTCTATAAAAGGGTTATCCTTTGGAAGCAAGGAATAAACCACAGAACTGAAAAATATGGAGTGTACACGTTTTCTGGGCCAGACTAGCTAGTTTCGGCCAATTAGGCCTCATCAGTGACCCTCAGATATTTTCAAAATTCCACAATGGAATCAATGATCCCAAAGGAAGTATTTGTCTTTTTTAACGGCCACTGTACCTGAATGTATCTTATAGAAGAAGGTTAAAGAGGACTGCTCACGACGGGCCTCTAGGGACGGCCATTCTAGCTCGTTAAGCATGTCACCGACGCTACTACTATTGCGCTATCGTCGGCAAGTCCATCGAGCAGCTGTCCTCTGCACCTTCTCCACCTGCTGAATCTGAGTTTTAACATAGGGATGCCAAATGGGTGATGCATATTCAAGCTGAGGGCGAACCAATGTTTTATATGCAACATCCTTTGTCTGCCTAGGTGCAAAAGCCAAGTTTCGTCTAAGAAATCCTAAAGTCCTAGTTGCTTTTGATGTTATTTCTGAAACGTGTTGACCCCAATCAACATCACCAGTGATGGTGATACCAAGATATTTGGCGGATTTAACCTGCTCCAAGATGTATCAGTACATGTAGGCTTACATCTTTTGAGACGCTATAAACACGGTGTGTTTTGTTTGTTTGAAACTTGAATTGGGGTTTTGCGACTCCGTCAGCCCTATCAAGGTCATTTTGGAGACGTTGATTCCAATTTTGTGGGACTTTTACTCGACATTGAGACGAAATCACATTTGAAGCCCTGCCACCCAAACAAACCAAAATTGTTAATATGTATGGATGGTCCGACTCGCACTACCTTGCCTGGGAAGGCTTAGACCCTCTGCCAGTAGTCATGTGCGGTCGGTTTCAGGCATGCGTGGAAGCATAAATCAGCCCAGTCTATTTCTCTTAGCCTGGATAGGCGGGGGCCTGCAGTGTGTGTTGTTATATCTATGTCGGTTAATACTGCACATTCGTTTTGTTTAAGATCACCAAATTTAGAAATAATTTTCGGGGCGAAAGGATGTGCATTTTACTGGTTACATGTAGCAACTATGTTTAAGATTATTATGAATAGTGTGCCGGGTTAGGTGAACGGACCAGATCGACATGACCTAAACAGTATTGGGCGGTCTGTTACACATTACACATTAGAAAAGAAATGCTGATACTTTTCTTATTTCTGCTCAAAACATAGATTGTGGGAACTCGTTAGAAACGCCTCGGGGAGGCGGTTCTATGGTTTTGAGCAGAAATAAGAAAAAATAATGTATTCCCCGTAAACCCCAGTTTAACTATATAAAAGTAGGGTTTGAGGGGGTCAAAATTATAAAGGCATGTTTTCGTGATGACCAAACCAAACAGAAGAAACATACAGTGTCTTGAAATAAATCCCCCCATCACGGCGATTGCACACCCCTGTAACATACATGTATTAAATTCTTTCACGTTCCCAAAATGATTACATTTGGGCTCCGCCAAGCGATTTTGGTACTTATCGCCTATGCGAGCAGCGAAGGTTCAGGCGAGCCTGCGCATCCGCGCAGTCTCGCCAGAACCTTCGCTGCTCGCTCATTCAAGCAGTGAATCAAGAGGAACCTTCAGACAGAAAGCCATATACCTGGCCCCTCTGAATGGCTGGGCATGCGCAGTTAAAACTTGTCATGACGGAATGCTCGAAGACCCAAATTCGCTTGGCGGGGCTCATTTCATATCTCCAAAACATTGATTTTCTGATGGAAATTTGTCACACTTTTCTTATTTATACACCAAATATAGGCTGTGCGTGCTCATTAGAACCAACTCATTGAAACGGTTCTAACGAGTACCCACAACCTATGTCTCGGAGATGAAATAGAAAAAAAATAATTAATACCCCTGTAAATCCGAGTATTCTCTATATAAAGTGGGATTTAGAAGGGTGTCCATTGCATGGACTTGTTAACGTAATGCAGTAAAAGCGCTGTCGACTTAAACGGGGATTATTTTGGTGCATATGAGCCCGATCGCCCCCGCCCATCGGAGCTTGGAGAAATTGATTGGGCCGTATGTTGTTTCCATGCAGAGCTGAAACTGATCACTCATGAGTACTTGTAAACCGCTTAGGGGAACTTAGCCTGCCCAGGCAAAGTGATGTGAGTCAATCCGTCCAATGCTTATAGGCCTTTTGGTGTCATTAGGCGGCAGTGCTTGAGATGTCATTTCATCTAAATGTCAGGTAAAAGCCCCACAAAAATGGAAGCAACGTCTCTAAAATGACCTTAATAGTATTGACAGGGACGTTAAACCTAAACTCAAACAAACAAACAGACAAACAAACAAACAAAAACAAATGAGCCCGGTCACAGGACGCTCTGCCTTCTTGCTTACGACCAGTGACATGTAAGATGCGCAGGCTGCTCTCAGAAGGAAACAACTACTCTCAAAGAAAAGAATATGTTCTGAGAAGCAACGTCTTTCCATTAAGAGAATGCACCTTTCTCAGAGGGGTTCTGCTTACGTGAACGCTAACATGAAGTCGCAAGAGTTATCTCTCTTGTTAAGCTGGCGGAAAAAATCAGTTACATGTATGTCCCATCACGTGAACCAGGCCGTAAAATCAACAACCCCTGAGCACCATTTTATATCGAGAAAACTGGGATTTGCGGGGGTATACATTATTTTTCTTATTTCTACTCCAAGACATATGTTGTGGGTACATGTACTTTGCGTTAGAATCGGCGAATGAGGTGGTTCTAATGAGCACCCACAACCTATGATTGTAGTAGAAATAAGAAAAAAAAATAAATCCCGGATTTTCACCAGAAAAGTCGTCATTTTGGAGATGTGAATAATGCACTATGTCGCACGGTTGTGGTATTGTATATGATACCCATTCTTCATATACACGTCATTTATTTTATGCGCCCTGCTTATCGATCCAATGGGTGCCTAGCAAAGCCACTTCCCCAATAAGGGAAACTTGCAAACAGCGAAGACCCAGGCCAGACGCCACAGAGCGCGGCGTCTGATCGGTGTCTTCATTGTTTGCTTAATCTTGCCAAAAAAAACAAAAAAAAAAAAAAAAAAAAAACAAACAAAGTAGAAGTAAAACAAAGATCAGGAATTGATACAATTAACTTACTCCATCCATAAAAGACACCCAAGGGAAAGAAATACAAACATTAAGCGACCAGACCATAATGGAAACGTAAACAAAGGAAGGCCATATGGACAGTTACTTTCCCACAAAATGGCCATATGGCCATCCAAAATTAAAAGACACAAGTGATACACACAGTAAGTAACAAACAACAACATAAATAAATCGCCACAGAAGAGCCGCCTTGGAACGGTCAGTGGAAGATTTCCACTGGGGGGCTTAAATCGATTTTACGTGGCCACAATCCTCGCCCTTACTTCCGTCGCGATTTAGACAAATAATTTGTTCAGTCCGCATGAAGGCCTTCTAACTCATCAGTGCAACATCTCCGTGAACACAGAAATTAAAGAACCACAGAGGTGAGACAACGGTGAGGACTCGACAGCAAGAAACCACTGAAATGCTGGAGCAAAAGAAAACCAACAGTTAGACCCCGATGAGCCCGACCAGAGACAGAGCATCAGGCACCAACCAACATTATCTCTTTAATTTTCAATAAGCCTTTACGTTGGAGCCGTCATAGAATCTGACCGGCGTGCATTTAAAGAGGGAAGCAAAGTTGCCAACCGTGATTGGGTTAACTACCATGCATGCAGTCTGTCGTATAATATCCATGTTGTACCCAATCTTTTTATATCGAAGATTGATTTTACGAAATTGGGTGCTGAAGTCATTGCGGTTATATATTTTTCTGAATTTATATACTAAGTCACCATAAAAACAGACACCTCTTAAATTGGAAAACTACAAGTCCGAAGATTGTAACAGATATGCTAATGATGTGAAAACGATACCAAACAAAAAAAAAAAAAAAAAAAAAAAAGAGATATGTTTACATGTAATTCGATTTCGCAAAAAGTGAAATTAATACACATTAAATGTGTTCTGCCATGCTTATACGTGTAAGGGGCACAACCCAAAACTTCCCGATTACCTTGTGCAAAACTCTGAAAAGCGACCTCTACTTTGCATCACGTGAACAAGTCCGTGAAATTAACACCGCCTAAACCCCACGTTATATAGAGAAAAATGAGATTTACGGGGATATACATTATTTTTCTTATTTCTGCTCAAAAACATAGGCTGTGAGCACCCACAACCTATGTTTCAGGTATTAATAAGAAAAATATCACAGATTTTCATCATAATAGTAGCCATTTTGGAGGTGTGAGAAAATGCACTATGTCGCACGGGTGTGTCATCGTAATGGTATAACGAAAAAAAAAATGAATAAGATCCTACGTAATGATCCAAAGTATTCGGACAGATGACCTAAGCAAACAGTGCAGTGCAGACTGCACTGTTTGCCTGGCCCCCGCCCATAGGGGCTTAAAGAAATAGATGGGCTGCATGATGCTTCCTAGCAGAGCTGAAATCCAACCGCATGCGAGTACTGGTAAACCGCTTACAGGATCTAAACCCGCCCAGGCAAAGCGGTGCGGGTGGGACCGTCCATGCTTATAAACCATATTGGTTTCAGTGGGTGACAGGGCTTGAGATGTCATTTCATCTCACATTTCGGATGAAAGTCCCACAAAATTGGAAGCAACGTCTCCAAAATAACCTATACAGTGTTGACGGGGCCTTTAAACCTCAAATCTAACAAACAAACAAAGCAGTATTTGCCATTCCGTATGCAGTGTTGGACTCCTTGTTGGACCATAAAACAAATTTATTGAAATTTTAGGAGAATATTGTCGATCTCAAGGTGTACGAAATTTTAATAATTTTACTGTATTCATTTCTCTTCAGTGAACAGAAACGTGGGAACGGTTTTACCTCCCCTGAACCTGTATAAATTGTCCACCAGAAAATAAAAAATAAGGGTATCGGTTGCTATACATGCTTGTTTATCCATGCCCCACACGGGTATCAATTGTCTTTCCCTGAACTGGTATCAATTCCCGGTTATAAGTGAGATATAAACAAAGGAAAATTGTTATGATGTTAGATTTGAAGGAATTGAAGAGATTCTTTAAGAGTAAGAAATGGCCAGTTATGACTTACTTGGTTTTTTGTATTATGATTGTGATTGCTTGTGTCATGAGCGTGATGTCTATCATGAAGACTGATGATACACGAGATGCAAAACGGGATAATCTTGCATGGTGGCAGAAAGATATTGTGTACCAGATTTATCCGCGGTCTTTTCAAGATTCGGACGGCGATGGGACTGGGGACCTGAAAGGTTCGTATCTTTCCGAAAACATGGGCCACATAGGCATATAAAGTTATTCCAGCATCCGTCTCCCCCTTTCTTTCTCTCTCTCTCTCTCTCTCTCTCTCTCTCTATGAGTGGCTGTCCTTCCGTCCATCTCTCTGGCCGTGGTCCGAACGTCCGTCTGTCTGTCCCAGTGATTTTGCGTCGCAGTAAATGTCTATATCTTTGGTCGTGCCGCACCTGACCATTTAGCTAAAACACGTGGAGTTTAACCGATCACTAATCATTTCTCCGTCCACTTACATCTGAATGAGTGAGAGTGGACGCATTTATAACATATTTCAAGACTGGTGTTACTCGAATATCGAACCCAGACCTTCTTATCACAAATCAAACGCACAACCGGAAGAGATACAACGATAGACCCCAAATACAAAGACGGTCAATTGGAAGCGCTTCATAAAGATCAGCTAAAAATATAGGAAATATACGTTTGCTTATGAGAGATTTCGTAGACTGTTACTCAGTCTCATACTAAAAATACCCCTAATAGCCAAAGTAAAACTGGAAATAAGTGAGACTGGGAAGGAAAGAAAATAAAAGCAGGAGAAGAGATTTCCATATTGTTTACGTTGCGTCGGTTTTGATCCTTGAATTCAGTCAGCGATGTATATTTTTGTGTATTCGATTCTTCTGAAGAAGGCAATCCAGAATAAAACAAAAGGCCGAAATATAATCTGATATCAGACACAGATGTTAGTTTTGCCCATGATACAATGCCGAGATAACTAAAGAGAGAGGAAGGGAACATTTATTCATATTATATATGTATTTAAGGGGAATGGGATCACCTTTAGGGGAGGCAACTCCTGCAAAAGTAGTTCTGTCCCCCGTGTCAAAAGGGGTCAACTGTTAAAGAAAAGAATTTGCTTCTGAGGAGCAACTTCTTACCCTTAAGATTATACGCCTTTTTCCTTTATACATAGTTTATAAAAAGCTAACAGGAAGTCCCGAAAGGTGTCTCCCTTTGGAAATAACGGGGTAAAATCTGCCAGGTGTTCTCATTTCCCATAAAGATATCATTATGAATAAAGTTTTTCCTCCCATCGGAGAAGCCTCCATGGTGTAGTGGTTAAGCTACTCTCCTCATAAATTAGGAATCCTGAGTTCGACTCCGGGCTTTTCCAGACTTTCGGATGAATCTTTAAACCGAGGCCCCGTCTCCATATGCCCTTAGCTTTTGTTTGGACGTTAAACACACATCCACATACACACGCACGTATGCACGCACGCACGCACATACGCACGCAGTCCGTCTTTATAAGAGTAGCCAAGATATTTATATGGTGTAGATTTCTAAGTATTTAAAGTAATCATATTTAGAAGGCTTCAGTAATCCTTTCTTTGTGTTTTAAACGTTCAGTGCACTCTAGTAAGAGACCATCTTTGGGACTGTTCAATAGTGGTCTTAAAGACGACTTTCGAACAGTCCCAAAGGTGGTCTTAATGTACTGTGCCTAGTTCTATACTCAGTTTGACACTTTCTGAGTAGATTATGAATCATTACAGGAATAACATCTCGACTGCAGTACCTGATAGACCTTGGCATTGGCGCCATCTGGATGAGCCCATTTTACAAGTCTCCCATGAAAGACTTTGGATATGATGTGTCTGATTATACTCAAGTCGATCCATTATTCGGAACCATTGAGGACTTCGATGAACTGGTGACCCGAGCACATAAGCTAGGTAACATTTTTTCCTTGCATATAATAGCATGAAAACTTTACTACACTGCAATTTTAATTCCTTTATGCAGGCGTCACACTGTCCCGAAATTGACACCAGATGGACACACGATAAAGGAAATGTTCTAATTGGCTCTGATCGTGAAAACATCGGGCCATTCGTGAGGACATCTTAAGCCATCGTATGATCGCCAGTGGATTTTCTGAGACTCCGGCAGCAACTTCGTGAGCGGCGGCAAAATCTTTGGCATGCCAAAAAAAATGCCGGAAGACCTTGCGAAGGTTCATATTCGTGTTGAAATCGTTTGTCCATCTTGCCATTCGTAAGGCCATCGTGAGGGCATCTTGTCAAATCGTGTCATCTTCGTCTTTTCTTCGTGTGATCATCGGTGCTCTCGGGCATTTTACGCCTCACGAAGATAATACGAGGGAAACAAGAAGTCGTCCGATTGTCTTAGGAAGGCAGTACGACTACGTGAAACCCTCGCAATGGCGTCGTGTAGCCATCGTATTATAGTACGATGACATTGAGATTGGACCGCGGTGTCGACGAAGACAGCTGAATTAGAGCATCTTCCTCAGTCATTCCTGATGAGCAACTCTGCAGTGCATAGGCTTGTGTAACTCCCAAAGCTTCAGTCATAATTAATCACAATTCCGTTCCTGCTGATTAGCATACTTTGATGATGAGACAACCAGGAAAAAGAAGGCAGCAGCATTGCTTCTTTTGATGCACCTTAGAGAACAAGATGAGCAGATCTTATTTTCCTATAAACCAAGTCTCTCTGAAAAAGTGGTCTTCTCTTTGGGTGGCATTTTAAATTGTTTTTAAGTTGAATAAAATTGAAGAGAGTTGAAATGTACTGTGTACTCTCCGATCATCAAATGAATTTCAAACGTCGGCCGAAGGTTTTATAACATCGGGAGGTCACTTCGGGACCTAGTTCGAGCGCATCGTACTCTCAATACGACGTCGTGAAGCCATCGTGTGGCCTTCGTTTGGCCTGCGGGTAAACTTCGTAATAAAAAAACACATATTCGTGTTGCCTTCGTGTGTGGTTCGGATGCCATCGTGTGATCTTCTGTATGCATCGTACTTGCTTCGGCTAGAGATTGGCTGTTGACCAAGTTCGGAGAGATCTTCGCGCGAAATTCAAAATTCCATATTCGTATGGCCACCTGGTGTCATTTTCGGGACAGTGTGACGCCTGCATTACCCGCGCCCCGCCCATAGAGGCTTGGATAAATAGATAGGGATGCATGGTGCTTCTGCGCAGAGCTGAGACCGACTAGACTTGAGTACCGATAAACCGCTTGGGACTAAGCTTGCCCAGGAAAAGTGATGCGAGTCGGACCGCTCATTCACCATAACAGTTTCTTTGGGACTGAGGTGTCGTTTCATCCATTGCCGGGTAAATGTCCCACAAAATCGGAAGCAACAACTCCAAAACGACCTAAATGGAGATGATAGGGACATGAAACCTCGACACAAAAGACTCTATTTGTCAAGTAAATTCGGGTAAATAATAATATCCATTGCACGGATTTGTTATGATGATATCCTTCTCCCATTACATTGTACATAACACACCCGTGCTAGTCTCAAAATGGCTACTTTCAGATGAAAACAGTCATATTCATTTTTTCTTATTTATACATGTACTACAGACATAGGTTGTGGATTCTCGTTAGAACCGCCTCAACGAGGCGGATACATAGGTTGTGGATTCTCGTTAGAACCGCCTCAACGAGGCGGTTCTAACGGGAACCCACAACCTATGTCTTGGAGCAGAAATAATAAAAATAAAGTATATCAACGTAAACCACAGTTTTCTGTATACCAAGTGGGGTTAAAGGGTTGGATGTTCATTTCACGGACTTGTTCACGTGACACCGTGCATTTCAGGTTTAAAGGTCATCGTTGATTATGTTCCTAATCACACAAGTGATCAACATAAATGGTTCCAGCTGAGCAGACACTGTACTGGTAAATTCAAAGACTTTTTCATATGGGCAGATGGGATCAAGCTAGAAAATGGTACAAGAGAACCACCTAATAACTGGGTAAGCCTAATTCTGCCTGACGCTTCATTAATACACTTATGACTTGAGTCGGACTCGGTTTTGTTTGATCGAGGTTAAGCATCCCCGTCAACACAATTTAGGTCATTTTAGACGTTGCTTCCAATGCCGTAGGACATTTACCCCCCCCCCCCTTCCCCCCCCCGTCCCCGTCAACACAATTTAGGTCATTTTAGACGTTGCTTCCAATGCCGTAGGACATTTACCCCCCCCCCCCCCCCCCCCCAATGAAACCAATAGGGTTTATAAGCATGGAGTCGCACCAATTTCCTGAACAGGCTTAGACTTTCTAAGCGGATTGCCAGTACTTATGTGCGGTCTGACTGGCGATCAGGAGGTCGTATGTTCGATACTTGTGTACTTCCAATTATGTCATCGATATACATAATGTCCGCTGATTCAGGAAGAAAATTGTCAATTTCTGGCGTAAGAAATTGTACTGTATTGGTAAACCGCTTATAATATACGCCGAGTATCATTACGAGAAAACACACGTGTGGCATGCATGTAGTTTTGTTTGTTTGATTTGAGGTTTAACGTCCCCGTCAACAGTGTAAAGGTCATTTTGGAAACGTTGCTTCCAATTTTGTGGGACTTTTACCCGACACTGAGATGAAATGACATCTCAAGCCCTGTAGCCCAATGAAACCAATAGGGTTTATTAGCATGGACGGTCCGCCTCGCACCGCGGTTCCTGGACAGGCTTAGATCCTCTAAGCGGTTTACCAGTACTAGTGTGCGGGCCTGATTCAGCTCTGCGTGGAAGCATCATGCAGCCCATATATTTCTACAAGCCCCTATGGGCGGGGGCGCCCACATACATGTAGTGCATTCTTTCATACCTCCAAATTAGCTACTTATCCGATGACAAATTGTGATATTTGTCTTATTTATACTTCAAACATAGGTTGCGGGTGCTCGTTAGAACCGCCTCAATGTAAACCCAAGTTTTCTCCCTATAAACTGGCATTGGAGGGGTGCTCTGTTACAACGCATAATGTAGTAATGTAGTAATTTCTTCATTTTGATTTTTTTTACTACATTATGCGTTGGCATAGTCGACGCGAAATGAAGTAAAAAAAATTATTTCATTTCGCGTTGATATGCACCATATCGACGCATAATGAAGTAATGATGGTAGAACATAGCTGTCTTCGAAAAGACTTAGGAAGCAATACAGTTAAATTCCTACAATTTAGACCACATTTGAGACGGTGCAAAAGTGGTCTTGAAGACCACAGTTGAACAGTCCAAAAGACGGTCTTCCACAAAAGCACACTGAAGGTCAAAATCACAAAGAAAATGTAGCTTTAACCTTCCAAATATGCTTTAAAAACAAAATTTGTATTAATTTTAGGTGGTCTTAATAGTGGAATTTCATTGTATTTGATTAAGCCAGTAGAATTAAAATCGTACGCCTTGCGCTATTTTGGTCTCATGCCTGATGTCTTTCCCTCATTTGTGTTTTAAGGCTCAACACAGCAGACAGACAGACAGACAGACAGACAGACAGACAGACAGAATGGACAAAAACTATATACCCCCTTGCATACTTCGTATGCCGGGGGTATAAATAGATGGGCTGCACGATGCTTCCACGCAGAGCTGATACCGCCCGTACATGAGTCCTCGTAATCTGCTTAGAAGGTCTAAGCCTGTCCAGGAAAACTGCTGCGAGTCGGCCCATCCATGCATATAAACCCTATTGCTTTTAATTGGACGGCAGCGATTGAGATGTCATTTCATCTCAATATCGGGTAAAAGTCCCATAAAATTTGAAGCAATGTCTCCAAAATGACCTAAATAGTCTTGACGGGAACGTTAAACCTCAAATCAAACAAACAAACTGTTGACGCATAATGAAGTAAAATTAAGTATGCCACCCATCGCCGCAAAATGAAATAATTCTTTCATTTTGCTCAAACCTCTTAGTATCGACGCATAATGAAGTAAAAACGACATTTTATTTCATTTCGCGTCGACTATGCCAACGCATAATGTAGTAAAAATTTCAAAATGAAGAAATTACTACATTACTACATTATGCGTTGTATCAGTGCTCATTTCACGAACTTGTTAACCTAATAAAAAGTGTGGTCCGACAGACTGACCCGCTCAATATAACATTCAGTCTGTTAAACTCCTTAACCAAACAAACAAATAACACCTGCTAAAAGCAGTAGAATTTGTCTAACACTACAGGAACAGATTTTGACTAGGTTACAGGCGATACATGGCCTTCAAAAATGTCCGAAATTAATTTCATAACCCGAAACTCTGTGCAATAGGCAGCAATAAGAATTGCACCATTTTCCTTTATGTTTGTACACATGTAAGCTTATTTTCACCAGCCCATCGAGGCTTGGAAAAGAACATGTAGATTTGGGCTTCAGGGTGCTTCCACACAGAACTGAAACTGATCACACGGCTTAAAAGGATTAAGCCTGCCGATGCAAGTGATGTGAGTCGGACCGTCGAATGTATATGAGCCTTTTGTTTTCATTGGGCGGCAATGCTGGAGATGTCATTTTATCTCAATATTGTATAAAAGCCCCACAAAATTGAAAGCAGTGTCTCCCATTGACCTAAATAGTGTTGACGGGGACGTTAAATCTCAATTCAAACAAACAAACAAAATTACTTTTCAACAACACTACATAACTCTGGGCAATGAACTGTCTTGTAAACCCCACTTTATCTAGCAAAACGTGAGATTGACAAGGTATACATTATAAGAATCTTACACGGGTGTGAGAGGCGGATGGAAAAATCCGCCCGAGGGACACTGTCCGGCATCACGAGGCTTGCCGAGTGATGCCGGACAGTGATCCCGAGGGACGGATTTTTCTATCCACCACTCACACCCATATTGAATTATTTTTCTTGCATACCTTCCATTTCTTAGCGCGGATTTTAAATGCTGCCGTCACTTCGGTTACCAATGTCCGCCATATTGTGTTGACACTGCAGGAATGTTTAGTGACGTCACGTAACGTGTTATGACGTCAACCTTAATGACGGCGCATACGAGGTCGTAATCAACCAGTGCATTTATCAAACACTCGATTATATTCGATTTTGGGTCGGAACACCAGGGTCAGAACATAAATTTCTATCCCAGGGTAAAATCACGGATTTCCTTGTCTGGTGTGCAAGAATATATGTTCCTAATGTCTCAGGAAACACGCCGATGTAACTTTGACCCTCAAATCAAACAAACAGAACCCCACTTTTATGTAGTAAAACTGGGGTTTACAGGGGTATACACTATTTTTCTTATTTTTGCTCAAACACATAGATTATGGGTGTCCGTAAGAACCGCATCGTTGAGGCGGTTCTAACGTGTACCCACAATCCTTGTTTTATGCATAATTGTAAAAAATATTAGAATTTTATCTGAACAGTTTAATTTTTTTTTTGGGGTGGTAAAATTTCAATATATTTGAATATGCGTGTTCTCTAATGTATTGTGTGTACTCGAAGGGGTTCTAACGAGCACACAAAGCCTATGCTTGTAGCAGAAATAGGAAAATACAACATTTTACAATAAGAAAATACTATTTTAGATATATCCAAGAAAACATGATCTGACAGGGTGAGTTGTCACTTAGCAACTGATAAAGGTTGATATTTTGTAATAAATGAAGGACAGTTTTCCATATTTATCCATATAAACCTATGTTATGGGTATTAATTAGAACCTCCAGAGGCGGTTTTAATGATAACCAAAACATAGTTTTTGATGGAGAATTGATATAAACTATCCTTCCGTTATCACAAAATACCAAGAGAATTGATAAAACTATCTTTCAGTTGTCACAAAATACACACGCTGATATAATTTTGAGCCCTTAAACCTCACTTTTATGTAGTAAAACTGGGGTTTACAGGTGATAAACCTTATTTTTCTTATTTCTGCTCTTAAATATAGAGTTCTCGTTAGAACCGCCTCACAATCTATATTTTGTGCAGAAATAAGAAAAAACATCACTTTTTTTCAGCTGACAATTTTCCTTTTTGGGGCAGTAAAGTTTACAATGTATTTGTATAGGCATGTTTTCATAGTGTGATTTTCTTTTTCCAAAGATAAGCGTATTCGGAGGCTCCACTTGGCACTGGGATGACAAAAGACAACAATATTACTACCACGCTTTTCTGAAAGAACAGCCGGATCTAAACTACCGTAATCCCCAGGTTATAGAAGAGATGGATGTAAGTTAACCTGTATTCTACCCAACAAGAATATATAGTTTTCAGAAAGACACAAAACTGTTCAAATTCCTGTGAAGTACCTTTCAACGAATCTCGTTGCATCAAGTTCGTTTGACAAGCAAATATCATTCATCAAAGAATTCTAGAACTGGATCAAGCAATGGATTGGTCTCATTTTGGCAAACACTTTCTGATTGACATTTGAGATGTATTTTGATTGGACAGTGGCGAGGTCTGCAATGCCATGTACACAACTTTGTGTTTTGAATTTATTTTTGTCTGACAGTTGACTGACAGTATGTTAGGAAATATTGAATGGAATAATGTTTCAAATCAAAATGAAACGAAGGCGATCAAAGTTTGAACGGTTTTGTGTCCACAAGTGTAGAAGTTGTTAAGCCAATGTGTGTAAATGTGGCTTTTTGTGTAAATGAGAACGTTTCAAGCTTATTATTTAGTGCCAAAAAGCAATTGTTCTTCAAAAATAGTTTTTGAACATGTATTTTTATTAATGGTTTAGAGTTCTTTTTTATACTCGAAACATTTGTCTGAACAGTTTAGCAATGTAACAAAACAGCAAACTGTGATTAGTATACCGGCTTATAAACGAAAAGACGAGATATACAGACCTGGGGCCAGTTGTTCAAAACTAACGACGTCGTTAGTTAACGAACTATTAAAACTTTGATCATTATAAATGGCAAATATGCTAAATTTTTTGTTAAGAAAATGTAGGCAGCTGTTGCATATGCAAAAGCTGCTCACATTTTATCAACAAAACTATCAAAGATATTCAACTTGCTAGAACAGTTAACAATAGGACCACTAACGAGCTCGTTAAGCTAACGATGCTTTGAAGAACTGGCACCAGAAGCTGAAAGACATATACATGTCCTGCTCAACCGAATTTAACAAATGAACAGCGCATTTTGACATTGATGGGCAATGCCAGCCTAACGGTTCAGCCCTACATAAATTTACTTACCTGGAGAAATTGGAATACAAGTATATAACAGTATGTCAAATCTCTGATGACTATAATATAATGTAATTAATCAAATAATTTCGTACTGACCCAGTCACATGTCCGAGGTCTCCTGTATTGACCCGAGACCGAAGGCCGATGCCAATACAGCTGACCCAGGATCTGTAACTTGGGCAATACGAAAGTAGTTGATTAAAGACAAATTTATCAATTGACACAACTTAAAAGCATTATTTATGATTTTGTACCTCCGGTTTATATTGCATGGCCTTGTGTAATACAGGATAGTCAGTTAATAATAATATTTAATGGGGGAGGGGGAATTTCGAGGGGATAGGTCGAGGAAAGGTCGGTACTTACAACCTTTGGGGACTCTATATAAGTCTATAACGAAATAATGAAATGATAAGGATGAAGTGGTCCATACAATGGAACTCTGTTTGCACCCGGATTAGAACTCAAACCACTATCACAGCAAGCAGGCGCAACAGGTGCTCTAAATTCATATATGGATGCCATTCCAAAATGGAATAAGGGCAGACGGTGTAGACACAGTTCTTCACTCATAGTAGATTGTCGTGGTATGTTTTTTTTTGTTGTTGTTTTTGTTTTTGTTGTTTTTTTTTTTTTTTTTTTTTTTGGTTTTACGAGCCTTTCAAAACTATTTCGCTTATTTTTAGTCGGTCGCTAATCAGAGGTTGGCGAAAACCGGAGTACCCGAAAAAAAAACACCCGACCGTTGCAGAACTTGGCGTCCCCAATGTGCCCCGAACGAGACTCTTTCGTAGTATGTTAGATATTCTTCTGTGTTATTAAAGGGTTCTTATTAAAGGGTTCGTATGGGAAAAATGAGATATTCTATTAGTTTTTAAAGAGTTAATGTGGGAAAAATTCATTCCAGAATGTGTTACGATTTTGGTTAGACAGAGGAGTAGATGGTTTCAGAATCGACGCAATACCATATCTGTTTGAAGTGAAGAATATATCCAAGAACGTGAAACCAGGGGATGTAAGTCTACCAGCATTACATAATAACATGTATAAAGATTTTTATCTTTCGTGGTTCTAAAATGTCAGTTTCTTTTGAAAGTGTTAGTTTTCTTACTTTATGCTTACCAACACGTTGCGGCTAAAGCGGACCAACAGTCTTGAGGACACATAGAAAACAGGTAGTTATAATGCCATGTTAAAATACGTTGTCCTATAGCATGAAGGGTTTAAAAGAGTGTGCATTTCTCAGAGGTTTAGTTGTAGGCATGAGGGGACGTGACGGATTTCTCACAAGCAAAACTACATAATTGTGTCTATCGAGCTGCAAGTCATAAGCAATTCATCTTTTATGCTACGATATGGTCAGCATATTATGCTTTTTAGTTATATGCAAAAACATGGTGCAAACAATGTTTTTGTCAGTCTTATTATACTCACTGCTCAAAGCCACGAAGCCTCGTCGGGGCTGATGATATACATCCATAACAACATGGAGAGATACTTGTATACAAACGGCAAAGCTAATATCTTCCTTTCATAAGTAACCCCAGGACCGTTAAGGTTCCCGTTGATGTGCACTTTCTTTCATCATATCTCATCCAGCCTACTTATGAGCAGTCTGATCTGGATCTGCACTGTAAATGACAAAGAGTGTAGACGGCTCCTTCAGGATCTGGGTCTGCAATGTTCGGTTAGGTCTTTCTGTTCCAATCATTACCGTAGTTATCCTGGAGCCAACCAGCAGAGGCTATGCGCTTGCGCAATGTTGCCAGAGCATTTTTTGCTCGCACACATGTAGTGGAGACACTGAATGAGCTCAAGTAACTCAATTAGGCGATGGATTGATGATATATCTATTGCGTCGGATTAATCAGCACTTAGCAAAATGGGACATTGCCAATGAGAGTAGTATACATGTATACCGAGGACTCGCGGCATCTGATGTGAGTGAGTGAGTGTTTGAGTTTTACGTCCCACCAACAGCTAAGGTCATAAGGAGACGGGACCTCGGTTTAAAGACTCATCCGAAAGTCTGGAGAAGCCCGGGATCGGTCCTGCGGCATCTGATGTGTATCTACCGTTTGCTCAAGGTACGTTGACATACATGTAACTGTCGAACGTACTAAGTTTTCCATTTGCTTATAGAAAGATCAGCACGGGTATAGGTTTATGATGAATCAGCCCGAAATTTTCGGAGTGCTCAGAAGATGGAAACAAGTCCTGGGCGAGTATGAAAAGAAAGACGACAAAGTAAGGTAATGTTCATTTTGGGGGTTCATCTTTTGCTTACGCGAACAAGTCCGTGAAATGAACACCCACCCCACCCCTAAACCCCACTTTACATAAAGAAAACTTGGATTTACGGACGTAAACATCATTTTTTTTATTTCTGCTCCAAGACATAGGTTGTGGGTACTCGTTAGAACCGCCTCAATGAGGCGGTTCTAACGAGCACCTACAACCTATATTTGCAGTATAAATAAGAAAAATATCACGGATTTTCATCAGAAAAGTTGCCATTTTGAGGGAAAAATGCACTATATCGCAAGGGTATGTTATTGTACTGGCACTGTACTAGTTAATCGTGCGGGTCAGGTAAAACCAAGTGAACAAGTCCAGAAAATGAACATACCCCTAAATCCAAATTTAATTATCCCACGGAGGTAGACATAATTTTTTTTCTGCTCCAAGACATAAGTGGTTCTAACGAGCACTCACAACCTATGTTTGCAGTATAAATTATAAGAAAAACAAATCATGATTTTTCATCAGAAACGTAGCCATTTGGAGATGTTAAAAACTGCACTCTGTCCCTCGGGCCTGTTATCGTAAAGCCTGACCTAAAAAGCGTTGAAATTTAAACTTAAAAAGAAAGAAGAAGAAAAAAATCATTTCATATCATGACAACTGTCATGCTTTCGTGTCTACTGCTACACCAAATACAGTAAAACATGTCATAGTGGCCACCTCTATTAAGCAATCAACCGGTCTTAAGCATGCCTTCAGATCCCGAAAAAGAAAAATGCATTAATATTCACCTGTATTAAGCAATCGCCTGTCTAAACCAAGCACATTTTGACCATCCCTTAGGTGATTGCTTAATCCAGGTTAATACATGTTTTAATCGCTTGTTTTTGTCATATTTGCGTGTATTTTAAAATTCCCTTGTTTCATTTCAGCCTCGCCAACGAAAAGTTGTCTTCAAGCATGCTCTACACAGCAATGACACGGATCAGACTGCGCATCCACCCAGTCTGATCGGTCCCCTCGCTAGCCTCTTTAATGCTACACCTTGATGCAATGTGTCTGAATACAAACAGACAATAACCGAGTTATAACGCCGTTGATTCGAGTTTTCGCTGAGCGCAGATGCTCGTAAATCTATTTTCGCTTGTCATCGCCAATTCAGATCACGTGATCGAGTCCGTGAAATGCCCCCCCCCCCCCACCCCCCCCACACCCTTTATATGAAGAAAACTTGGGTTTACGGGGGACGCATTATTTTGTTATTTTTGCTCCAACACATAGATTGTACGTACTCGTTAGAACCACCTCATTAAGGCGGTTCTAACGAGCACCCACAGCCTATATTTGCAATATAAATAAGAAAAGGAGCAGGGATTTTCACCAGAAAAAGTAGACATTGTGGAGATGTGTCGCACGGGTGTGTAAAAGTAATGAGTGAAACATTATTATCATATGACGTCGCGTCCGAGAATGTAATAACGCCATGTTATAAAGTAGATAATCCACTACTGGATTAAATATGAAAATCAGTTAGATGCGCCCGTAACATTACATGTACGACGTCATTAACGACGTAGCGTTTACAAATAGCGGAGTATTGACATTTTATAAAACAGTCGTGAATTAAATGCGTTTTAAATGTCATATGATAAACAGAACGCCATGTATTATTGAATCTATTAAACTCGTTGAGGAAAGGGGGTAAAATGCTCGGCAAAGCCTCGCATTTTATCCCTTTTCCTCCACTCGTTTATGAGCCGCCGCCCATCGGGGCTTGAAGAAATAGATAGGCTGCATGATGCTTCCATGCAGAGCTGAAATGACCCGTACACAAGTACTGGTAAACCGCTTAGAGGATCTTGGCCTGTCCAGGCAATGCGGTGCGAGTCGTCCCGTTCATGCTTAAAAACCCTTATGGTTTCATTAGGCGGCAGGGCTTGAGGTGTCATTTCATCTCAATGTCGACTAAAGGTCCCATAAAAAATTGGAAGCAACGTCTTCAAAATGACCTATACAGTGTTGACGGGGACGTTAAACCTCAAATCAAACAACAAATTATTATTTTTAGTATTATTATTTTATTATTTGTAGATGGTTAGTGGCTGAGACTGCGGATATTCCAGAAAATCAGCGCCACAAATACTATGATGCCGGGGCAACACCATTCTTCTTTGGCCTGATTCTCGAAACAGAGAAATGTGTGGAAGTCAATGCGAAATGCATCAGGGATATTGTTAAAACGGGTACAAACTTAAGTGCTGGACAGTGGCCAAATTTTGTGGTAAGTTAATCACTTTCTACACGTAGTTGTATTTGTCATCTTATATAAAACTTACCATCTCGTTAACAAGGTCATGTTTCCAAAATCCATGGGAGCCCAGTTTATTTCTAAGAGGAATTTGGGACTCAACACAAGTATATATTATTTTCTTTCGTTTAAGAACCGACTCAGGGAGGCAGCACCAATAATTCGGCCTCGCGGGGTGAAAGGTTGGTTTTGATCATGTCACCCAGTGAATTGATTGATTGTTTTGGGTTTCACGACACGTCAACCCTTGTGGGTCATTTTGTGTTGTCTCCCAGAGAAAAGATGAATAGGGAGTCAGATGAGATAGTAGGGGCGATGAAAGTGAGGGACATGAAAGAGAAAGAGGAAAATGAATTGAAGTGTACACTACAAAAACCTCCATCTACCCTTGACTGCTGCAGGGACATTACATGTAGGCCAAATGCATAACGCCCGTTACGCATACTACGCATGTGCGGAATGTAAACTATTTGCAATAAAGAGAAAACACCTAAATAATAGTGTTCTCCATTACATATTCTACCTGGGCTGCCCTTTAAGGAAATAATTTGCTCCCCTCGGGAGCAAATTCTTTCCTTTAAGAGTAGCCCCCATCTCGGAGAAAGATGTTTCACAAAGAATTTTCCTTATTGTGTGTAATTATATTTTGGTTCTGGCTACACGTCTTCAAGATACAAGCCATTTTTGCCTCAGCCAAATAACCCAGTGAAGGCTCAAATCATTCTGTGCATCCATGAGTCTGACCAGAGTCTAGGCTGTGCACTATCTAGATGCCTATTAACCAAATGCTTCTCCATACAAAGAAAGAGGTCTGCCTTCTAATTCAGCGGGTAAACAGGTTGATTTTTTTTCTTTTTTGCTTCGAGGGACACACGTGCTCGAAGGCCATTTTTTAATGACAGATTCTATCTGTCTATTCTTGCTGTGCTACACGTTTAAAGTAATTCAGGCTTCAGTTCTTCCGGCTTTGACGGCTATGAGTCCGCACAAAATGTAGTCCGGTTTGGCGCAGTAATCAAAATTGTACAAGCGTATTAGTTATCCTGTAAGCGTAATTCAAAACTGTTGAAGCAGACGACTTGACGATTTTATCTTCAAGCTGCATCATGCGACGGGTTTGGCGACGACTGTTCAAGTGTTGAAAAAGTTCCTTGAAAGATCAGACGACACATGTCTTTCGTAAAACGAACAATGAACGTGTTAGTTATCTTAAAAGTAGAAGTAAAACAAAGATCAGGAATTGATACAATTAACTTACTCCATCCATAAAAGACACCAAAGGGAAAGAAATACAAACATTAAGCGACCAGACCATAATGGAAACCTAAACAAAGGAAGGCCATACGGACAGTTACTTTCCCACAAAATGGCCATATGGCCATCCAAAATTAAAAGACACAAGTGATACACACAGTAAGTAACAAACAACAACATAAATAAATCGCCACAGAAGAGCCGCCTTGGAACGGTCAGTGGAAGATTTCCGCTGGGGGGCTTAAATCGATTTTACGTGGCCACAATCCTCGCCCTTACTTCCGTCGCGATTTAGACAAATAATTTGTTCAGTCCGCATGAAGGCCTCCTAACTCATCAGTGCAACATCTCCGTGAACACAGAAATCAAAGAACCACAGAGGTGAGACAACGGTGAGGACTCGACAGCAAGAAACCACTGAAATGCTGGAGCAAAAGAAAACCAACAGTTAGACTCCGATGAGCCCGACCAGAGACAGAGCATCAGGCACCAACCAACATTATCTCTTTAATTTTCAATAAGCCTTTACGTTGGAGCCGTCATAGAATCTTAAAAGCGCCATACCAAACATGAAGCAGACGAATTTACATTTTTATCTTATTTTTCAGTGACTGGATTTCATTTGAATAAGCTGTCTGAGATGAATCGTAAGAAATATGAAGTTTGTGTCGCAATTTAAGAGAAAAAAAGGGGGAAAAAAGAGATGAAATGGCCTCTGCTACATTTCCAAATGGCCAGGTTGAGATTTTACTCCTTCCACCGACGAGTTTCTCGAGTTCACTCTTCAGTCACTGAAGTTGTACGCGTCCATTCTACACATGTAAATTGGGTGTCTAGTCAATATATAGTCGTCAACTGCATGTCAAACCATGCAGAACAGAATACGATGTATCATTATGAGCCATCTCACCAGGTTCTACAATGTTTACATCTGTAGGTATCTGCACTTGGCTATAAAGGGCTGAAAGGGTACAAACTCATAACACTTACATGACCTAATTAAATGCGAAGTACGTGACGATAGAAACTTCACCGTACGGTAGCAAGCCAGCAATAATATACACTCCTAACAGTTATCACTGTCCAATTCTGTTGTAGGTCTGAATAACTGAATATGTAAGCACAATGTTGTGATAAATAATAAAAGTCACATGCCGCAAAACTTCAAACATCGCACAAAAAGTGATTTCCTTTATTGTAGCGCACGACATAAGGCAAGTTCTTGACTGATCCGCGAAACACATCTCAGTCAACAAGTGTAAGCTTTTACAAGAAAGTTGCGTCTACGCTTTGTGTTGTCATAAAACTGGCAACTATCCCAGCAGGCACATGACGTAATTGTGGCGTCACATCAACGTCGGTGCAACGTCATGACGTTGCATCGACGTTGATTTGACGTTGCCCTAGCGACCTGTGCCTGCTGGGTAGTCATTTGCATGTTGTATTATCTATAATGTGCAAGTAAAATGATGATGAAAGTGTATAACAGCCGATTCACCTCAGTTTTGTGAACCAAACTAAAAATCAGCATTCCAGCGCCATTGTTCTTATCACTAAAGAAAGTAAATCTGAAATTTTTACAGAATCTGTCATTTCAGTGCCTTTTGGCGCTTTGATTTAACAACGCTGCCAGTTTTGTTTGTAATAAAACAAAAAAAAAACAAAAAAAAAAAAAAACGTTTTTTGTTCACCATTTTCACTACAAAATGCCTAAAACATTACGATAATACGTCCGTGTGACAATATGCATTCTTAACGGAGATGTTGCACAGATGAGTTAGGAGGTCTTTATGCGGACTGAACAAATTATTTGTCTGAATCACGACGAAAGTAAGGGCGAGGAGTGTGGTCACGTAAAATCGATTTCAGCCCCCAGTGGAATGCGTTTCACTGACCGTTCCAAGGCGGTTCTTCTGCCGCGGTCTATTTATGTTATGGTTTGCCTTTGGGTGTTTGTGTCGCTTATATTATTTTGTTTTGGATAGCCAATTGGCCATTTTGTTGGAAAGTAACTGTCCTTTTGGCTTCCCGCTATTGAAGTTTCCGTTGGAGTATACTGTTTCATGTTTGTGTTTCATTCCCTTTGGTGTCTCTGATGAGAGCTGTGGGTTAATTGTATCCATTCCTGATCATTGCCTCCACTTCTATTTTCCATATATCCCAAATGATTACGTTTCTGATTAAAATTTGTGACATTATTCTTATTTATATTCCAAACAAAGGTCGTGGGTGCTCGTTAGAACCGCCTCAACCTTCCAAACCCCAGTTTTGTGCTATAGAAAGTGAAATTTAGAGGGCGTTTATTACACGGACTTGTTAACATGACGTTTTTGGTGTGGCTTTAGTTGGTACGTAATCCACAATTTGTTATTTAGTCATTATTTTTGACTGACTTGTTGCCACAGTGACTCACAAATGACAAATAGTATTTTATTATTTCAGGGTTTACTATGTAAGTGTCCCTTTCCTTAATTTTTTAGCTCGCCTAGCCAATCCAGGAAGAGCTATTGCACTACTCAGGCGTTGGCGTCGGCGTCAGCGTTGGCATTGGAATCGGCGTCGGCGTCCGTATTTAGGTTAATGTTTTATAGGAGCTTATAATTTCCAAACAATATGATGGATTTGGCTCATATTTCGTATGCTGATAGATGTAGGTCCAAATGTTGTTGTTTTTTCAGCGATAACCCTGCCTGTGCCCATGTTCTCAAGGCCATTGTCAAAGACCTAGACATTTTATGTTAAAGCTTTTTAGGGGTTCATATTTTCCAAACCAAAATGGTGCACTTGATTCATATTTGGTACAATAATAGATGTAGACCCAAAGCTTTATTCAGCTTTTTGCATGGTATCAAGGTCAAGGTCATAGACTAAGAAACATTTATGTTACATTTTTAAGATGGCTTATTTTCTAAACCATACGATTGATTTGGTTTATCTTTGGTATGATGATACGAGGAGTTAGGCCCAAAACTATATTAAGAAATACCCCCTCAAGATCAAAACCACGAACTTAGAGATTGTATGTTAATGTGTTTTGAAAGCTAATATTTTCCAACAATTTGATGAATTTGGTTCATATCTGGTACTAGGTTAGATACATGTCCAAACATTTATTCAGAAATACCTCCGCCTTTGCTCATGACCTCAAGGTCCAGATCAAAAACTTTATGGCAATGTTTTAAGACTTCATATTTTCCAAGCAATATGATGGATTTGGTTCATAATTGGTATGATTGTAAATAAAAGTTCAAAGGTTTATTCAGCAATATCCCCCACCTATGCCTTTCACCGCAATGACACTTCCAGGTATGCTGCACTCTCTGATGACAGCTCTCGTTATATATACACCCGGTCATTAATCCAAGACAGGTATATGATAAGCATAACCGCCCAAAGTAGGACTACTAAAATGTGAGAAAATGCCTTTTAGCTCGCCTGGACGAAGTCCGGGAAGAGCTATTGCACTACCTTCAGCATCGGCGATTGCGTTGGTGTAAGCGTTGGCGTCCACAGACTTTGAAATTGGCGTCGGCGTCAACATTTACGTTAAAGGATTTAAGAGCTCATATTTTCCAAACAGTGCGATGGATTTGGTACATGTTTGGTATGATGACAGATATAGGTCCAAAGTTGTATTCAGAAATACCCCTACCAATGCCAATGCCCTCTTGGTCAAGGTTATGGACTTAGAATTTTTATGTTTAATTTATGTTAACGTTGTTAAACTGCTCATATTTTCCAAACCACAAGGTGCATTTGGTTCATGTAGTATGATGATATACATAGGTCTGAAGATTTATACAACAATACCTACACCATGCTCAATACCTCAAGGTCAGGGTCACAGACTTAAAAACAATTAATGTTTAAGTTTTTTGAAGAGCTAATATTTTCCAAACGGTATGATGGATTTGGTTCTTATTTGATATGATGATGGATAAAGGTCAGTTTTATTCAGCTATACCCCATGACCTCAAGGTGAAGGTCATGGACTTAGAATCTTTTGAATGTTCTAGTTTTTTGTACAGTGCATATTTTCCAAACCATATCATATATTTGGTTCATATTTGGTATCATCAAACGATATAGGTCTAAACTTTTATTCAGCAATTCCTTGTCTATGCCCATGACCTCAAGGTCTAGGTCACGGTCAAGGTCACGGACTTGCAAATTTTATGTTGAGGATTTCTAGGACTCTTATTTTCCAAACTTTATGATGGATTTGGTTCAAAATTGGCATGATAATCGATATAGGTCCAAAGATGTATTAGACAATACCCCCACCTATGCCCATGGCCTTAAAGCCACTTTTCCAGGCGAGCTTTGCTGTCATCAGGCAGCTTTTGTTATTATTACATGTACCTCAAACTGAGTGTTTGGATGAAAATACGATATAGTATTCTCATGCATGATACAAACATAAATGAGCCAGCGCATGACAAAATGTTTCAAAAGGTTTAAGCGACCAGCGCACTCAGATCAGCCTGCGCATTCGCGCAGTCTGGCCAGAGTCTTCGCTGATCGCATGTACCTACATTATGCTAATATTTATGCAAAGAGACATAAGCAAAAGGTCTTGCCATAGTGGATGGGTGGGCAGGTTGATTTGAGTATCTGCTGGTCGCACCGGTCTTATTGTAGGTTTTGTCATGCGCCGACTCAAATTTTAGGTGCTCGTTGGAACCGGCTCAAACAAACAGGAAGAGGGTGTATTCTTTATACACAAGTCTCTTTGGATTGGTACCTTTGTTAGGTTCCGTGAGTGTGGAATTACCTTGGGGTCATCACTTGTATTTTGTGTTTCAATGGCGTACTGATTAGCATACATATCTTTAAATAACAGACAGGAAACCATGACAACTGGAGAGTATCGGATAGATACGGTCCTGAATTTGTTGATGCCATGAACATGTTGTTATTGACGTTACCGGGCACTCCTACAACGTATTATGGTGAAGAGATAGGACTGATAAATGGAAACTACACAGGCCTTGTGCCAAGGGACCCATTTGCTAATATATCTGGGAACTGGGTAAGTTTTCAAATTGTAAGTCAAACATTAAGTAAGGGGAATTAACACAACTCGGTCGTTTTCAAATGTTTTGACAAGGGACAACACCCTCGGGACTGCATTTTTGCCGTTCTCCATAAGGACAGATACCCTATTCAGATAAAGGCAAACATCAAGTCCCGAAAAATATATATGTGCTCCCCAAATGTGTTTTTTATCAATTTATCGTTATTATTATTATCATTAGTTTATTTTGTTAATAAGAGAAGACACCTATTGATGCAGGAAACACAAAGAAAATGAAAGTCATCTCTCTCTCTCTCTCTCTCTCTCTCTCTCTCTCTCTCTCTCTCTCTGTGAGGTGGGGGGGGGGGGTGGGGGGGGAGTCGCAGTTGGCTATTGTTTGCATTCGGTCCAGACTTGCAGGATGAAAGCATAAAATCATGTAATAACGTCCTGCAAAGATTTTTTTTTACTGCACAAGTTGGTTGCACTCAACGTCTAGATCCGAAGTACAGTGTACTTTGTGGCAAATGACGCCAGTGGAGCATGTTGTGACACCGATATTTTATCGAACCTAGAATATCCTCAGAAGCAACATATATCTCCCCAGGGGCGTATTCATTTACCGAACAAGGCTGTATGCTGACAGAAGATACTTATGATGTGAGTGTGAATTCGGGTTTAACGTCGCTTTCAACAATTTTTCAGTCATATCACGACGGTGTCTGGTTGCGACAGGGATCTCAGTGCTCACTTTTACAGTGCTGCCTCACTGAAGTATCATGTCCCAGACACATTACATGATACTACACCCAGTCACATTATCCTGAGACTGGATCGACCAGTCCTAGCTCTACCCCGCAAATCTGAGTGCCATTTTTAACGACTTTGGTATGTCGCGGCCCGGGATCGAACCCGTGACCTCCCGTTCCCCGGAGCGGACACTCTACCAACTGAGCTATCGGGGCCGGTAGATACTTATGATAAGTTAGTAAAAATATCAAGTATCATCGTCACTCTTCAGTATCTGGAGCTATAGCTATATAAATAAAACTAAATCATATGAAAGTGTCATTCATATTACGGAAACACGCCTATACAATGCATTGTTAACTTTACCGCCGAAAAAAAGAAATTTTTAAGGTGAAAATATGTGATATTTTTCTAATTTCTGCTCAAAATATAGATTGTGGATACTCGTTAGGACCGCCTCATCGAGGCGGTTCTAACGACAATCCGCAATCTATATTTTAGAACAGATATAAGAAAAATAAGGTTTACCCCTGTAAACTCCAGTTTTACTATATAAAAGTTGGGTTCAAGGGGGTCAAAATTATGTAGGAGAATTCATTTGAGTGGTAATATGAATCTGTATGTCATTTGGTAGATGGTTCAGCAGCAACAATGATCCCCTGATTATTGAATATGATCATGAAAACAGAGAAGAAAATAAACATATTTTATATACTGACTGGAAATAGAAACTATACACTTTTAAATTGTCTCGCCTGACAAAACAAGAGGATAATTCAGTTAAAATTACTGATTAAGGATTTGACTAACTATCGACATGAATCCTGTAACAATTTAAAGAAAATCTGGTGTTTAAAAAAAGAGTATTTGGGGAAAATGTAAAGAAGTGCATTTTTCACTGAATCTGTTTGCAGTCGAATTTTGACTTTAACATTTTTCCGTATAGGTAACAAGTGAAAAGCAAGGAAAAAAAATAACATAACATCTAAAATTTATCGAGAAACAAACATTCTATTGAAATCTCAGAAACTGCTTTTTTCAGCGAAATTTTCAAAATAATGTTTCAAGCCAAAAATCGACCCAAAACTGCCTTCAGTCGTTTTAGCATCTCCAGCTGTGTCTTAAATATGTATACATGTACAAACAAAAACCGCAATCAGAAATGCAATACTTTTCGCTCACTTCCGGTGGTTTGGTGCAATATTTAAACGTCGATAGCATTTCAACGATTGCGAAAATTCTCATTTTGTAAACACTATTCCCAACGTTAGATGATGCGTAATAACTGGTAAAAATGGGAATCACATTCGCGACACAAAATGTTTGACTAAATGAGAACTTGAACAGCAAGATTTTGACCCTTGCTTTGAACCTGTGGCTCTACCCGTTAACCCGTAGCTATCATTAAACATTTTATTCGATAAATCAGACATGCCAATGATGATAATTTATATAATTGGAATTCAAATTTCATGAAAATGTTTCGCCAGTAACAACTTGAAAATGAGTGTATAGTTTCTATTTCCGGTGGGTATATATACTTCCGTTATAATCCTTCAATGTCTCATGCTGTGTTTAAGTGTATATCTTTGTTGTATAACGAAGAGTGAAAGAAGTGTGTTTAAATTAGCAAAATTAAAAAGAGAATTGAACAGGTACTGATACAATGAGATCCCAAATTCTTTCCACAGTATCACTATGGAAAGAAGTCGGAACACGGAGTGACGACAGTAAACAAATTGGACAACAGATAAACTGAGTCAGCAGTTCTTTTTTAGACAGATGGTGACTCAGAATATCTAAACCTAACTAAAAAAGGAACAACATACATAATGGGGGAAAGAATCAGACTCACCAACAAGACAAACATTAAACTGGAAGGACAAACGTAATTAAAAAGGAACAACCAAATAGGAGGAAAAATCAGCAACGTTAACCCTGTTTCACAAAATATCTGACCTCCCCAAAATAAAATTGTACTTTATCATCATGGCACTCTTAACCCATTTAGTACGGGCCTCCGTGGCCTAGTGGATAAGAGCGCTGACTCTTAGCCATTAGGTCTCTCACCGCCGTAGGTTCGAGCCTCGCTCGGGCCACGTGTTAGACGCCAAGTTCTGCAACGGAAGGTCAGGTGGTTTTTCTCCGGGTACTCCGGATTTCGCCCACCTCTGATTATCGATCGGCTAGATATCAGTGAAATAATCTTGAAAGGGCCGTAAAACCCAAACCAAAAAAAAAAAAAAAACCATTTAGTACCGAAACCCCAAAACAGGTACCAGTGCAAACAGTGCAGGCCCAGATCAGACGCCGCAGAACGCGGCGTCTGATCAGGGCCTCCGCTGTTTGCTAAAAGTTAAGCCATTTTCTAAACAAATTTTGAAGAAAACACAACCTGACACCCCTAAATTTTGAAATGGGCTCCTGCTATATATAAGGAGGAAGATTCCATTTTGTACGAAAAGGGTTAATAACCTCGGTACTAAGTTTTATTCAAAGTACAGACGGCAGTGTTGGGTCGAATATCTATGAGTGTAGGCTTGGAAAACGGACAGGAACGGGGACTTAGACTGTTTCGTTTAACCCGTATATTCCCGTCATTTAAGCAAATCGTTAGGCTCTGAACAGACATAACGTTATGCTGCATCTACGAGGGTAGGCTGAAAAGTTCTGAGCCTGACCAAGCAGCAGGCATCGGACAGCCATGATATTTTGTGTTCATTAAATCCAAACCTTTATTACTTGATTTGACTCAAATGAGTTCAAGTTTACCTGCAACAACGTAGACATTCTAGACTTTGAAAATTGATACTAGCTCGATTTTTTGAGAAAATGAACAAAATCTGGCATCGTGGTGTCATCAAGTACCTCCATAAAAAGGGGTTAGCTCATAAGGACATTCATGCCGATATGGTTGCTACATTAGGGGATGATGCTCATTCGTATGCAACCGTAAAAATGTGGGCAGCAAATTTTAAGATGGTCAAGGACAGCCTTGAAAATGATGACCGGTGTGGACGACCCACAACGGCAACAAATGAGGAAACCATCAGCCAAGTGCACAGGACCGTCATGGATGACAGGCGTTTAACTGTGAATCAGTTAGCTAACACTGTTGGCATCTCCCGTGAACGAGCAGAGAACATTCTACACAGTGAATTAGGAATGTCGAAGGTTTCCGTCAGACGGGTGCCACGGCTTTTGACGCCTGACCAAAAGTTGACCAGACTGAACCTGTCACAAGCAAACTTGGCTATTTTTGAAGCAGACCAAGATGGTTTTCTTGACCGTTTTGTCACTCAGGATGAGTGTTGGGTTCATCACTTTGAGCCAGAGACCAAAAGACAATCCATGCAATGGAAGCACCCTGGCTCACCCCCTCCAAAGAAGGCTAAGGTCGTCTCCTCTGCAGGGAATGTGAAGGCATCAGTGTTCTGGGATGCCAAGGGTACAATATTCATAGATTACCTTCAAAAGGGCAGAACAATTAATGGGGAGTATTATGCAGATCTTTTAAAACAATTGCGAAAAGCAATTAAGGCTAAACGACCCGGAAAATTGACAAAAGGGGTATTTTCGATCAGGACAACGCGCCTGCTCTTAAATCGGTTGTCGCAATGGCTGCTGTGCATGACTGTGGCTTCACACTTGTCGATCACCCTCCGTATTCACCTGATCTAGCTCCATCCGATTATTTCCTGTTTGCAAACATGAAAAAGCACTTGGCTATGCAGCATTATCGGTCAGACGAGGAGGTGATAGCTGCTGTGGAAGAGTTTTTCAGGGACCAAGATGAGACCTTCTATACCACTGGGATCCAAGGACTCCAGCATCGCTGGAGGAAGTGTGTGGACAGGAAGGGAGACTATGTTGAAAACTAAGGCACTTTCAGCATGGACAAACCATTGGATCTTGGTCAGGCTCAGAACTTTTCAGCCTACCCTCGTAATTAGGCCATATAGTTCTTGCACTTCAGATTAGGAATTATGTGGCCTAGCCTGGGATAGAAAATCTGTTCTTAACCTGTTCTTACCCAGGGAAATTATATAAATAAAGTGCGCGAAAAATAAAACTTTGAATAAAGTAAAATGAATATCTTCGGCGGTGATGTGCAAGAAAAAAAAATCATATGATGTTCTGTTGTAGATGGGCGTTTCCAACCCTCTGGATGACCTCGGTTCCGCTCAGCAGGGTCATCCTTCGTGTTGGAAACGCCCATCTACGAGTGTACAACAGAACCCCATATCAGATTCTTGTAAGTTTGACAGAGTCCCAGCACATGCCCCCTGTCTTCAATTTACAGATAACTTGTTGCTTTCTAGTTTCCCCGTGTCGCGGGACGTCAGCTGGTTGGGTCCCGGGGGACGCATCCATGCTTGCACTACATCGTAGCCGTTCGGTGGTACAACTATTCCCCGTTGTCTGTTACAAATAACCGATTTATATATAATAGTGAAGCAAAAGAAGTGTTACCTGGAATTGCCGGATGGCAGTATAGATACCAAGGCAAAAGCAGGGAAGCATCTTGATAATTTAATCTTAACCCATTTAGTACCAGAAACTCCAAAACGGGTACCCTGGCAAACAGTGCAGGCCCAGATCAGACGCGTCTGATCAGGGCATCCACTTTTTGCTAAATGTTCGGTCATTTTCCAAATAAATTTTGATGAAAACACAACCTCACACCCTAAATTTCGAAATGGACTCCTGCTATATATAAGGAGGAAGATTTCATTTGGTACAAAAAGGGTTAAACCATCGACTGAAAATAAGCATGATATATGATAAGGCGAAGAGGTTTTGGGTACACACTTTACGATAACACACCCGTGCGACATAGTGCATTTTTTTCACATCTCCAAAATTGTTACTTTTCTGATGAAAATCCACGATATTTTTTTCTTATTTATTCTGCAATCATAGGTTATGGGTGCTCGTTAGAACCGCCTCATTGAGGCTGTTCTAACGGGTGCACACACACTATGTCCTGGGAAATAAATAAGAAAATGCATGTCCCCATAAACCCCAGTTTTCTCTATATAAAGTTGGGTTTAGGGTGGGGTTGTTCATTTCACGGACTTGTTCACGTGATGTAAACCATCGACTGAAAATAAGCATGATATACGATAAGGCTGAGAGGCTTTGGGCACAGCATAAATGTTATACGACAGACTGCATACATGGTAGTTATCAAAGTCACGGTTGATAATATTGCTCCCCTCTTTAATTGCACGCTAGCGGGTCAGGCGGTAGATTCTATGACGGTTCCAGTGTAAAGGATTACTTAAAATTCTACTTTATGTAATGTTGGTTGGTACCTGATGCTCTTTCTCTGGTTTGGCCCACAGGAGTCTAACTGTTAGTTTTCGTTTGCTCAGCATTGCAGTTATTTCATACTGTCGAGTCCACATCGTTGTTTTGTCTGTAATTGTTTGATTTTTATGTTCTCGGAGACGTAGTACTGATGAAATAGGAAGCCTTCGTGCGGACTGAACAAAATATTTGTCTAAGTCACGACAGAAGTGAGGGCGACGACTTTGGCCACGTAAATTCGATATAAGCCCCCACCCCTGCCCAACCCAAGTGAAATATGTTTCAATGACCGTTCCAAGACCATTTTTGAGTCACGGTGTATTTTTGATATAATTCGTCTCTGAATGTTTGTATCGCCTATATCGTATTTTGTTTCGGATTGCAAATTGGCCATTTTGTGGGAAAGTTGTCTGTCCTTTTGGCTTTCCGCTAGTGATTTTTGAAAGTTGATTTTTGAAATCTAGTTTCTTAGTCAAAACATTTCTACTTCCGGTACTGGACCGCGTTATTCCACTTCCGCTGTTCGTTCGCTGCATAAAATAATCCAAATGAACCCTTGAAATTTAATTTTGCAGGCATTGAACGTCTTTCAAAATATTTCAGTTTTCGAGACTTTATACGGATTGAGTATAAATTGTCACAGAAAGACGAATTCTGAAAAGAAAACAGTACTCTGGGACAATTTTCCAACGCGCTTTCCGATGATATTTATGTTTTACTCTCTCATCCCTGAGTTTCTAAACAGGACTCTTTTCGCTTTATATATATTCTTATCGAAAGGGATTTCTGATTAGTTCACTGACATGATGACAAACAGTATATATGTAGATTCTGGCGAGACGTTTTGGCTACGTGCCGTCTTGTCAGGATCTACAAGTTTTGCATAGATACATTGTATTTCTACCTTGGCGTCTGCCCCGGTCTACAGGGAAAAAAGGGTTAGCTTATAAGTGCCTTTACTGACCTACAATTCGCCTGCCTTCGAGAGCTCTAATTACAAAACACGTGTTGTAAGCTGTGAGTTTTGAATCAAGTTCCGTACTTTAGCGAAATAGTGAAGACACCGATCAGACGCAACATTCTGTGGCCTCTAATCCAATTGGCATTCATGGGTTATTGTTTTTAGGACCCCGTACAGGTTTGAATAAACGTATTTTAATTCGCCTTGGGTAAACGCGGGGTCTGATCAGGCTTATATATTATATTTTCTTGTCCTTTGGGATCATTGATTCCA
The DNA here is from genome assembly GCA_963580285.1 of Lucinisca nassula. NCBI lineage: Eukaryota > Metazoa > Mollusca > Bivalvia > Lucinida > Lucinidae > Lucinisca > Lucinisca nassula. The sequence goes on along the minus strand of OY757015.1, from coordinate 86,113,910 downwards.
TTGTGGAATTTTGAAAATATCTGAGGGTCACTGATGAGGCCTAATTGGCCGAAACTTGCTAGTCTGGCCCAGAAAACATGTACACTCCATATTTTTCAGTTCTGTGGTGTATTCTTGCTTCCAAGGGATAACCCTTTTAAAAACATACAGTCGACTCTCGTTATCTCGAACCTCGCGGGACGGGATAAAAAAGTTCGAGTTATCCGCAGTACGAGATAACCAAAGTGTGACGTATTTAACTTCACTACAGCTGATGTGTTGGAATGTGTGGCGGCGGCAAAACGTCTCCCTGCCCTCCATCATAGTGTAGATTATATTTTCTTGTCCTTTGGGATCATTGATTCCATTGTGGAATTTTGAAAATATCTGAGGGTCACTGATGAGGCCTAATTGGCCGAAACTAGCTAGTCTGGCCCAGAAAACATGTACACTCCATATTTTTCAGTTCTGTGGTGTATTCCTTGCTTCCAAAGGATAACCCTTTTATAGAACATATTTATAATGTCTAAATCAAATGGTTTAAAAATGATCTTTTTTGTCAACTTATTCTGCTTTTTATGTTCCGACGCCCGAAGGAACATAGTTCCAATCGGCTGCACAACGTATGTGCATCGTCGTATCAATGCGACGTTGATGCGACGTTCCTAAGACATCATGTGCCCGCTAGCAGAACTTTTCTGTAAGATTATTAGCAGATATGTACTGAGCTAATTTAGAAACATGAAGAAATTGGCAGACAAGTTTATCTTTCTTTCTTCCGTTTTTTCTGTTCGTGGGGGGTAGTTGAGTGGGCAATGGCGATGTGTATCTTGCGTCACTGGGTAGTCCAGCTGATATTGACTTACTGTTGGGCAACACCTGCTGTCCTTGCAGCAGATAACGGTAGAGTGGGGTAGTTTTGTTATTTCTTCTGTTTCTACACTTCCATTCATTTTCTTCTTTCTCCTCTGTCCCTCATTTTCATCTCATCTACAACGGCCCCCGCCCATCGGGGCTTGAAGAAATATATGGGCTGCATGATGCTTCCACGCAGAGCTGAAACCGACCCGCACACGAGTACTGGTAAACTGCTTAGAGGATCTAAGCCTGCCCAGGCAAAGCGGTGCGAGTCGGCCTGTCCATGCTTATAAACCCTATTGGTTTCATTGGGCGACAGGGCTTAAGATGTCATTTCATCTCAATGTGGGGTAAAAGTCCCACACAATTGGAAGCAACGTCTCCAAAATGACCTTTACAGTGTCGACGGGGACGTTAAACTTCAAATCAAACAAACAAATCATCTCCTCTACTGTCTCTTCTATCTCTTTTTCTATCTCTTGGAGAAGACAAAGATCATCCACTAGGGTGACCTGTCGTTAAACTCAAAACAATCGATGAATTATTTTTTTCTTTGTCGATTTTTTAACCCTCTGGGAGCTTGTCAAATAAGAATCAGAATCAGAATAATATTAATATTGTTACTGGTGACACGTCAAATGACATTCTTACACCAGGATCTGTGAAATGGGAAGTTAGTCTCTAGATTTTTTCAACAAACTATATAGATAACTGCTTGATCTACGACTAACATTGTTATATAATAATTATTTCTAATATAATCAACTTTCCTCAGTACTTTCAGTACTTTGATTTCATTAGGGTCTAGTTATGTCATGTTCGTGTTACTTAATTTTGGTGTCTCTGTTGGGAGGTGTGGTTAATTGTATCGATTCCTGATCATTGCCTTAACTTCTATTTTGGAACGCAATAGGCGAGATTTCCACATGTAAATCGAGCATGCAAACTTCATAATCAAACCGTTTCTACATGCAGTCCAACTCCCGAGACCCGGAGAGGAACCCGTTCCAGTGGAACACATCAAAGAATGCAGGGTTTTCTACCGCAGCTACCGATAAACTCTGGCTCCCGATAACTCCGAATACTGACTACAAACATGTTAATGTCGAGGTGAGTATAATCGTTTAGTTATGACGATTGCATTCTTAGTATCTTAACCTATTGTATTCTGGTGGACTCTTCCCTTGCTATATGTTGGACGTGTCCATTTGTCATACAAGGGGTGCCAGGCCTATGTTTTCGTTTTTATTCTTTTTTTGACTAAACATTCTGTGCAAGTGCAAATAGTGCAGACCCTGATCAGACGCCGCTGATCTGGACCTATACTGTTTTCCAAGATACCCCTTTAGTGGTTTCCCCGCATGCAAAGGGTTGATATAAAACTACTTTGTCAGTTTCAATAAGGGGAAATACAGATACTGATTGATTGTGTAACGGTTTAACGACATGCTAACCCTTGTGGGTCATGATTTTTGTTTGCCTTACAGAAAAACGGACATAGGAGATGGTAGCGTCATGAAAGCGACGTTCAACAGACAATAGAAAAATGTATGAGAGTAAAGAATTAAATCATATAAAGAATTAAATCATATAAAATACCCCTCTAACCCTTAACTTCTGCAACACCACGAAAACACGCCTGTTATAATACATTGTAAATTTTACCGCCACAAAAACGAAATTTTTTAGATGAAAAATTGACATATTTTTCTTATTTCTGCTAAAATTATAGTATTGTGTATTCGTTAGAACCGCCTCATCGAGTCGGTTCTAACGAGTACCCACGATCTTTATTTAAAAAAAAAAATAAAGTTTACCCCAGACAGGCCTGTACACCCGGTTCTTCTATCGCGATTTATTTGTGTTGTAGTTTGTCTTTGGGTGTATGTATCGCTTAAATTACTTTTTTTTATAGCCATTTGGTCATTATGTGGGAAAGTAATTGTCCTGTTGGATTTCCGCTGATGATGTTTCCAGTAGGGTCTTGTTGTTTCGAGTTTGTGCTTCTTTCCCTTTGGTATCTCTGATGGGAGCTGTGGGTTAATTGTATCGATTGCGGTTCATTGCCTTCTCTTCTTTTATACTATATAAAAGTGGGATTCAATGGGTCAGAATAATACAGGCGTATCTTCGTGATGAAAGCTTAAAAGAAAACTCCAGGGAGAGACAAAATCCCAAGACGTAACACACCATTGGCACCTTGCCAAATGAATAGCTTATATCAGTGACGTTAAGAGCCTCGCTAAGTTGCCTAAAACTACAGCTATATACAAGCCTTTAATGACTGCCATCACTTCTATTTTTGAAACAAAGAAAAATAACAAAGAAAATTAGAGTCTGTGTTTAGTTAATAGTTTTCATAGGCAGTTCAATTGCTGACAGGACTCTTTACGCCTCTCAGCCAGTGCTTGAGCGATATTCCGTTTATAAATTATGATTAAAAACATTTTATGTAAAAAAAACAAGCACAAAAAACAAACAAAAAACTTTGAAATGACTTGCAATATTTAATGGGTTATTCCGTTTGCTAAGTTGCACATTCGATTGAAATAAAATCAAATTAGCAATATGTGAGCTTTGTTGGAGGTATGTTTTATTTTGGGTGTAACAACACCTACAAGAATAAATCTGCGACCAGTGAACACTCAGATCTGCCTACTCTTTAGATATAATCCAAGGACTGTAGCAAGTTCAAGCGGGATATTTGCGTAGGCTGATCTGAATCATTGTTGATCGCAAAGGTGTTCATAAAGGTTTTGCTGTACACTTTTCCATGCCATTTTTACATACAGATTGAATCGGAAAAGGCTAACTCAACGCTTTCTATTTACACAACCCTGGCGTCACTACGCAAAAGGAGAGCCTTTCAGAACGCTGAAGTAGCCTTTCCAACCGAGGATCTCGACGTATTACACTACACACGTTCCGATGGGGTAGAGACTTATTGTGTACTGATAAACTTTCGCCTGATGCCGACAACGTTTGTGATGAATATTAAGTACAAATATGGATATGTTGAAGCTGCGACAGGTGGAGTCTTTCATCAAATGCATAAGACGATCGATCTGAGACAAATTTCCCTGAAGGGAGGAGACGGACTCGTTATAAAGTTGCTACACACATGATTTTTACAGTTTATTTAAAGAGAGAACTTCTACCGACATAGTTACTTTATTTGCTTTGGAAAATTTCAAGTATAAAAATTACCCTAAAAGAAACGTATACAAGCTGGATATCAAGGTTTGAAAAGAGGCATCACTTTTTCAAAGGCCTAGTCGAATTATGTTTTAGTTTTCGTAGTAGGGAAAGATTGTGAAAATATTTCTATGAATGGTAAATAGGGATATACACTATGAACAAAAATTGCACTGACTGTTTTCTTTAGCAAATACTTCACACCGTTTTCATCGATTTGTAAATGAAAAAAAAGAGAAACACAAAATAGCCTTCCAGTGAAAATATGGAAGTACTACCTGCGAGTTCCATGTAGGGGCTAACACATATTATGTAACGTACGCTGTTCCCCAAAATGGATCAATTTCACATTCGCATTCCACGGGTTAAGAAAGTAAACAATTATGCTTTGAACAGAGGATCTTACATGAGTGTTCATGTTTTACTGAATCTATTAAACGAGTTCTGGAAAAGTCCCCAATGCTACATTCCAGGCCCATTAGTAGCGGGGAAGATTTCTGAAGTGTTTTCCCTTTATGGGCATGATGGCCATACTGGTTATTTGACCAAACACCGATCAATAAATTTGCATTTTCTTGTAAAGTTTAGTCACATCTGCCCAGAGGTTCCTGTGGAACATAAGTTTTAATCTAAGGTTTAATCTTCATATCTGAAAGGCCTCAGACCAAGGTAAATTAATGCCCTTGACATTGAGTACTCATGTAGGTTCATCCACTCATTTAGCTAACTGCATCTACCAATATTCAGATCAGACGCTGCAATAGCTTACGAAAAATACATAATTTTGACTTTGTCTATGTGACTAAATTTGACCTTGATGTAAAATACGTAAAGGTCATCTGAGGATCATTATTTGAACAAACTATGATGAACCGTAGTCCACAATGCTACATATTAAGTTTCATGGCAATCGGTCCTATGGTTAGGAAGAATGAATGTTTTGAAGGGTTTTCATCTTATATGAGCATGGCGGCCATCTTGTTCATGTGACAATACTCATTATAATTAATTTGTCATTTCCTTGTTTCTAAAGTTATTTACATGGATTTATTTTACAATTGGCTAAGTGGTTTCTGAGAAAAAAAATAAGTTTTAATTTTCATGCCTGAAATACATTGGGCCAAGGTCAGATAATGACCTTGACCTTGAACATGTAGTTTCATCCACTCATTAAGCCATTTTCGTCTACTAATTTTCAGATCACAGGCTGCAACAGTTTCCTAAACATACATTTTGGTTTTTCCCATACAAAAGTCTGTGACAAAATTTGACCTTCAGTTGGCGAAAGATAGGAAACCTTATCCGAGGGTTATCATTTGAACAAACTATGAAGGGCCCCGAGTCCCTAATGCTACAAACCAAGTTTCGTGGTAATCGACCCACTGGTTCCGGTGGAGAAGATTTTGAAGGGATTTTACCATATATGGGCATGGCAGACATTTTGGTCATGTAACCTGGACCCCGCGAACAAAACTTTCGTTCCCAGATACCATGGATGCTTCAAATGAAATTTGTCTTCAATCGGCCCAGTGGATTCAGGGCAGAGATGTTTGAAAATGTTGACAGCCGACAGACAGACAACGGACCCTTGCCATTATACAAGCTCACCTATGAGCCTGTGGCCCAGGTGAGCTAAATAACACATTAAGTGAAATTTCATCATTTTGGATATAAGAATGAATGAACTATATCACACGGATATATTATCGTAATACTGGCGAAACGGCTATCCAGGACATACATGCAAAGACATATAATGGCAATTGTAAACAACAGCAGAAGCAACGCCTTGGAACGGTTAGTAATTTTTACTGGGTGAAGGTGGGTTTCAGTAGATTTTACCTGGCCACGTCGCTTTCTAAATAAAATTTTTTCGTATTTTACATGGTTGAACATGAACCAGAACTCTAGCTTTTCCAAATCATGAAAAGGCAATTTCCTTTAAACCTGTAAATTATATATTGCCAAAACGTCTTGAAAGCCTGATATCAGAAACAAACCTGAAAGTTTTCGCCCAGATTTCTGACTACTGTAGCTGGATAACAAGTCCATCACCTTTTTTCATAATAATATTTTTTAAGTTAATGGTAGTTTCTAATTTATCGAATAACCGACTTGTTGTTGCTTTCACTAAACCCTTTGTATGATGATCGTCCATCGAAACCAACGTTTTATCTCCAAAGTTGATGATGACAGCAAACTTCTTAGATCCATCTGATCTTGTATAAGCCAGAATGTTACTTCCGTTCAAAGTTTCTGATGGGATTTCAATGTTTGAATTCATGAATGCAGGTTCTTGTCTTAGAGACGCTAGCCGCTTGTACATACTCAAGGTCGAGTTAGCCTCTTTCGATTCTACCTACAAAGACACCAAAAAGAGCACAAAACCTGACATTTACATAAAACGTAAGTGTGATATAGTGCATTCGTTAATATCTTCAAAACGTTTGTTTTTCTGACAAAACTGGTATATTTATTCTAATTTATACTCCAAAGGTAGGTTCTAGGTAATCGAGAGAAGCTCCTCTAGGCGTTTTATTGTGTACCCACAACCTCTCTTTCGAGTAGAAAGAAAAAAGTAATTATAATTAGACAAACTATGGGCTTCATTGTACGGACTTGTTAAGGTGATGATTTAGTCAAATGCTTTATAATCCAATAAAGCACTTAAACTTTGGACTGTGTGAAAATGAATCAATGATATAAAACCTCGGGAACTATTTTGAAATACAATGATTTTCACTGGTTAAACAATTTGGTATTTTAATTATGCAAACATCTGCACTAGATCTCTCATTACTTGCGCGCCGATGGGTCAAGCCTGGGGTTATTTGATTGTTCCAGCGTAAAAGCTTACTGCGAATTAAAGAGAAATTAATTTTAGGTAATGTTGATTGGGGCCTGATGCTCTGACTGTTGGTTTTCTTATGATCCAGCATTTCAGTGGTTTCTTGCTGTTGAGTCCTCACCGTTGTTTTATCTGTGTGGTTGTTTGATTTTTGTGTTCTCGGAGATGTTGCACTGATGAGTTAGGAGGTCCTCATGCGGACTGAACAAATTATTTGTCTAAATCGCGACGGAAGTAAGGGCGAGGATTGCGGCCACGTTAAATCGATTTAAACCCCCCCCCCACCACCACCACCACCAATGTAATTTGTTTCACTGACCGTTCCAAGGAGGTTCTTCTTTCACGGTTTATTTTTGGATATGGTTTGTCTTTAAGTGTGTGTATCATTTATATTTTTTGTTTTGGATAGCCAAATAGCCATTTAGTGGGTATGTGACTGTCCTTTTGGCTTTCTGTTATTGGTATTTCTATTAGGATCTAGTTAATTCATGTTTGTGTTTCCTTCCCTTTGGTGTCTCTGGTGGGAACTTCGGGTTAATTGTATCGATTCCTGATCATTGCCTTCACTTCTATTTTACGGTGAGATTTGAATGGTCATAAACTCCGGAGTTTGAGTTTCCATTAGTTTTACTACTTGCCCTCCAAACTGGGTTTGCAGTTTCTTATATTTCGGATTGTTGTTGTAGTTAGTTTACATGTTATTTTTGTTTTTGCTTGCGTACGTGTATTCATGTCACCTACGCTTTTTAGCAGGCTTGAGATGCACGTGTTTCTCATGGATTCTTGTGAGTAACGTTCCCGTTTGATATTGCAATGACTTCAAACTATTTTACTTTCACTGGAGTCAAATAAGTATACACCATATCAGATAAACAATTGTGCCATAGCCCTTAGTCGGGCATATGTCAAGGCTACAGTCTGTGTAACAACACAGCTTTGTTTGCCCCAAAGTATATACAGTCGAACTTCACATAAGCTTGAAGATTCCATCGCAATCGAACTAAAATAAATTAGTATAAACTAAATTACAACATAGCTGTCAGGTACAATTACTGGGAATGCTATAACACTAAAATCTGAAACCAGTTAAAATTAAGACCATTTCTATTAAAACATATTTAATTAAAAGTTGTCAGTTGTGTGTGTGTGTGTGTGCATGCGTGCGTGCGTGCGTGCGTGTGTGCGTGCGTGCGTGTGTGTGTGTGTGTGTGTTTAACTCACCCAGTATCCTGTTGTAGGATTCTTCAAAAGAGGTCTTAAACCTCGCTTGAATAATCCCAAAGGTAGTACGAACATAGGGATTTCTTTGAATATTGTATTATGAGAGTATTCATAGTCTCACCTCAACATTCAGAGTTTGATAGTTGACATTTGATGTAATTGGTAGCCAAAGCTTGTCAGGTGACCCAGATGAAAACCCTGCGTTTAAGGAAGTATTCCACTGCATAGGGTTCCGTTCGGGATCTCTGGATTTATTCTGGAATAAAAATCATCATAACCGTATTATAGGGTACATGCAATAGTCCTTGATGTCTCGGGTTAACAAGTCCCGGTAACAAATACCCTCTAAACTCCATTTTATATAGAGAAATGTCAGATTTCGTATTTGTGTGTATATTGAATGACATGCAGTTGTAGGTTATGTGTTTATAAGACATTCAACCAGCAACTTTATTAACTTAATTAAAGACATTATAAGTGATTCGTTAGTGTTAAACAGTTTAAGAGTTTATTTAAAACATAAACGTCTTAATTTGGAAATGAAATGTCACATTTATACCACAAGTTATTAATAAGATTCACAGCCATCAGTGGCCATAAGAAAAATATATAAAAATATTATTGTAATTAAATTATGTCAGTTTCAAAGTTTATTCTCAAAGTTAAAATCCAATATGCTGCCATACAATATTGCATTGTGTATCTTAACCAAAATTGAAGGGCGGTTAAACTCAGAGGAAAATAGGTAGGTATGTGTTATATATAAGCATAACTTTGAAATGAATGGGTTTTTTATGCGGTTGTAAGTGTAATGGCCTTTGTTATGTCTTCTCTTAGTATACTTAAAGCAAAAAATATGTCAATGTTCGTGATAAATTACTTTAACAACACTGCAAAGGAACAGTGATCCCCTAAACAATTATGTAACCCGAATGAAAACGGGAGGGGTTTTACTGCTCCCACGCGGACTTAATGACCAAGAAATGATCTAAATGTGTATAAAGTATAAGTAAAACAAAGATCAGGAATCGACACAATTAACTTACTCCACCCATCAAAAACACCAAAGGGAAAGAAACACAATTATTTAGCGACCATAATGGAAACCTAAACACAGGAAGGCCATAAGGACAGTTACTTTCCCATAAAATGGTCATATGGCCACCCAAAATAAAAAGACACAAGTGATACACACAGTAAGTAACAAACAACAACATAAATAAATCGCCACAGAAGAACCGCCTTGGAACGGTCAGTGGAAAGATTTCAACTGGGGGGCTTAAATCGATTTTACGTGGCCACAATCCTCGCCCTTACTTCCGTCGCGATTTAGACAAATAATTTGTTCAGTCCGCACGAAGGCCTCCTAACTCATCAGTGCAACATCTCCGTGAACACAAATAATCAAAGAACCACAGAGGTGAGACAACGGTGAGGACTCGACAGCAAGAAACCACTGAAATGCTGGAGCAAAAGAAAACCAACAGTTAGACTCCGATAAAACTGTTTAATACTAGTGTGTGTACATTATCATATGTCCTTCGACATAATTCCTTTTCTGTCTTTTTCGGCAGTATTCTGCATTTCCAAAAGAGGCGTTTATATCTCTGTTTCTCTGTTTCTTTGGGCTACTGATAGTGCCAAACATTACAGTAGGGTTTTAGTTTTATTTTACTTTTTTAACACAAATAATATAAGGATCAGTGATCGGCAATAACTGGTTGCAAGTGACTGAGGTTAATTTTTTCTGACGACTGTAGAAGGGCTGTTGTTCAGCCACACATCACGAAAATATGCCTAAATAATTTTGACCCCCTTTTAACCCACTTGCATATAGTAAAACTAGGGTTTACAGGGTTATACATTATGTTTACTGCTGCTCAAAAACATAGATTGTGGGTACTCGTTAGAATCGCCTTGCCGAGGCGGTTCTAACGAGTATCCAAAATCTATGTTTTGAGCAGAATTGAGAAAAATATCAAAAATTTTCCTGTGAAAATTTTCATTTTTTCGGTGGAATAATTTTACAATGTATTTGTATAGGCGTGTTTTCGTAATGATTGCAGTTTGTGTTTTATGAACGTGATAATTCTTTTCTGGGTGTGCCTTTTTGCCTCTATGTTTTTTTTTTCTGCTTTCCTGAGATAGTTATGCTCTGTTATAAGAGAGAAGCTTCCGTGCTGTAGTGGTTACGCTACTCGCTTTGTAAACCAGGGGTCGCAGGATCGATCCCGGGCTTATACAGACCTTCGCATTAAGAAAACGCGCCTATACAAATACATTGTAAACTTTAGCACCGAAAAAACTAAAATTTGTTGATGAAAAATTGTGATATTTTCTTATTTCTGGTCCAAATATAGATAGTGGGTGCTCGTTAGAACCGCCTCATCGAGGCGGTTCTAACGAATACCCACAATCTATATGTTAGAGCAGAAATAAGAAAAAAATGAGGTTTCCCCCTGTAAACCCCAGTTTTACTGTATAAAGGTGGGGTTCAAGGGGGTCAAAATTATATAGACGTGTTTTCGTGATGGATTAGTCTTTCAACCGAGGCCCCGTCTCCGTATGGCCTTTGCTGTTGGTAGGACGTAAAACTCAAACACTCCCTCTGTTATTAGAGCTGTTCTGCCATTGCCTTTTTCCTATGTTATCACTATTATATAGAACTCATCGATAATTCATCTTGACAACGACAATTGCTCTAAATTCCGGATTCAAAATTAATCAGAATGACTGGGGAAATCCGGTACTTCGCTCGTGGTCCCTGAAACCTGTGCACGATATCAGACGGCCCCCGCCCATCGGGGCTTGAAGAAATGTATGGGCTGCATGATGCTTCCACGCAGAGCTGAATCTGACCCGCACACGAGTACTGGTAAACCGCTTAGAGGATCTAAGCCTGTCCAGGCAAAGCGCACGAGTTGGACCGTCCATGCTTATTAACCCTATTGGTTTGATTGGGCGACAGGGTTTGAGATGTCATTTAGCTCAATGTCGGGCAAAAGTCCCACAAAATTGGAAGCAACGTCTCCAAAATGACCTTTACAGTGTTTACGGGGACGTAAAACCTCAAATAAAAAAACGACACCAGGAAGGCTTCAGAAACAAGGCATATTGATTCAGTGTATGAAGACTATACAGAAAATAATAACAATAAAATCGAGGACATGCCTTTTATGTTATAGACTTAAATATATTCACACTCATAATGGAAAGAATAACTAATTGCCTTTAAAATCAAGTGAGTCTGTCTTTGTTACAAAAAAGGTGGCCATACCAAAACTATGTAGTTTTGGTGGTGCTTAATGCTAGTTCAAATTAATGCAACTCCTATTCCTAAGCTATCTTACCCAGTTGCCAGAGGAAATCGCAAAAGTATCCTTTGGGCGTATGCCTTTATAATTTCCGTTTTTCATTCCAATCTCCTCTCCATAATACGTTGTAGGTGTACCCGGTAGAGTAAGTAACAGCATGTTCATAGCGTCAACGAATTCGGGGCCAATTCTGTCCGAGACCCTTCCACTATCATGGTTCCCTGTCTACGATGAAATGGTACCATTTATTTAGTATTGCAAGAGATGTAATAGTACACTTATATGATTTTAACAACTTATGACAAGGAATGCCACATAATATATTTGCCACAAAATAATACGGTACCATAATCTGAAGAGAACAGGTGTCTGCACTGGACCTCGCTGCAACGCCAAAACAAAGCCGATACTGATATGAGTTATTAAATAGCGTACTTTGTTCATGCTGTTAAGTCAGCAAATGTTATAGAAGTACTACATTAAAATGATGAAAGCATGAATTTACTTATCATTATTCTGGGAATATGATTTCAATTTTGTTTAAATTGAAGCTTTACAACAGTGGTTGGGTAATGTTGGAGGCGTTGCTTCTAATTTTGTTTGACGTTTACCCGACATTAAGATGAAATGACATAAGAAGCTCTACAGCCCAAACAAACCAATATGGACGGTTCAACTCATCACTTTGCCTGGACAGGCTTAGACCCTCTAAACGGTCTACCAGCACTCATATGAGGTCGGTTTCAGCTCTGTGTGAAAGCACCATGCAGCCCGATCTATTTCTCCGAGGACGGGACCAAATTATTTTATTAACTACAAGGGTTTAGTTACATTGGAGAGTAAATGAATAGTTGACGTAAAACATCTTCCACTAGCAAGGAGCTGAATTAAGATTTGCTTCGTATAAACAACTTTAAGTAATGGCAGGCACATGGTTACTTACCACAAAATTGGGCCATTCCCCGTCAGTCAGGTTCACTCCCCTCTTTATGATATTTCGAATGCATTCAGCGTCAATGGTTTTACAAACACGCTTTATTACAACCAAATCGAAGAAGAACGGAGTAGATCCAGCCTCGTAATATCTGTGCTTGTCACTATCAGAGATTCCGAACGCCTCTGCTAGAAGCCATCTAAAATAATAGGAAACCTTAACATCGGCAGCAGTGATAGATCTTGTTTGATTGCTTGCATTAGACTTTAACGGCACAGTCATCACTATTTTAGGTCATTTTTGAGCCGGTCAGTTTACCTATCCACCATTTTCCTCGGTAGGCTTAAACGTAAGCGGTTAACCAGTACAGTGCACATTCTTTCGCAAGAAACTGACAAGTGCCCTTCTTGAATCAGCGGAAGGGAGAGAATGACAGTAGAAAAAATTTCATGATCAATCTCCACGAAAGTATGTTGCCGACCCCGGCAGGTATCGAACCCGCGTCCTCCTGATCACCAGTTAGACGCGCATCCGACGGGGCTTCCGAGGCCGGCCGAATTGATGGGTCTATTGTCTATGATCGTAGGCTGAAAAACAATGGTGCTGGGCGGGCACTTAGAGCGTTTCGTTCAACCCATTTATGACAATTGAATCTTCAACCTAATAAGTTTTGAGTGTCCATTTTCAATTTTAGGTGTTTCGGGTTTGTTTTGTTTGATGTAAGTTGTACAGAAATGTATACTCTTTGAGCAAACAGTGTAGACCCAGATCAGACGCCGCGGTCGGCGGCGTCTGATCTGGGTCTACACTGTTTGCCAACATCCCCAAAAAGGAACGCTAGTCATATATGGGTTAACCCTTAAGTTCCTGTATTTAAGGACACATTTTGTTCCTTATATAAAAGGGGTGGCCTGTCTTATGATCTCCAATAAACATTTCTTTCGGACCATAGTGCAAATCAAAGGCTCATCTTATCTTAGTGATTATGAAGTGATTATGAGCAGTTTTCTTGTTTAATAGGGGGCTCAATAAGGGTACTTGAGTGATAGTATAATTTAATGTTCTCAACAAAATATCGTTTTAAATTGCTTCTTTTTTATTTTAAATAAAGTAAAGAAAAGCACTGATATCCATTGTTTCCTTTACTCAAAAGTGCAAAGAAGTAAACAAACAAGGTAAATGAATTGATTAACCTCAAAATTTAATCAATCAATTTACCTTTATTTATTTATTTATTTATTTTGGTTGAAAGTATGTGACACACAAATCATATGTCTTAACCATTAGCATTTTAAAGTTTCAGTCAAGATGGAACTATAAAATGTTATTTGTTTAAGACACACTCATATCACAAAAGAGGAAAAAAAATAGATTTTAGTTTTTCACTTTTTCAAGTTTAAAACAAAAATAACAAACACAATTTAATTTATTTTTCTTATTTATAATGCAAACATAGGTGGTGGGTACTCGTTAGAACCGCCTCATCGACACGATTCTAACGAGCACCCACAACCTATGACTTGGAGCAGAAATAAGAAAAATAATGTATATCCCCATAAACCCCCATTTCTCTATAGAATGATGATGATGATGATTTCGTGTTTAACGACGCGTCAATCCTCTTTGTGGGTCATAAGCGTCAAACGGTTAATGGTTAACTTTTCTCTATAGAAAGTGGGGTTTATGGTATGTTCCTTTTTCCTCAAAAACATATATTGTGTGTCCTCGTTGGAACCGCCTCAATGAAGCAGTTCTAACGAGCAGTCACACTGTAAAACCAAATTGTGTGTACTCGTCAGAGCGCTTCACCGAGATGGTTCTAATGAGTACCACAATATATGTTCAGATAAGAAATAATAAAGTTATCAGGATTTTATCTGAAAAAAAAAATCATTTTTTGTGGAAAAAAATTTCCAATATATTTGAATTGGTATTTTCTGTTATGATCATAAATAATGGCTACTAAATGTAAAATCGGAAAAAAAGTGCTGTTGTTTCTTCCATGCAAATCAAATTAAGGACTTAGGTGTAAATGAATTGATGTCATTTGTCAAAGTCAGATCCCTAGGTAATTTATTACCCTCTCTTGGTCCCCTACCTGTATGACAGCCTGAATACCCCAAGTGTATTTTATCTCAATGCTTGATTCTTTAATAAACGGTCATTAGGATGTTATGTAATCGAAAGATGTGTCTTTAAGCATGCAATTGAGGTCCTGATCAGTTGCTGACTCCATCTGAACTGGGTCTACACCATCACGAAAACACGCCTATATAATTTTGACCCATTGAACCCCACTTTTATATAGTAAAAAAGAAGTGAATGCAATGATCAGGAATCGATACAATTAATCCACAGCTCCCATCAGAGACACCGAAGGGAAAGAAGCACAAACATGAAACAACTAGACAATAATGGAAAAAATCAATAGCGGAAAGCCAAAAGGAAAGTTACTTTTCCACAAAATGGCCAACTGGCTATCCAAAACAAAAAAATATAAGCGATACATACACTCAAAGACAACCCGTAACAAAACTAAACCACGTCAGAAAACCCAACCTGAAACGGCCAGCCAAACAAATTCAACCGAGGGGCTTAAATCGATTTTACGCTGCCTTACTTCCGTCGCGATTTAGACAAATCATTTGTTCAGTCCGCATGAAGGCCTCTTAACTCATCAGTGCAACATCTCCGAGAACACAAAAACCAAATCACCACAGAGATGAAACAATGTTGAGGACTCGCCAGCAAAAAACCACTGAAATGCTGGAGCAAAAGAAAAATAACAGTTAGACTCCGATGGGCCCGACCAGAGACGGACATCAGTCACCAACCAACATTACATACTATTAAATTAAACCGCCTGCCCAGACAATGTGTGGTTAGTTAAACTGGCCAACTCGATCTAACATAAATGGTGATGACTGGGCCGTTATACATAGAGCAAACAAACACACATTGAACTAAACGTTACTGACAACACACACACACATACACACACACACACACACACACACACACAAATCATTATGGAGATACCACCATGTCAGTTATAACCGAAAGAAAGGACAGTGGCATGAAGAAACTCACGATGATCAACAATCTTAATATCAGCATACATAGAGGATCTTACATGAGTGTTCATGCATTATTGAATTTATTAAACGAGTTGAGGAAAAGGGATCAATGCTCACTTTAATAGTGCTGCCTCACTGAAGTACCATATCCCAGACACATTACATGATACCACACCAAGTCATATTATCCTGACACTGGGTCGACCAGTCCTAGCTCTACCCCATAAATATGAATGCCAAGCGAGGAGCAGCGAGTACCATTTTTAACGACTTTGGTATCTCGAGGCCCCGGATCGAACCCATGACCTCCCGTTCCCCGGAGCGGATACTCTACCAACTGAGCTATCGGGGCCGGTAACAAATTAGATAGATACGTCCCGTAACGTTACATGTATGACGTCCTTACGACGTCGCGTTTACTAATGGCAGAATATTGACAGTTTTGTAAAGCATTCGTGAATAAAATGCGTTTTAATGCCAATTGATACAAAAAAATCTTGCATCCGTGCTTATGTATGATTAGATTTATTAAACTCGTTGAGGAAAAGTGATAAAATGCTCGGCGGACCCTCGCATTTTTTCTCTTTACCTCAACTCGTTTAATAAATTCAATAATACATAAGCACTCATGTAAGATCCTCTGTTTAACAAATTTTAAGGGGAATGGGAACACCAGGGCAGGCAACTCCTGCAAAAGTATTTTGTCTCCCAAGGAGAAAAAGGAAAGAATTTGCTCCTGAGGAGTTTAAGAGTAGACCCCTTTTTCAGTAGGAAAGGTCGTACAGAAAAGCGAAAAGGAAGTTCCGAAAGTTGTCTCCCTTTGAAAAATGGCAGAAAAATCTGCCAGGTGTTCCCGTTCCCCTTAAAGGATAGTATAGTTCTTCCATGTCAACTTCGTAGCTGTGAAGTACATGACATCTACTGCACTTTCTAAGGAAACATGGCTCAAGTTACCTGACGTTTCCATCTTTTCTTTCATATTCTTTCAGCACAGACTTCCATCTTCTTACTGCATCAAATATCTCCGGCTGGTGGAGCGTGAATCTGTAGCCAATCTCATCTTTCTAAAATAAATTACTTGTACTCACATAGCTGATTTTGTTTGTTTGATTTGAGGTTTAACGTCCCCGTCAACACTGTAAAGATCATTTTGGAGACGTTGCTTCCAATTTTGTGGGAGTTTCACCCGACATTGAGATGAAATGACATCTCAAGCCATGTCGCCCAATGAAACCAATATGGTTTATTAGCATGGACGGTCCGCCTCGCACCGCGGTTCCTGGACAGGCTTAGATCCTCTAAGCAGTTTACCAGTACTAGTGTGCGGGCCGGATTCAGCTCTGCGTGGAAGCATCATGCAGTCCATATATTTCTCCAAGCCCCTATGGGCGGGGGCCGTTCACATAGCTGAGGATTGGGGGTGTATCAACTGTAATTAAAGGGTATTTCCTTATTTATTGGCAAGAATATATCTTGTTGATATGATCTAGATACGCCTTCCAACACGCGTCCTGGGCATATGTTTTTAATGGATAAATGGGAAAGACCATAAGAATCTTACATGGTTGTAAGGGGTGGTTAGAAAAATCCGTTCCGAGGGTTACAGTCCGACATCACGAGGCTTGTCGAGTGATGCCGGACTGTGATCCCGAGGGATCGATTTTCTACCCATCCCTAACACCATTTCACGTTTTTTTTTTTTTTGGATTTTTGATAATGCAGTCTCTTCAGTTGCTGTCGTCCGCCATATTTTGATGGCAATTGTGTGATGTTTAGTGACGTCACGTAACGTGCTGTGACGTCAACCTTAACGACGGTGCATATGAGTTCGTATTCAACCAGTGCATATCAAACATGCGAGAAGATTTGATTTTTACCCTGTCCCTGGTAAGAACACCAGGGCAATTTCTATACCAGGAGTAGTATAGTCGCCGTTTGAGTGGAAATGACGTCACAAGATGGCGGCCAAGGCGGCCGCCATAGATGGATCGATAGGTGACCTCGCGGGGTCCCCCACCCACCACCACGGAAGTGTGACGCGTTTGGTGGAAACGCCATAGACCACGTTAAGGTAGCGTCACGTCCTAGGACATGGTGTAGTTCTTCTGTCTCTGGGCCGATAGGAGTCTAACTGGTGGTTTTCTTTTGCGCCAGCATTTCAGTAGTTTCCTGCTGTTGAGTCTTCACCGTTGGCTCACCTCTGTGGTTGTTTGATTATTTGGGTTCATGGATATGTTGCACCGATGAGTTAGGAGGCCTTCATGCGGACTGATCAAGTTATTTGTCTAAATCGCGACGATTTAAGCCCCCCCCCCACACACACACACCCAGTGGAATTCGGTACCGCGGACCGTTCCGAGGCGGTTCTTCTGTCGCGGTTTATTTTTGTTATGGCTTGTCTTTGGGTGTTTGTGTCGCTTATGTTAATTTATTTTGGATAGCCTATTGGCCATTTTGTGGGAAAGTATCTGTCGTTTTGGTTTTCCGCTGTTGGTGTTTCCATAAAGGTCTGTTGTTTCATGTGTGTGTGTCTGTCCCTTTGGTGTCTCTGATTGGAGCTGTGGTTTGATTGTATCGATTCCTGATCATTGCCTCCACTTGTATTCTACACTTTAATGGTTGGAGGGGTGACTTTTTTACGGAATGGCTTATATCGAACATACACAGATCGGGACTGATCAAGCTGCAGAATGTCTGGAAAGGATGCGTACATAATCAAGGTAACGCTCTCCGGTACAGGATTGGCAAACCTGAGTTCTAACCTACAGTGATCTTTCCTCTTTGCATTGATCGCGTAGTAAGGATCAACGTCCAGGGCATAGAGACAGAATCTGTACTTGTAATCTTCTCTGCTCACATTGGTATCGTTCCTGAACGGCGTTCGCGTTCTGTAAAATCCATGAACTGATCGGTGCCATAATTCGGTTGTAAAGGATGGGCTGGATATGACTGACCGTCGACGTAAAAGCCCACTGAACTGCAATCGTATGGTCGAAAGTTAAGCGGATTTTTCCCGTAGTCCCCCGTATAAGCGGCGCTAGCCACCAGTCCGACCTGAAGCTTGGTGGGAACCAATCCTTGGGAGAGGTCATCCGCGTTGAACCCGTACTGTCCCGGAGTTATGGAGGCAATTTTATTCTCGGATCTTAAATAGGGATATAAGGCTGGTTGGTTCTGTTGCTTCATGGACTAATCATGTAATTTCTGTTTGATACACTGATTTAAAATTCCTATGTTAAGACCAACTTTGGGACTTTTCAAAAGTGGTCTTTAAGACCACTTGTTGAAGTTTGATAAATCTTTAATTTAAAGATTTATCAAACGTCAACAGAAGTGGTAATTATAAATATAATAATTGAAAGCTTTGGTATCCATTGAATCCAGGCATTCATCATATAAATCCGAGTGTGCCAAAGCACAACGGTACCTAGTAACTGTACCTAACGGGTCATGCAGTAAACATATGCTTAAAACTGTTCCATGAAAACTCAGTTTTTGGAGGAGCGTAGTGGCGCAGTTGGTTAGACCGCTGATCCCGCTGATCCCGCTGATCCAGGGCCATATGTCTATTGAAGTTTGAAAAATCTTAAATTATAAATATAATTGCTGCAAGCTTCGGTATCTTAACACAATTCCATGGAAACTCTTTTTTGTTTGAGGAGCGTAGTGGCGCATTGCATCACGAAAACACGACTATATAATTTTGATCCCCCTTGAACCCCACTTTTATATAGTAAAACTGGGGTTTCCGGGGGTATACCTTATTTTTCTTATTTCTGCTCTAAAATATAGATTGTGGGTACCCGTTAGAACCGCCTCGAAGAGGCGGTTCTAACGATTGCCCAGAATCTATATTTTGAGCAGAAATAAGAACAAGAGGCCCATGGGCCACAATGCTCACCAGAGCTCAGGGGGCCACTCCCATCTGGCAGCAATGTATTTTAATTAACCATTGAAGCCCTGCACCCAAGGCTGCTACAGATAAATTTGGACCCAATCAGACTAGTGGCTTCAGAGGTCTGATGTCGCTTGAAGACAACAGATGACAATTGACAATTTCCCATCTGTGGCAACAAATAGGCCCAAAAGAACATTATTAAAGGAACATTTCTATGATGCTTTGACAAAATATCTTGAGAGGCATTAATGTCATTTTTCAATTTTCCCCATTATACAATGAAAACTCTTAACTTGCCATAGCAAACAAACCAAAGAGCCAAATTTCATAAACCAGAGCTCAGGTGGGCACTGCCCAATGGAGCCCTGATTGGTGTCACTAAATGTGTCTTATAAAAAGGAACAGAGACATTATATGGTTTAGCGGTGGGGATATGTATGGTTCCTGAGACGTAAGGCCTTTTAAGCAATGGGGGGATTCGGCCATGGCAGATCCCAGAAAAGCCCAAGATTGTTGTCACTGAATATGTCTTATCATAAAGAGCAAGAATATATATGGTTAAATGGTGGGTATCTGGTTTCTGAGATATGAAGCCCTTTTATGAAGTGGAAGGGAGAAAAATGGCCCATGCGGACCCCCAAGACAGGGTTGACTGAATGTGTCTAATAACAATGAACAAGAATATATGTGATGATAGGATGGGGATTTGAATGGTTTCTGAGATATATGGCCTATTATTAAGTGGAGACTTACCACCAGGAACAAGAATATATGGTTTAGGGGCAGGGATCTGAACGGTTTCTGAGATATATGGATTTTAATGAAGTAAAGGGGTGGGGCATGGCCCTTGGCACCCCGGGGGGACCCCCATGCTGGTGTCACTGTTTATCATAAGGAACAAGAATATATATGGTTTAGGAATGGGCTCTGAACAGTTTCTCAGATATATGGTCTTTTGTGAAGTCGAAGGGTGGAGTATGGCCCGGACGCATCTTGGGTGGCCCCTAGGTTGGTGTCACTGAATGTGTCTTATCATAAGGAACGAGAATATATATGGTTTTGGGGTGGGGATCTGTAAGGTTTCTGGAATATTTAGCCTTTTGTGAAGTGGGGGGGGGTGGGGTTGGGCATGGCCCCCGCACATCCCGGGGGACCCCCAGGTTGGTGTCACTGAGTCCATCTTATCATAAGGAACAAGAATATATATGGTTTAGGGGTGGGGATCTCAATGGTTTCTGAGATAAATGGCATTTTATGAAGTGGAGGGGTTGGGGCATTTCCCCGGCACACCCGAGGGGACCCCCAGGTTGGTGTCACTTAATGCATCTTAGCATAAGGAACAAGAATATATATAGTTTAGGGGTGTGGATCTGAATGGTTTCTGAGATAAATGGCATTTTATGAAATAGAGGGGGCAGGGCATGTCCCCGGCACATCCGGGGGACCCCCAGGTTGGTGTCACTTAATGCATCTTATCATAAGGAACAAGAATATATATGGTTTAGGGGTTGGGATCTGTAAGGTTTCTGAGATATAAGGCATTTTATGAAGTGTAGGGGGCGGGGCATGGCCCCAGCACAACCTAGGGAACCCCCGGGTTGACATAAAAGCATATGGCTGAGAGAAGTTTACTCAAGGAACATGTCTATGTAAGTTTTGTCAAAATATCTGCAATGACTTGGCAGTAAATGCAATTTTCCAGTTTTCCCCATTATAAGTCAATGGAAACTCAAGTTGCCGTAGAAACAAAACTAAAAGGCCAAATTTCATAAAAAACACAAAACCTGTAAAGGCA
Organism: Lucinisca nassula; assembly: GCA_963580285.1. Lineage (NCBI taxonomy): Eukaryota > Metazoa > Mollusca > Bivalvia > Lucinida > Lucinidae > Lucinisca > Lucinisca nassula. The sequence continues at coordinate 86,092,791 of OY757015.1, read as the reverse complement.
AATATGGTGAATATTTGCATAAAGTCTCAGCCTCCTAGAGCATATGGTTTCTGAGAAGATGATTTTTTTAAGTATTTTTTTTTTCTATATTTTGGATTTTGGTTTCCAGTGCAACCAATAAAAATGAGCAGAAGGCCTAAAATCATACGGCAGATAGTAGATTGCCTATGGAACATTTCTATGAAAGTTTTGTCAAAATATCTGCAGAGGCTTGGCAGTAAATGCCATTTTTCAATTTTCCCCATTATAAGTCTATGGAAACTACAAGTTGCCATAGCAACCAAACTAATAAGCCGATTTTCATAAAAAACACAAACTTTCAATCCCCCAGCCTAAGGATGCTACAGATAAAATTTGTTGACGCCAGACGACGCAGACGACGACGCAGACGACGACGACGACGACGGACAACTGCCTATCCTATAAGCTCCCCCGGAGCCTTCGGCTCTGGTGAGCTAAAAATATCACATTTTTTCATCATTTTTTTCGGCGATAAAGGTATCAATATATTTGTATAGGCGTGTTTTCGTAATGTGGTTAGATCGTTATTCGTGCATGGCTAGGCGCGGCCGCCATTGCCATTGTGAGTTGAATCCTACCACCCATCCAAGTACTTGACTGACCTGACACAAAAAGCAAAGACACTTTAGAAACATTTAATAAAAAAAGTTCAAAATTAAGAACAGAAGTTTTAACTATAAACCAACGTAAAATACCACAATGTGCCTAAAACATAGTCTAGTTCAAAACTAGAAGTGTTGTCAGGTCTCACTGCATTTTGAACCGCTATAATGTCTGATGACAAACCAAACATTACAGTCAATGTTAGAGCTAGACTTACGTCTCCAGGCTGAACTTCAAGAGTGAGGTTTTCTACTTCAAAGAGATGCGGTATGGCATCAATACGGAACCCATCAACTCCTTTGTCCAACCAAAACTTCAAGACATTCTGCAATAAATAGTTAACAGGCGGAGTTAATCCACAAATTACCATAAGGAAATACGTCCTTGACATTTTGTCTGTTTGATTTGAGGTTTACACTCATTCTCAAATGAATTGGGATTTTAGCCGTTTAAAAAGTCAAATTATAAAGTTACTTAGATTCAGTCACCGATATGTTCAAAATAAAGTATTAACATGTACCTATACTCAGTTAAAATTCCTTGATCAAGAAATCAAAAGTTATTTCACCCCAACAGCTAGAAATATGTCGGTATTTTAATAAATTTTGATTGTGAGAAATGTACGCTACAATATACTTGTTCGTTGCCCCCGTCTATAACATCACAAAAATCAAGAGACCGCAGCTCGCAATGACAGAAACTTACGACTGGGTTATTAAGCGGGGACAAAATTGAACATATGGTCATATATATGGTAAAGAAATAAATAGCCATTTAGAATGAAATTCGGGTTGGTTAGAGAATACAGAAAAAGAAATAGTTTTCTGAAAACATACAACTTGCTTTTTGTTTTAAGAGAAGCACATAATAGCTAGATCACTTACGACTATTGCATTTGAACAGGTATTGAGTGGTAAATAAGGAACACAGGTAATATTACTTTAGATAAACGATCAACATAAGCAATAGTTTTTTTTAATTTTATGTAAAAAGTCGCGGACATTACAGTGATTTTGTTTCTATAAGCCAAGTAGTTTACAAACGGGATAAACTGACAATATAGCTGTTAGTGTCATTTTCATTCATATTTTGGATCTAACTAATGTAACAGTGCATGTTCAGCCATATGCTTTTAAAACATGGTGTCGCTGTTACGCAAAAAAGCCTCGGTATATACTTTTATGCATAAAAATGCTCTCCTGACAGATGAACTGCTTTCTTAAGGCAGCCAAAACATTAAAAGACATATTTATCACATATTAACACACAACAACCACATGACCTTATGTTCTCAATAATCAACTATCTAAAATTAATAATGCAACCGCGAGAATACAGTATCGAACATTACAGTGCATTCCAGACTAATATTTGTCTATACAAAACTCTTCAAAGTGTAACAAATTTTGTGTACCAGCTGGAAGAAAGTAACAGGTTTTATGAAGTTTGTAAATACGTTCTCAGAAATGTAAACAAATGCATGTCTGTAAATGGCAGCTATCATGGTCTCGGACATTACCATACACGGTAAAGGGACAAGCTATGCCACTTTACCATTTCTACCTGTAAAATTGAAAATGAATCTAATACTGCATTTGTTGTATCTAGGAACATAATCAAGAGTAAACCTTAAATATACACATTTATTTTAGGTGGGGATGTTCGATACAATTTTTAATGTTCGATACAATAATGTTAGTAACATAAACTGCACTTACAATGTTTTTAACATTCAATATATACATTTGGAAATACAAATTTGAGAGTTGAAGTGCCTTCCTAACAGTGCACATTTTATATTGAAAATATTCATTCGGGCAAATAAAATTTGGGAAAAGGTTATAAGCTATGGGACTCAAATCCATAATCGAAAAAAAGTAATAAATTTGGAATCAATATTGTAACCGTTTGCAGCTATTGGTAGAAATGTAGCAAACATGTATATCACTAAACGTGTTCATTTTACACAACTAAGGTTGCACAATTCAAAATTGTTCATTTATTTGCAGTCATTATCCCTGGACAGTCAACATAGCAAACCTGTCATGTTCGATACCAAATGTAGCGGACATTTCATCGCATACATCCACTGCCTATTGCAATAGAGTAATGATCTTGCAAGCGTGCAAATGTTGTTCATTAATAATGATGTTTGGTGGCATATTCTTAATTGAACAATATTAACTGTGACAAATAATATTGGGAAAAGATAAAAAGTTTCTATGCAGGTATTTAAAAACAAAATATTACTTCTGTTTTCCCTTAACTGTGGTATTGTCTGCCGACTCCCTTAAACATCAAACACCGGAAAAGGCAACCATGTCGTCTGCAGATACTTTCTACTACGTAATCTGGTAACGGAAAACTGTGCCACGTGAGAGCAATGTGATCAAGCTGTTAGACTAACAATTTTCGGTATTGAACATTACAGGTCTCGAACATTACAAAACACTGGAAATGAGGGAATTTCAACGTCAAAATATTATTTTCGTTCCAGATGATGTATTTGTGTTAGTCACACATTGCGGGAGTTTCATTCAATCTAGCATTTTTTGTCCATACATACGTAATAAGCCTGGTATAATGATCGCGAACATTACATGTATTTTTGCAACAAATCCATGCACATTTTTGTGTGGCAAGTATTTTTCATTTCCAATTGTACAGGTAACATCAAACAACCTTATATGCTTAATATAATATAGAATCTCCATTTGGTCATGTTTCCGTGTATAAAAACCTAAACGTTGTTTTGAAATAACAAGAAGAAAAACGTCGTCTCGTGCATTACAATGTTTAATTAAATTTCGGCGACAGCCATAATCTGGGAAAAATACTTAGTAAGACTTCCTGTGGTCCTGCTAATGGTAGTTATTTCCCTACCCAGAATATGTAGAATTTATGGAAACCACCTAACCCTTTCCTTACTAGTGGAATTTCAAATTTGTAAGTGCGAAAACAAAGAGAATTCGAAAAGCGACAGTCTCGAACATTACAAAACCAGGTTTTCCCGTGGCTCAGTTTCTCAGAAAAGGTACTTTTCTACAGGAGGTTTATCGTAATATCTTCGGGACCTGTTGTTCTGTCATATAAACGTAGGCATTGGTTAAAAATGACTGCTTGATTTCAGAAAATATACGGCGACTGCAATTTCCCAATTCATTTGAGAATGAGTGTTAGCGTCCCACATCAACACTATATTGGTCATTTTTGAGACGTTGCCTCTGATTTTGTACGACTTTTACCAGACAATGAGATGAAATGACATCTCAAGCCCTACAGCCTAATGAAACCAATTGGACGGTCCTACTTGCACCACTTTGCCTGGGCAGGTTTAGAGCTTCTAAACGGTTTACCAGTACTCATGTGCGGTCGGTTTCAGCTCTGCGCGGAAGCACCATGCAGCCAAATCTATCTCACCAAGTCCCAAGGCCCGCCAACGTTCTCGATAGATAATGCTTTATTTCATTACTATACTATAACTGACAATCTCTCCTGAAAATTGGAACGCGTTTTCCTTATTTCTGCTTGAAACATAGGCGGCGGGTGCTTTTTGCGCGCCGCCGCAATGAGGCGCTTTTGCTAACTGCCGACCATCTACGTCTCAGAGCAGAAATATTTTCCTTTTCTTTTTTGCATAAAACCGTAAAACAGGAATAACTCAGGAGGCACACACCGCTGAAATCAAACGTTGTTTCAAAATTGGTTTCAATATTTGCCCGCAGAGTAACGAAAGAAAATCCAGGCATCATGTTAACAAGTCCGTGTAATGAACAACCCTCAACATCCCACTATATATAGATAAAAACTGGGGTTCACAATGGTATACTTTATTTTGCTTATCTCTGTTCCTCGACATACAATGTGAGTACCCTCAACCTATCTGTAGGGTAAAAAAGTAGAAATATACCGCAAGTTGTTTTCATCAGAAAATAACCGTTTTGAGGTATGAAAGAATGCACTATGTCACAAGGGTGTGTAATCGTATTTAAAGGAATGTTCCTGCGCATCTGAAACCAATAAAAGAAGAAACGAGAAAGCCTTTACTGCATACACACGAAGTCGACAGAACGATAAGTGCACCGAGCATCACATACATCTGAAGTTGATAGAACAATACATGTACCGAACATCACATACACATGAAGTCGACAGAACAACACATACACCGAGCATCACATGCAAATGAAGTCGACAGAACAACACATACACCAAGCATCACATACACATGAAGTCGACAGAACAACACATGCACCAAGCATCACATACACATGAAGTCGACAGAACAACACATTCACCGAGCATCACATACACATGAAGTAGACAGAACAACACAAACACAGAATATCACGTACACATGAAGTCGACAGAACAACACATACACCGAGCATCACGTGATCCTTTTTCTGTAAGAAACGCAACGTCATTAAGTTCTTTAAAAAACAGTCTTAAGGAAAGTCTTTGACTCTTACAGTAAGAACAATCATACACGAAATGTAACTGTGAACATTTTATCTATTTATTTCTCCTATAGCGTTTTAAGCAGAAAATAATACCTGTCTGTTGCACACTTTTAATACTATTTGACTGTGCGCGCTCATTCGTAATTTTAACAACCATAATCCTGTATGTTGTTTAAAGTTTTAACACCCACAATCCGTATGGCAGCAAATTGACACAACAGAGATAGGGTCGGGCTTTCAGGTTTCCATGTTTCCGACTGGGCTCGGGTGTCGGGGCATGCTGTTTGGACATCGGTTCCGCCACATCCTTTCCGTCTAACTGAGTTCAGCTTGGGCTGGAATCATTCTTGTATGCAACGCGACTCCTGTCCTGACAAAACTGCCATGCAGTAGAAATGTTTTTGTACAGCTGTGTTGTTTGTATATATGTTTTATGTGTTATAAAGAGGGCCACATGGTAGAATAATTTTTATAGCTAAATGTGTTTTTACACTCTTAAAATAATGTATATAAATAAACAAGTTCGTGAATGAACACCCCTTAAACCTCACTTTATATTACAGAAAACTGGGGTTGACGGGGTTAACATTATTTGTCTCAATGAGGCGGTTCTAACGAGCACCTACAACCTTGCAGTTTTAGTAAGAAAACACACGGCTTTTTCATCAGAATAGCAGCCATTTTAAAGATGTATCACGGTTGGCAACTTTGCTTCTCTCTTTGATTGCACACCGGTGGGTCGGGCTTAAGATTATATGACGGTTCCAGCGTAAAAACATAAATGGAATTTTATTTTATTTTAGTATTCTTTATGTTGGTTGGCGCCTAATGTTCCGTCTTTGGTCGGGCCGATCAGGATCTGACTGTTGGTTTTCTTTTGCTCCAGCAATTCTGTTGTTGTATGCTGTCGAGTCCTCAACCTTGTTTCATCTTTGTGGTTTCTTGATTTGTATGTTCTCGGAGATGTTACACTGATGAGTTAGGAAGCCTTCATGCGGACTAAACAAAATTAGTGTATACTGCGACAGAGGTAAGGGCGAGAATTATGGCCATGTAAAATCGATTTAAGCCCCCCAGTGGAATTCTTTCCACTGATCGTTCCAAGGCGGTTCTTCTGTGGCGGTTTATTTATGTTGTTGTTTGTTACTACTTACTGTGTGTATCACTTGTCTCTTTTTATTTTGGATGGCCATTTGGCCATTTTGTGGGAAAGCAACTGTCGTTATGGCCATCCTTTGTTAAGGTTTCCATTATGGTCTGGTCGCTTCATGTTTGTGTTTCTTTCCCTTTGGTGTCTTTGGTGGGTGGAGTAAGTTAATTGTATCGATTCCTGATCTTTGTTTTACTTCTACATTGTAAAAAATTATTGTTTTGTTTGTTTGTTTGATTTGAGGTTTAACGTCCCCGTCAACACTGTAAAGGTCATTTTGGAGACGTTGCTTCCAATTTTGAGGGACTTTTACCCGACGTTGAGATGAAATGACATCTCAAGCCCTTTCGCACAACAAAAAAAAATATTGTTCATTATACCTGAAGGCAGCGTAAAGTTTACACTAAGACTCGTGTGAATTCGAACCATACGCCATTTTGGGTGTAAATTGTAACTTTGAGTAACAATACACTGATAACTTGTATAGTTTAATCAAAATTTGGTGTAAGGCTGCAAATATGGTGTTTGGTGTAACGATTCTGTAAAACAAGTGTTACGTTTCATATCAATTGGTGTTTGAAATAATTACACTTTTTATGGTGTAACGTTTGCTACAAAATAGGGTAATTTTTGTCATACTACAGGGTAACATTTTTTGAAGGGCGGTGTAACTGTGAACATTACACCTTTTCGGTGTAACTAAATATCGGTGTAATATTTCTTTAAATGACGGATTATATTTTGTTATCTTCAGTGTAAAAAAGTAATTACACTTTGAAAGTGTTATCTTCCCAGCTTATCGGTGCTTTGCTGAACCAATACTGGTGTTTTGTTTCATCGTAACGCGTGTAACTAGTCGTATAAGATGCGTTATATGTACGACATATGTTGTTTTGTTCCTCTTTCGTGTCATATAGCTCAAAACGGCATACATATTATACAAATTATATAATTATTAATATTGATAATAGGGTTGTTTCATGCGTTATGAAAATCCTGCTAAATAAGATTAAACTAAGATAAACTCCATTTCAGCATTAACACAATTTCGGTTTAATAAAAAAATATACAAAATCTAATGGAAAGTGCAGATTTTTACACCAGCTATAACATTACCATTGAAAAAACAAGGTAACTGATACCCTATAAGAAGTGTACAAAAGGTACCCTTTGAAAGGGGTATCAGAGTATGATAAGTTCTATATCAATAAAAACATAAATAAATAAATACACTACACAAAAGTACAGTGTGGTATAGCCTGTCTTAATTATTGGTGTAATGTTACACCGACTGAAGGAAGGAAACATTACACCCGAAAACGTTTCCTTCACAAAATTATGGCACATTTACACCGGTAATGAAGATCAGTTACACTATGGTGTAAACTTTCCATCGATTTTCGGGTGCATAATTACACCATTTACCTGGAGTAGTAGACGGTTATTCGGTGAAATGTTACCGAGCATACAATGGAGATAACTTACACCAAAACTGGTGGCAGCTCAGCTGCCACCAGTTTTGGTGTAATGTTTCCATTAATTTTTACAGTGTACTGTGAAAAAAGCGCTTGTCGCACGGGTATGTAATCGTAATGCTAGAAGCCAACTGACGTAAAAAAAAACTGTAAACGAACGGTCATTGGAATAACTTCGCGTGGGTGGAGGGAGGTTGGGAGGTACGCTCACTGTTCTCTACATAAAGTCGAGTTTAAAAGAGAAGTTTATTAGACGGATGTTGTATAATGGAGGATGAATTTTACGCTACCGGCTTTCTGTTGCTTTGTAGTGTCATGTGTTTGTGTATTGTAGGTGTTTAATTTTTTGATTGGGGGTTTAACGTCCCCGTCAACACTGTAAAGGTCATTTTGGAGACGTTGCTTCAAATTTTGTGGGACTTTACCTGACATTGAGATGAAATGACATCTCAGGCCCTGTCGTCCAATGAAACCAAATGGGTTTATAAGCATGGACGGTCCGAATCGCACCGCTTTGCCTGGACAAGCTTAGATCCTCTAAGCGGTTAACCATTACTCATTTGCGGGTCGGTTTCAGCTCTGCGTGGAAGCATCATGCAGCCCATCTATTTCTTCAAGCCCCGATGGGCGGGGGCCGGTATTGTGGGTGTCCTTTTAATTAAAGGCATGGGCATTTTAGGCAGTGTCTTTGAATTTAATGCATCAGGATATACTGCCTAGTGTAGGTGTCAGCACGCACGCACGCATACACAAATTCACACATGTACGCACGCACACGCCAAAATGGAGATACTTACATAACCAAATTGGGTCTACTTACATCCATTTCTTCCAAGACATCTGGGTTACGGTAGTTTAGATCTGGCTGTTCCTTCAGATACGCGTGATAGTAATATTCCTGTCTGTCCAAATCCCACTCCCAGGCTGATCCTGAACCCCGTATTGTACTTTTCTAAATGATATTAGGAGGCAAAAATATAGGTAAGGTCCAGAAAAGTAGGTATCTAGCGGCATGAAATATAGGATATTATAGGTTGCCTACACTGAAGAAAACAAGCCAGATTTGTATTTTATTCCACCACCACCACCTACCATCTCTTTCTTTTATTAATGATACAACATATAGAAATAGATAAGGTGGACAGCTGGCTATAATTAAGGAAAAAATCTTTAATCTTCTGGTTTCAGACAAGAAGATTTTTAAAGGTTTTCCCTATATAAGCCTATTTAAAATATGTGGGCCCTGGGGCTGGGCCATTTTTGGCCCGAGTGCTATTATTTGAACCAGCTTCGTTAAGGTCCATTCGATGAAGCTCCATACTAAATATCAAAGTCCTTGGCCTTCTGTTTCAGTCATGGAAGATTCTAACAGGTTTCCCTATATAAGGCTATGTAAAATCAGTGGCCCCGGTGCTGAGGCATTTTTGGCCCCAGGGCTATAATTTGAACAGTCTTGGTAGATGTCCACTAGATAAAGCTTCAAACCAAAGACCTGAGCCTTCTGGTTTCAGGCAAGAAGATTTTTTAAAGGTTTCCCCTATATAAGCCTATGTAAAACCAGTAGGTCCTGGTGTGGGGGCATTTTTTGCCCCAGTGCTATAATTTGAACAATCTTGGTCAGAGGTCCACTAGATGAAGCTTAATACCAAATATCAAAGACCTGGGCCTTCTGGTTTCAGACAAGAAGAATTTTAAAGGTTTTCCTACATAAGCCAATGTAAAACCAGTAGGCCCTGGTGTGGGGGCATTATTCTGGCCCCAGGGCTACAATTTGAGCAATCTTAGTAGAGGTCCACTAGATGAAGCTTTATGACAAATACTAAAGACCTGGGCCTTCTGGTTTCAAACAAGACTTTTTTAAAGGTTTTCTCTATATAAGCCTATTTAAAACCATTAAGCCCTGATGCAGGGGCATTTTTGGCCCCAGGGCTATAATTTGAACAATCTTGGTAGAGGTCCACTATATGAAGCTTCATACCTGGACCTTCTGGTTTCAGACAAGAAGATTTTTAAAGGTTTTCCTACATAAGCCAATGTGAAACCAACAGGCCCTGGTGTTGGGGCATTATTCTGGCCCCAGGGCTATAATTTGAGCAATCTTGCTAGAAGTCGACCAGATGAAGCTTCATACCAAATATCAAAGACCCGCTCCTTCTGGTTTCACACAAGAAAATTTTTAAAGGCTTTCCCTATATATGCCTATGTAAAACCAGTGGGCCCTGGGCTGTGTGTGCGTGTGTCTGTGTGGGGGGGAGGTGGCATTTTTGGCCCCAGGGCATAATTTGAGCAATCTTGCTAGAGGTCAAATAGATGAAGTTTCATACCAAATATCAAAGGCCTGGGCCTTCTGGTTTCATACAAGAAGATGTTTTGACGATTTTCTCTTATTTTCCCTTTTTTGTTGCCATGGCAACCACAGTTCTGCATGGCATTAAATTCTGAGAGGACCACCCAAGGTTTATTTCTGCCAAGTTTTGTTAAAATCTGTTTAGTGGTTTAGGAGGAGATGTTGTTTAAAGAAATTGTGAACGCACGGACAGATGGACAGACGGCAAGGGATGGTGAGTGATCACAATACCTCACTCTGAGCCTTTGGTTCAGATGAGCCGAAAATAGCAGAAATTCCACTAGCTAAAGGTTTCCACAAGCTGGGCTGGACTGGGTCACTACATCTGAAGGGAATACAAATTCCTAACAGAAAACGGCTTATTAAGCTCAAATATTATAGAAAACATCTACTGTCAAATATTTTTTACAAACTTTGTATTCCTTGCTTACCCAAAATTCCAAATTATAGGTATTTATAGGTATTTTGGTAAAATATAGGATTTTATAGGTTATTATAGGTAATGGTCTGAAATATAGTAAAATATAGGTAAATATAGGTAACTTGACACCCTGCAAAGTGTTAATATAGAGGATCTTACACGAGTGGTCAGTTCATATGAAATTTATGAAACGAGCCTTCGGCGAGTTTCATTAACTTCATATGAAATGACCACGAGTGTAAGATTTTGTTTATCATATGAATACTTTAAATTGGATTTTATCAGCTTTAAATTTGACAATTTTTCGACAAAAAAAGCATAGTTGACATGAACGTCGTCATGACATTACTTAATCCCTCCAAAGTGTTATTACACATGTGATCATACGATTTTTTATCACGGCGTTATCCACTTCTTATCAACGGCGTCATATGATAAAAAGCTGTAATATCTGATGATGACATTGTAAAGCACGTTTTCTATTCATGCTTTACGCACAGAAACAGATAAGATTCGTATTTTGTGATAATTGAATGATAGTTTTTGCCAGTTCTCCATAAAAAACTATGTTGTGGGGCTCGGCGAGGCGGTTCTAATGAATACCCACAACATACGTTTTATGGGAAACTCACAAAAACTATCCTTCAGTTATCACAAAATACCCACCTTATCTATACCCACCTAATCTGTTGCTATGTTCATGCACAAGGAAAACATGGCTACTGATGTAAGGCCATGCGATTAGGATAAGATCATCCTTTTATCATATGACGTCGCGTGTGAGAGTGTAATAACGCCATGTATTTTTTTTCGATAATCCACTAGTGGATTAAATATGCAAATTAGGTACCGTAGTGAGACGCCAAGTTCTGCAACGGAAGGTCAGGTGGTTTTTCTCCGGGTACTCCGGTTTCTCGCCCACCTCTGATTAACGATCGGCTCGATATGAGTGAAATATTCTTGAAAGCGCCGTAAAACCCAAACCAAAAAAAAAAAAAGGTACCGTAGCGTTACATGTACGACGTCCTTAACGACGTCGCGTTTACTAATGGCGGAATATTGACATTTTTGTAAACGAGCATGAATAAAATGCGTTTCGAATGTCATATGATAAATAGAATCTTGCATTCGTGCGTATGTATTATTGAATTTATTAAACTCGTCGAGGAAAATGGATAAAATGCTCGGCAAAGCCTCGCATTTTATCCCTTTTCCTCAAATCGTATAATAAATTCAATAATACATGAGCACTCATATGAGATGCTCTATATCAATGAATTATTAAACTCGTTTAGGAAAAGAGATTTTTTGGGGGGGGGTTTCGGTTTAACGGCCCTTTCAAGATTATTTCACTCATATCGAGCCGATCGTTAATCAGAGGTGGGCGAAAACCGGGGTACCCGGAGAAAAACCACCTGAACTTCCGTTGCAGAACTTGGCGTCTCACATGTGACCCGAGCGAGGCTCGAACCACAGCGGTGAGAGACCTAATGATCAGGAGTCAGCGCTCTTAACCACTAGGCCACGGAGGCCCGTCAAGGAAAAGAGATAAAATGCTCGGCAAAGCCTCGCTTTTTATCCCCTTTCCTCAACTCGTTTAATAAATTCAATAATACATGAACACTCATGTAAGATCCTCTGTTTAATACATAAACATGTATAGCGCATATTCGTTCATATCTTCAAAATCGTTAATAGTCTGATGGGCATTTGTAATATTTTTTTTCTAATTCCTGCTTTAAACATAGAGTTTAGGTGCCGTTACCATGTAACGAGCACCCATAATTTAATATCGTAACAAAAACATCAGGTTTCCTCTTTATAACAGACGGCATGCAGGGTTGTGCATTACACGGACTTTAAATATTTTTCTTATTTTCCCAGAAAACAGGATTTTACATTTCATGGAGACAACATGCATCAGATGTACAGACCTGTTTTATGGAGAAAAATAACAATTTCTTACATGCTTTTCAATGAAATATAGAGATTTCTCAGTGAAATAGAAAACGATATTGTCACTGTTTCAAACAGTGACTGATCATCAATTTTATCTTTCACTGTTTGGAACTACTTTTCTCCAAATCTAATTCTTTGGTCAGTGATGCTGAAAATTAACGAACTGTATTAGAATTGATGCTAAGCCCTTTCACACGTCACGAGGACGTTAAAGACGTCATTTTCGACGCTGACGTCACGTATTTTGTTGCGCGACGTTAGATCTGTCCGCGCTTTCTTTGGGAAACTAATAGCTCAACTATTTCCGTAACAATTTATAAAAAATCCATCCTAGGCTATTTCTCTGGTGCAAACTTTTAGTTTCTACCCAATATTATACCTAGTAAATACGTAGGACACCACACAATTGACGCGAACGACCAGGAACAAAGTTAGTTTTCTCTGAGGGTGAGTGACGCGATTAGTGAAGCTAAATATTGCCGTTTTGATGCATGTAAGAAACAGAAAATTTGATTTTTTCAGTGTAATATCAAATTTTATTTCAATCATGAACACCAAAACTGGTATTTTCATTCGTGGCTACGCCACTCGTGAAAATACTGGTTTTGGTGTTCATTCGATGAAATAAAATTCGATATTACACTGAAAACAAGAAAAATGCCTAATGGCATTATGGACGGGTTTTTTTTTCAGTATGGTTAGGATGGTGGTGGCATGGGTGGGGTAGGGTGGGGTGTGCTGGTGTGGGGTAGGGTGGGGTGGAATGGGTTAGGAGTCGGGTGGGATGGGGTGGAATTTGTGGTGGGGTGGGGTGTGGGGTGTGATGGGGTGTGGTGGGGTTGTGGGGTGGGGTGGGGTGGGCTTGGGTGAGGTCGGGTAAGGTGGGGAGTGGTGGGATGGGGTTGGGTTGGGGGTGGATTGGGGTTGTTTTTGGGATGGGGGTGGGGTGGGGTTGTGGGGTAGGGTAGGGTATGCTAGGGTAGGGTGGGGTGGGTAGGGTATGTATATAAAACTAAGTATGCATGTATGTACAGAACAAATGCAATATCCTAACCCAGTAACAACTTTTTGTGTGTGTGGGGGGGGGGGATTTGTTTATGTGTTTTACGAAGAAAATAAAATAAAGTTTTTTCTATTTTTAGCTCTATTTTTAGCTCTAGTGGCCACTGATTTTAGCAATTTTGAAAAAAGGTCACCTAATGAACATTTCTGTAAAATAATTTTGAAATCGGGCCATTATCCCAGGAGGAGATGTCGTTTAAAGAAATTGTTGACGGACGACGGACATCAACTCACCTTGAGCACTTCGTGCTCAGGTGAGCTAAAAAAAGAACGAAAAAAAAAAACCACAAAAAAAGAAAATTCCATGCCTGTGCATGCATGTATGTATTATTACTAGCAACTATCAGGGGAGGAAGATAATAATTGTTCATATGTGTTTATGGAGAGTGAGTGAGTGCTTGAGTTTTACGTCCCACCAACAGCTATGGTCATATGGAGATGGGACCTCGGTTTAAAGACTCATCCGAAAGTCTGGAGAAGCCCGGGATCGATCCTGCGATCCCTGGTTTACAAGTCGAGTAGCATAACCACTACACCACAGAGGCTTCTATGTGTGTTTATGGAGAAGAAAAGAAAAATAAAGAAAAAAAGAATGAAAAAAGAAAGAAAAAAAAAAAAAGAACAGAAAAAAAAGAACAAAAAAAAAAAAAATGTCTCCACCGGGGTTTGAACTCACGCCCCTCAGATTCATAGTCAACAATAGGATCCGTAGTCCAGCACTCTATCCACTACACTGGCATTTGAAAAAAGGTTAACCAAAAGGTAAACCTGAAAAACGCAAGTTTGAAAAATGACAATTTCCGCCAAAATTTTAGTCTTTTGCGCCATTTATGGATAATACATGAAAGCGGTACCTCCACTTATGCATCAGTCCTGATATTAAAACAATCTGCTGCAGAATAGATGAAAAATATCACTTTGAAAAAAGGTTAACCAAAAGGTAAACCTGGGACGACGCCCGCCCGCCCGCCCGCAGGACGCCCGCCCAGCCGGACATCGCTATTTTAAGAGACGGATTTTTTAAAAAAAAAACCGTCCAAAAATCAAATATCCTCTATTTGTCGTCAGCTGAATTAGACCCCAGTGCACATGTGTGTATGTGTCTGTGGTGGTGATGGTCAGATGATGGTGGGGGTCCTCTGAATTTCGCCGTTATAGTTCTTTTTTGTAGCCATAATGACCTTTAACATAGTTTCTGTCCATCCCGGTTAATGCCTTCTTGTTTTGTTCGCTTTGGGCTATCAATATTTGGACGAAATAATTGAAGTATTAGGCATTCAAATACAATGTGACAATTCTTTTTCCTTGATTCAACTCTAATCATGCTGTTTACGACAACCCATTACGAAAACATGCTTATTAAAATATATATTGTAAACTTTACCGCCGAAAAAAAAGTTTAAGATGGAAAAATGCGATATTTTCTTATAACTGCTCAAAATAAAGATTGTGGTCCTCGTTATAACAACCTCATTGAGGCGGTTCTAACGAGTACCCACAATCTACATTTTAAAGCAGAAATAAGAAAAATACAGTTTACCCCTCTAAACTCCAGTTTTACTATATAAGTGGGGCTCAAGGTGGTCAAAATTATATAGGCGTGTTTTCGTGATGCCTATCTTTGCAAACAGTGTAGATCCAGATCAGATAGCTTCTGAAGATCTACACTGTTTGACATTCAGTTTTTATGTCCCCGGTAGCGATAGCGGGGACATATTGTTTTTGCCCTGTCTGTTTGTTTGTTTGTTGGTTTGTTGGTTTGTACGTGGACAACTTTTACCTTGGCCATAACTTTTGAACCATTTAAGATAGAGCTTTCATATTTGGCCTGAAGGTTCCTTGTGACAAGACCTTCACATTCATGCAAAAAAATTTGACCTGTGACCTTGACCTTGACCTTTGACCTACTTAAAAGAAAAAAATAACATTGGTCATAACTTTTGAACCACTTGAGGTACAGCCTTCATATTTAGCATGTATGTTTCTTGTGACAAAATCTTTACATTCATGCAAAAAATTTTGACCTGTGACCTTGACCTTGACCTTTGACCTACTTAAAATATAAAAATAACATTTTGGCCATAACTTTTGAACGGTTTGAGATAGAGCCTTCATATTTTGCATGTAGGTTCCTTGTGACAAAAGCTTTACGTTCACGCAAATAATTTTGACCTGTGACCTTAACCTTGACCTTTGACCTAAATAAAAGAAAATGTTAAAATTGGTCATAACTTTTGAACCGTTTGAGGTACAGCCTTCATATTAAGCATGTATGTTTCCTGTGATAAAAGCTTTACATTCATGCAAAAAAATTGACCTGTGACCTTGACCTTGACCTTTGACCTACTTAAAGTAAAAAAATAACATTTTGGTCATAACTTTTGAACGGTTTAAGATAGAGCCTTCATATCTTACATGTAGGTTCCTTGTGACAAAAGCTTTACATTCACATGAAAAATTTTGACCTGTGACCTTGACCTTTGATCTACATAAAAGAAAAAGTTAATATTGGTCATAACTTTTGAACCGTTTGAGATACAGCCTTCATATTTAGCATGTAGGTTCCTTGTGACAAACGCTTTACATTAATGCAAAAATTTTGACCTGTGACCTTGACCTTTGACCTACTTAAAAAAAAAAACATTTTTGGTCATAACTTTCAAACCGTTTGGGATAGAGCTTTCATATTTGGCATGTATGATCCCTGTGATTAGAGCTTTTCATTCATGCAAAATGTTTGGACCATGACCTTGACCTACATAAAAAACATTGTTCTGAACCGTTTAAGATAGAGCCTTAATATTTGGCATGTAGGTTCCTTGTGACAAGAGCTTTACATTCATGTAAATTTTTTTCACCCGTGACCTTGACCTACTTCAAAGAAAAAATATTAATGTTCATAACATTTGAACCATTTAAGATAAAGCTTTCATATTTGGAATGTAAGTTTCTTGTGTCAAGGGCTTCCCACACAAACAAAAATCTTGAACTGTGAGCAACTTTGAATGAAAAATGACCATGCCCGGGGACATGTTCGTGTTTCATAAACACATCTCGTTGAATTTGTAGGAATAAATTACATCAAGTAATTTGATTGGTTCAAAGTCAGAAATGGGTGTGGCTAAACTGAATATTCAGCAAGACAAGGATTAAGGTTTAAGGTACGCTAAACTGAATATTCAGCAAGATAAGGATTAATGTTAAGGTACGCTAAACTGAATATTCAGCAAGATAAGGATTAATGCTTAAGGTACGCTAAACTGAATATTCAGCAAGATATGGATTAAGGTTTAAGGTACTTTTACATGTAAGAATGTTTCATTTACATTTCAGTCCCAACATCGGGTACATGTAGACATTTCAGTCCCAACATCGGGCACATGTAGCACGGGTTACTTTGGACACACATCTTAACCCTTGTCCTACTGAATATTTAAGTATGCCACACCCATTACCGATTAACCACCAATCAGATTACTTGATGCAAATTATTGCGACAACTTCATCAACTGGATGACAAACAATGAAGATCCTGATCCTGTTTTTCAGAAGCCATCTGATCTGGATCTATATTGTTTCAAAGATAAGACATATCCGGGCTCAGCAGGACAAGGCTTAAGTGTGCATATTATATGTGAATGAAACTACGGTCTTAAAAACATAAGCTGCATAAAAGTTCAATACATATGGCGATTATGAAAATGATTTTCCAAATTATTACGAAATTATTATTTAAATATATTGGTAAAAGTATACCAACAAAACAATGATTTTTTATTTTTATTTTTGTTTGGCTTTTTTTTTTCAGATAAAAATCTTGGTATTTTTCATATTTCTGCTCTAAACATAGATTGTTGATGCTCGTTAGAACAGCCTCGCCGAGGCGGTAATAACAAATACCCAGAATCTGTGTTGTTTTAAGCAAAAATGATAATAATAATATAACGTTTACCCATGTGAACCCCAGTTTGACTATACAAAAGTGGAGTAAATTGGGGCCAAAACTATATAGGCGTGTTTGCGAGATGTGGAGAGATTTCAATTACAGTTCTTTCGTGACATATTTATTAAACCTTATCCTGCTGAATATTCAATTTAGCCACACCCATTTCAGACTTTGAACCAATCAGATTACTTGATGTAGTTTATTATTACAAATTCATAAACTGAATGTTAAACAGTGTAGATCCTGATCAGATGGCTTCTTCAGAAGCCATCTGTTCTGGATCTTTACTGTTTGCAAAGATAGGGGTTGCCTGAACAGCATGGTAAGGGTTAAAATATCTTTGATTAGATCAAACGTACCCAGTTATTTGGTTCTACTCTTGTTCCGTTGGCCAGCAATTTACCAGGTGACCATATATAATAATCTGTGTATTTCCCAGTCCTGTTCTTGCTCAGTTGAAACCAGTGGTGTTGATTACTTGAGTGATTCGGAACAAAATCTACTATGATTCGGAGACCTACGAATACAAACAGTTCTCTTTTTATGCAAAATCACACTAGAACTGCCCCAATGAGCCTGTTCTAAGCGGCAACCCGAAATCTATAATTGTGGAATAAATAAGAAAGAAATCCACGGATTATCATCTGAAAATGTTCAGCTAAATATACAGCGTATTGGTTTAAGCGTTTATTTCTTTGTATAACATAATATGGTACAATACAAATGAAGATGAATCATTAAGTACAATTATACAATGGGATTCAGAAGAAAGTCTACTGACTTATGAAGATCTGTCTCCCATTTTTGCAACAGATAATAGTACTATATTGATATGTGACTGTTAATGAAGCAAGTGATAGATTATGACTATTGTATGTTCTTGGCTGTTTGCCTAATTCATGTTGATATGTTCTATCTTAAGATAGATGGCGGCTCCACGGGGGGCGTAGAAATACCAGGTGCAAGAAAATTCACTATAAGTAATATAAGGATTCTTTACATCATTTTTTTAAAATCGCGTCAGGCTAAGATTGTCAGTAGCTCGATTCTTGACAATAACAAGATAACTTTGTTCTGTCATATAAATTTAAGAAGAAAAAATCGAAAATTGCACATGTTATCTAACTTTGACATTTCATACCATCACATATTGTATTAAAGATACAAGTCTTGTTGCCTACTTAGATGATTGTGGTTTATCTGACCTCAAAACGTTTGGTTTTGATCAAGAAGTCTTGAACAGCTAAGAATATTTGCTTGTTAGCAGAGTCTGGTAGCTCACGGTCGCCGTTTAAAAGAACATTCAGGGATGGCTGACATAAAGGTATTGTCTTATTTAGAAGTTCTTGTCGTAAGTTGACATATCGTGTACAAGAAAATAAGAAGTGCTGTGTATCTTCTATAGCCCCACATACACATAGCGGGCTGTCAACAATATTTTTTGAGAAAAGATGTTGGTTGAGTGAACTACATTTCGTTCGTAGACGGGCATGGTATATTTGTTCAGGCCTATTGCCATCGCAAAAATATTTCGGTGGTACAAAAAGATTTGCGTTGAGATGTCGTTTGAAGGAGGAGAGAGAAGGTGAGTTTCTTATCTCATCTGATAGACTGTTCCAATCACGGGTAACAGATGGTAGGAAAGATTTATAGTAGAGCTGCGAATTCGCGTGTATAGTATTTAAGTTTTGTGAATTACGTAGGTTGTATGCAGTGTTGTTTCCAACTGTGACCGATACTAAAGACGAAAGGTAATCAGGGGTTAGGCTGTTTTGCATTTTATAAAAGAGTTGTAACTTGTGTTTTTTTCCTACGAGATGCAAGTAATTCCCATCCAGTTTCATGATTAAGACAATCAATCGATACTAATTTTGTCGCTCCAGTTACAATACGGGCAGCTTCATTTTGAATTTTTTCCAACTCATTTACTTCATATAAAGTACAATTATCCCAGACGACATAGGAATATTCGAGAAGTGGTCTAATAAAGGAAAAATAGATATACAGCGTATTCTGACATTAGTCAAATATCCTAGTTTGCAAAGATGTCTCAGGTTCTACGGCGGTTCTACTGTTCTGTCTAATATTGTTGCACATGTAACATGTAACGTTTTCATTTAGGTGACGTTGTTTTCCGTTTGTGTTTCTTTCCCGGCAGGTGTTAGGTATTTTTATTGATTCCTGATCATTGCCTTCACTTATGTTTAAATATGCATTAAAATTTGAACCATATATGTTTTGCATTCACTTGTTGGGACATTGGAAAGCCTTCACCCCTAGTATAAATAATATAACAAACACTTGTTTTTTATTCAGATATGAGACTCACAAAGCGTTGAATAGTATAATTATTTGTCTTGCTTGCTGGCAATAATCAGTATCATTATAGGGTCTGATCAGCATCCTGAGGATCTGATAAACGTTATATCAAATTACACTTATCTGCTATTCTATTTATCAGTTTATCCCCTTAATATGCAATTTACGATCAGTTATCGAGTGTCCTCAGTGCGTTCCGAGATTCTGGCACGCAATATTCGGTCCATATATTTAGTATCATCTGACCGTAATTTTTCCTATGATATATTTTTCATGTACTTTTTCCAGCTTTTACAATAGTAATAACAATTTTGGCCGACTTTTCCAGGAGTCGGTTTCATTCATAAAATTGCAATGTCACGTTGATCTGATAAAGCTTACTTTTGCCTGAGATAGCATATCTTTATCAGGTGAAGGTGTTGCAATGCAATTAATGTAGACAGTAACTGATAAACTATGGTTCTCTTCAGTATGATAAGGCGATGGTGACGTTATGACGGCGCTCTTCCGCTGTCAACAGGAAAACTGCGTGAAATCGTTTTGTTCTTTCAATTTCAGCCCTCAAACCAGTGTAATTCGTCAAATAATGAATGAAAAATAAATTGAAAATAAGTATTAAAGGTAATTTATTTAAAATTCATTGAAGTACGAATAACATCGGATCACCAGCAAAATTTAGGTTAACCGTTCACTTACTTTGCTCTTGACCAATGCTGTTACCGTTGTTAATACCTCAATGAACATTAAATAACTCAAATGATTGCCTCGCGTGACGTCACATGATCATTTTGTTCAAAACCATGGTTCTCTCCAATATGGACGATGACGTATAGGAAAACTGCGTGCGGTTTTTTTTTCTTTATCTTTCAACTTTAGCCCTCAAATCAGAATATTTCGGCACATAATTGATGGAAAATAATGCAAAAAATAAGTAATAAGGCAATTTATTGAGGTTTGAATTACATCGGGCCACGAGAAATGCTCGTGACCCGAAAATGTCCATACGTCAACGAATGTTAAATAAATGACATTAATTGGGCCCCGTCAAGCCATTTTGGTACTTATCGCCTATGCGAGCAGAGAAGGTTCAGGCGAGCCTGCGCTTCCGCGCAGTCTCGCCAGAACCTTCGCTGCTCGCTCATACAAGCAGTGAATCAAGAGGAACCTTCAGACAGAAAGCCGTATCCCTGGCCCCTCTGAATGGCTGACCATGCGCAGTTAAAATTTGTCATGACGGAATGCTCGAAGACACATATTCGCTTGGCGGGGCTCAATTTATTAAATAACATTGACGATACATATATATGATACATCTGATTAAACAAATCTCATGAGTTACAAGGGAGACGCCTCGAAATAAGGCTCAGAGACAATCAAATGTACCCTTAAACGAAAGTCAGACAATTTAGACTGGCTTCCAGTTTTAGTAAGTGTCTCCGTTTAAAGGGAAGTGTTTGCTAGCAGCCCCTACAAAACTGTTGTGAGAGTTGCTCCACCCTGACTGAATATTATATTGAGGCTTAACGCCCCCGTCAACACTATTTAGGTAATGTTTGAGAGGCTGCTTCCAATTTAGTGGGATTTTTACCCAACACTGAGATGGAATGACATCTCAAGCCCTACTGCCCAATGAAATCGAAAGGCTTATATGCACTGGACCGTCTGACTCACACCGCTTTGCCTGGACAGGCTTAGTCCTTCTAAGCGGTTTACCAGTACTCATGTGTGACCAGTTTCAGCTCTGCGTGGAAGCAACATGCAACCCAATCTATTTCTCCGAGCCCCGATTGGGCGGGGCAGGGCGTTTGCCTTTGAAAAATTACCTAAACGATGGGCTTCTTTAATCATTTCGTCAAAGTCTTGCAACGTCCCGAAAAGTGGGTCCACTTGCCTGTAGTCAGAAACGTCATAGCCGAAGTCTTTCATAGGGGATTTGTAGAACGGACTTAACCATACAGCCCCGACACCCAGATCTTGAAGGTATGGTAGCCGAGATATGATTCCTGCAAAATTACAAAATCTAAGTTACAAGACAACGTACGAAGGTATGAAGAAAAAACAGCAGATAAAAACCGTTGGTGCTGTTTTGGGATCAGGGAAACATGTTCCTGTGAAATAATGGCGTCAGAAATGCCAACTATTAGATACTAGTAGTAAAGTCATTCTTATTTCTGCTTTCGACCTAGATTGTGGGTGTTCGATAGAACCGCCTCATTGAGGCGGTTCTAACGAGTACTCACAATCTATGTACATAACATCTTTGGCTTAACAAGCAAGGACACACAGTTTACAAGCCAGAGTTACATGTACGGGCCCATCGGAGTCTAACTGCTGTTTTATTTTTTCTCCAGCAGTTCAGGTGTTGCTTCCTGTCAAGTCCTCGCCGTTGTTTCATCTCTGTTAATGTTTGAATTTTATGTTCTCGGAGATGTTGCAATGATGAGTTAGGAAGCCTTCGTCCGGACTGAACAAATTACGTCTTAATAGCGACGGAAGTATGGGCGAGGATTGCGGCCGCGTAAAATCCCCCAGTGAATTATTTTTCACTGACCGTTCCAAGGCGATTCTTTTGTCGAGGTTTATATTGTTATAGTTCGTTCTTTGAATGTGTATATCGCTTATTTTTTTTGTTTGTTTGTTTTGTTTTGTTTTGGATAGCCAGTTGGCAATTTTGTGGAAAAGTAATTGTCCTTTTGGCTTTCGCTATTGATGTTTCCATTTGGGTCTAGTTGTTTCATGTTTGTGTTTCTTTCCCTTCGGTGTCTTCGATAGAAAGTATGGATTAATTCTGTCGATTCCTGATCATTGCCTTCACTTCTATTTTACGATTCCACTTTGTATTGAACAAAGATTCAAAAACATCTATCAGGTTGTTTTGTTTGATTTGAGGTTTATCGTCCCCGCCAACACTGTAAAGGTCATTTTGGAGACGTTGCTTTCAATTTTGTGGGACTTTTACCTGACATTGAGATGAAATGACATCTCAAGCCCTGACGATCAATGAAACCAAAACGGTTATAAGCATGGACGGTCCGACTCGCAATGTTTTGCCTGGGCAGGCTTAGATACTCTAAGCGGTTTACATGTACCAATATTCGTGTGCGGGTCGGTTTCAGCTCTGCGTGGAAGCATCATACAGCCCATCTATTTCTTCATGCCCCGATGGGCGGGGGCACCAAACATAGGTTGTACATCATGTGATGCTACCAGATACAGTTGTGGGTACACTGTATCTGGCAGCACCACGCGATTTAGGCGGTAATAAAGTCCTTCTAAAATCTATGTTTGGAGCATAATAACTAACACATCACAACATTTTATGGTTCATCCAAACACATGACTTTAAGAGGGCTTTATAACGCACGAAGTGTAGACCATGATTAAAAGCCGCATTCTGTTGCGCCTGCTCTGGGACCACACTGTTTGCAAATGTCACATTCTGGGACTCTGAGCATTTACGAGCTTACCAAAGCAATAATCATGGCGATAACAAATAGTCCATTCTATCATAACTGCAAAACACTTATTTTTTCTGGTGAAATATTTGTGATATTTTACTTATTTTTACTACAAACATAGGTTGTGGGTGCTCGATAGAACCGCCTTATTGAGGCGGTTCTACTTATTGAGGCGGTTCTAATGAGTACTCATAACCTATGTCTTGGAGCAGAAATAAGGACAGTAATGTAAACCATTAGGATTTAGAGGGGTATAATGACATGGACTTGTTCACGTGATGGTGTCTGGTACTTACGGATCCTGTATTTTCATTGTGCCTTAGTTATTTTTAAATTGTGGCCAGCTTATCTTTATTTCTCATTGAAAGTCACGTGGACATCAGCAGTTCAAGCGCAACTGTACGACTTTGTCATAAGATTTTGCCATATGTGTGATGAAACATATATGAATAAGCAGAGATTCCTTCCCCAGTAAAATGTAGTGGAATATTCGAAGCAGTCATAAATTACCTCACACGGACATTTTGTCCCCACATCACGTGAACAAGTCAGTGAAATGAACGCCCCTCTAAACCCCCATTTATATAGAGAAAACTGGGTTTAAGGAGGTATACATATTTTTTTCTTATTTCTGCTCCAAGAAATAGGTTGTAGGTACTCGTTAGATCCGCTTCAACGAGACGTTTCTAAACAACCTCAACGAGGCGTTTCTAAAGAGCACCCACAATCTAAATTTGCAGTATAAATCATTACATGTACGATAACACATCCGTGCGACATAGTGCATTTTTCACATCTCCAAAATATCTGTTTTTCTAATGAAAATATAAGATATTTTTCTTATAAATACTGCAAACATAGGTTGTGGTGCTCGTTAGAACCGCCTCATTGAGGCGGTTCTAACGAGTACCCACAACCTATGTTTTGGAGTAAAAATAAGAAAAATAAGGTATACCCCCGTAAACCCCAGTTTTCTTTATACAAAGTGGGGTGTAAGAGGGGGGGGGGCGGGGTGTTCATTTCACGGACTTGTTCACGTGATGAAATAAAAAAAAACTCCTGGTGTAGCCATTTTGACGCTGTGAAAAATTACACTACGTCGCATGAATGAGTTTACATATCTTAATTCATATATTAAAAATCACTCTTTTTCAAATTTTCGGCCCTTGGCCTTCTTCAGAAAAAGAGTGATTTTTAATTCATAGACTATTTGTTATTTTCCCTGCGGAAATATAATTTAGAAGAATTTAATTCATATACTTTTTAAATCCCACTTCTATCAGTAAGAAATGGCATCACGATAACACACCCGTACTACATAGTGATTTTTCTCATCTCCAAAATGGCTACTTTCTGATAAAAATCCATATTTTTCTTATAAGTACTGCAAACAAAGGTCGTGGGTGCTTGTAAGAACCGCCTCATTGAGGCGGCTCTAACGAGTACCCACAACCTATGTCTTGGAGTAAAAATAAGGAAAATAATGTACACCCCCCCCCCACTAAAACCCAAGTTTGCTCTATATAAAGTGGGGTATAGGGGGTCTTCATTTCACGGACTTGTTCACGTGATGGTTTCAGGGAGTTCATTTCATGGAATATGATACCTTACCTCTTATATCACCTGTCCCATCCCCGTCAGAGTCTTGAAAAGACCGTGGATAAATCTGGTACACTATAGACTTCTGCCACCACGTCAGCTCGGAGGTACCCGGATGTTTCACAGGAGTTCTGACGCCAGGTGATAGAAACGTGACGCAACAAACAACTACTACTGTGACCACTATCACGACGAACAATAAGAAAGAGCATCTATTTCTGGCACAAAATCGCCTCCGTTTCATGTCGCTTTCCATTACTCCAGATGAATCTCTGTGAAACGGAAATTAACCACTCATTCGACAATGTGACCTACATGTATATGCGCCCAGTAACAACTCGCATTGCCCTCATTAGCACTGAATGGAACCTTCCGCCTTATATACATGAGTAAAGGGGGAGTTCCAAATCTGCCCACGCAAAGATTTTCTTGAAACTTCAGTTGTTGTTTACTTTAGGTCTATCAACTATATATATAACTTTGTTTTATTTAATTAATTACTATAGTTCTCAGGAGAGCTCCCTGAGGTAATCCCCTGTAGAGGTCATAAACACCTGTAAACTTTTCATTCTTAAATCAACAAGCTCAGTTGTTTTCAAATTTTGTTGCTTTGATTGGCAACAGAACTCTATAATGATTCATATAATACCAAAAATATAAATGTGTCTAGGTCTTTTAATTTTTCTGATGAATTTATTTACAAAATTTCTTAAATTTTTCATGAAAATTTATAAAAAGTAAAATGTTTATCCCAAGTGTTAGATGTGTTACTGATCTTGTCACCCCAAGATATTACACATAAAATTGGCCACATATATCCTCTATATAGCAAAGAAATTTTTAAAAAATCAGAAGCCGGTAACATTGTTTTTGATTGCCAGATATGTGTTTAGGTATATTTTTGTGATGAAGTCATTTGCAATATCAGGGACCAGATTTTCTTTAAGTATATATTTATGGTATTTTATGACCATATAGCCATATAGTGTCACCTTACCATGCAAAGCTTAGCATATGCATTTACGTAATTCCGCCCCTGCACTCCCCCACCCCCCCCCCCCCCACACACACACACCAAACAAAAAATACACTGTTCGACAGAGAATGATTTTTAGTTTGGGTTTTAAATAGGAGATGAGAACATACATTAGCAGAGAGAAAAATATAATGCACTCATGCGGTGATCACGATGAGTGTTAGTGTTTACAGCATTGCAAAAGCTGTTATGCTGAAAAAATATGTTATGACACATTAGGAATAAGACAAGGTGGATATTTTTTACCCTATTTTATTTGGTCTTTTTTTAAACCCGCAATACAAAGATATTAATGTCAGTAATACACAATGGTGTATTGAGTTTGCTTAATAAATTGCTTTCATAATCCTATTGTTTCCTTAGTTGTATTTATTGTTGACATTTCCCTCTTTAAAATAAAACAGCAGTCAATAATTTACCATTTGTGAAAGGACAGGCTGATTTTCTTATTTGTTCTTATTATTGATCAGTCCATGTATTGGTATTTTTTCTTACATCACTTGGTCAAAGAGACTTGCACGTCGCTCCCCCCTCCCTCCCCCCCCCCCCCCACACACACACACACACATCAAAGATTTTGTGAGACCATTAAAAGCATTTTCTGCATTTATTCTAGGTTCATTATAACATAGGCAAAAGTGTTTGCTGCAATGTTTTAGTCTTCAAAATAAATGCATATCACACTGAAACTATTTGCATATTTATCATCTTGCATACACTTCCCGAAATGATATAGATGGAAGGCAAGTTGCTGTAAAACATTTATTTGATAGCTGATATTCTATTTAGATGCTGAAATACCATTTGCATATGTAGTCTTATGCATGCAATACTTGTCATCTATGTTAAGTTTTCTGGCTCTGTATTCATCGGTTTTACAAATGGTTTGTTTGTATTGAGGGTTAACATCCCCGTTATCACTATTTAGGTCATTTTGGAAATGCTGCTTCCAAGTTTGTGGGACTTGTTCCCGACATTGAGATGAAATGATATCTCAAGCCCTGCCACCATATGAAACTACAAGGCTTATCCTTTGGGATCATTGATTCCATTGTGGAATTTTGAAAATATCTGAGGGTCACTGATGAGGCCTAATTGGCCGAAACTAGCTAGTCTGGCCCAGAAAAGCTTCCAAAGGATAACCCTTTTATAGAACATATTTAACTTCACTACAGCTGGTGTGTGGGAATGTGTGGCGGCGGTAAAACGTCTCCCTGCCCTACATCATAGTGTAGATTATATTTTCTTGTCCTTTGGGATCATTGATTCCATTGTGGAATTTTGAAAATATCTGAGGGTCACTGATGAGGCCTAATTGGCCGAAACTAGCTAGTCTGGCCCAGAAAACATGTACATTCCATATATTTTACTTCTGTGGTGTATTCCTTGCTTCCAAAGGATAACCCTTTTATAGAACATATTTAACTTCACTACAGCTGGTGTGTGGGAATGTGTGGCGGCGGTAAAACGTCTCCCTGCCCTACATCATAGTGTAGATTATATTTTCTTGTCCTTTGGGATCATTGATTCCATTGTGGAATTTTGAAAATATCTGAGGGTCACTGATGAGGCCTAATTGGCCGAAACTAGCTAGTCTGGCCCAGAAAACATGTACACTCCATATATTTTAATTCTGTGGTGTATTCCTTGCTTCCAAAGGATAACCCTTTTATAGAACATATTTAACTTCACTAAAGCTGGTGTGTGGGAATGTGTGGCGGCGGTAAAACGTCTCCCTGCCCTACATCATAGTGTAGATTATATTTTCTTGTCCTTTGGGATCATTGATTCCATTGTGGAATTTTGAAAATATCTGAGGGTCACTGATGAGGCCTAATTGGCCGAAACTAGCTAGTCTGGCCCAGAAAACATGTACACTCCATATATTTTACTTCTGTGGTGTATTCCTTGCTTCCAAAGGATAACCCTTTTATAGAACTTATATACATTGGACAGCCTGACTCATACCACTTTGCCTGGGCAAGCTTAGTCCTTCTAAGCGGTTTACCAGTTCTCGTGTTTGGTTAGTTTTAGCTCTGTGTCGAAGCAACATGCAGCCAAATCAATATCTTCCAGCCCCAATGGACGGGGGCGAAGATTTAAAAATGGCATGAATCACTTGTTTGCTGTACCACTAGCACATTGGCATAATCAAAATCAGTGCAGCTGGCTTCACATTTTTCTAAAGTACTGCTAGCACATGTACTGTTCGCTATTTTAAATTGTGAATTTGTTTGAAAGTTGAATTAAGTCTTCTCTATTATATTAATTAATGCTTTCCAAAAATAACTGCTTGTTTTCTGGATCATATTTTAGAACATAGATGAACATATTTAAGAATATAACTTTCTTGCAAGGTGACAGTTAGTGCGATTGAAGTAGACTGCAGGGGCATTGTCAGAGTGAGCCAAAACAACAGTACCATTTTGTCTACAGTAATCTGTGTATACAGTGGGCCAAAAGATCAGAAAATAATGTTTGTGTTATTATGACCTACCTGGCTGAAACATAATACAAACATCATTTTTCTTAGCCATTCAAGCAACCTGTGCCATTCCAGTATGACAATCAGACTTTTCAAACTTTTTAAGATCACTGCATCAGTTAAATACATACTTATTAGAGTCAAGTAAAATTGTCTGGTTTACAGAACCATCCAGTTCACTTGCCATTTCAACAATCTTTGTCATACTAAGCTTCAGCATTGCCTCCACTTCTATTTAGAATTACATTAATGCAAAAACGCTTGTTCTAATGTTTTTTTTAAAAAAAGATCTTATTGAATTGTAAACGAAAGCTCGAAATGAATTGTGTTTTTGGTGTTCATCAGGGCATCATAATTGATACAAATGCTGATTATATATGAGCTCATACTATACACCATCATATAAACATACATATATTCATGTTTATTATATATTGGCCAGCAATTTTTCGATTGAAAATGTCGCACCATATGATATCTGCAAATGGTTTGAAACAATTCTAAACTCTGACCATTACTATTCAATGTTCAAATGCGGTATGTTACCGGTCTCAGATTTTCAAGAAAGTTTGATAAAATGTTCTACATATATATGGTCAATTTTCATATTAAAATGATGGGGTGACAAGAACTGCAACAGTATGAAATCAAACGTCAAACATACTACAAAAGATTTTATGGTTGTGAATTCTGGGGTCTGCTCCATATGAAATTGAGCATGGTGTATTGAACTTTGCCTAAACAATGCTAAATGTGATACAAAGATAATGACAGATGACTACAGTGATGCCTGAGAACAAAATAACTCCAAAACTTCAAAAGGTGGAATGTATATATACACTAGTTTGGGGGTACCCCTACTTTCAGATGTGGACATAAACAAAACATTGTAGATTTATAACGAAAACAGATATAAGAGTGAAATAGCTAAATAATGAATAGTCATTTACCAAGTAGTAATTATGCACAATATCATGAAAATCTGTGCGTGGGCAGAACCCTATGGAAATTTACTATAGGCTGGAACTCCCCCTTTAAAAAAAAAATACGTTTGGAATATTGGATTACTTTCAAAAATATTTTCAGAAATAAGCTGAACCTTTTGCAAACTATGAAGACCCTGATCAGACATCGCGTTTTGTGTCATTTCATTTCAGTGTTAGGTTAAAGTCCCACAAAATCGGAAGCAACGTCTCCAAAATGGCCTATACAGTGTTGACGTGGACGTTAAACCTCAAATCAAACAAACAAACAAACGTGTACTATATTATCCAAACAACGATCACAGAGATGATGATCAGACTGTGCGGAAGCCCAGGTTGATCCGAACCTTAAAAATTATTGCTCGCAAATCACAAAAGCATGTGCTTTCACTTTACAAAAACACGCCTATACAAATACATTGAAAAAATTTACCGCCGAAAAAACGAACACTTTCAGATGGAAAATTGTAATATTTTTTCTTATTTCTGCTCAATTTTATAGATTGTGCGTACACGTTAGAACCGCCTGAATAAGGCGGTTCTAACGAGTACCCAAGATTGTGCGTACACGTTAGAACCGCCTGAATAAGGCGGTTCTAACGAGTACCCACAATCTATATGTTGGATCAGAAATAAGAAAAACAAGGTTTACTCCTGTAAAACCCAGTTTTACTATATAAAAGTGGGGTTCGAGGGGGTCAGAATTATAAAGGCATGTTTTCCTGATGATAACATGGCTTATGTTTCAAAACAAACAGACGGCCCCCGCCCATCGGGGCTTGAAGAAATCGATGGACTGCATGATGCTTCCAGGCAGAGCTGAAACCGACCCGCACACGAGTACTGGTAAACCGTTTAGAGGATCTAAGCTTGCCCAGGCAAAGCGGTGCGAGTCGGTACCGTCCATGCTTATAAACCCATTTGGGCGGCAGGCTTGAGATGTCATTTCATCTCAAGGTCGGGTAAAAGTCCCACGAAATCGGAAGCAACGTCTCCAAAACGACCTTTACAGTGTTGACGGGGACGTTAAATTTCAAATCAAACAAACAAATCAACACAAACAGAAATCCATAAATAATATAATATTCATCCTATAGATAGCAGGTCATAACAGTTTATAATGTCTTTATACCATGCATGCATTTGGTTTCCTTTGAATACATTTCTTTTGTGCCATGAAACTGTGCCATGAAATATGGTTGGTAGAGTGGCAGATGCCTCTGTTGCCATTCATAAGCTTGAGGAGAACTTCACACTGCAACCTGACTTGACAGTACGCGGTTGACCCGCGTCCCTTATCATATAGACGGATAGCAAAGACTCAGATCAGCTTGTGTATCCGCGTTGTCTGATTAGAGTCTTCGCTGTCCGTAAGAACTTTTAATGTACATGTATCCCAATGGAAAAATTTCTCCTATCGCAATGCAAAAATAAAATGTTAACTAACAAGTATGTGCAATGGACAACTTTATACAGAGAATGTGTGTGTGAATTCGGGTTTAACGTCGCTTTCAACAATTTTTCAGTCATATCACGACGGTGTCTGGTTGCGACAGGGAGCTCAATGCTCACTTTTATAGTGCTGCCTCACTGAAGTATCATGTCCCAGACACATTTCATGATACAACACCAAGTCACATTATCCTAACACCGAGTCGACCAGTCCTAGCTCTACCCCGTAAATCTGAGTGCCAAGCGAGGAGCAGCTAGTACCATTTTTAACGACTTTGGTATGTCGCGGCCCGGGACTTTATATAGAGAAAAAGGGCGCTAGGGTATAATTATGTTTTTCTTATTTCTACTCCAAGATATAGGTTGTGGGTACTCGTTAGAACCGCCTCAAGGGGTGGTTTCTAACAAGCAGCCACAACCTATGTTTGGTCTCTAAATAAGAAAAGCATCACGGAATGTCTCAGAAAAATCAGTTTTTGGACATTTGGA
Source organism: Lucinisca nassula (assembly GCA_963580285.1). Lineage (NCBI taxonomy): Eukaryota > Metazoa > Mollusca > Bivalvia > Lucinida > Lucinidae > Lucinisca > Lucinisca nassula. The sequence goes on along the minus strand of OY757015.1, from coordinate 86,061,523 downwards.
TGAATGCGCTATGACACATGAAGGGCCAGGACGACATGTTTTCGCGCGTAGCCCAGCTCAGCTACTTTGATTGTATAACAGATTGTTTGTTTGTTTGTTTGATTTGAGGTTTAACGTCCCCGCCAATACTGTATACATGTAGGTCATTTTGGAGACGTTGCTTCAAATTTTGTGGGACTTTTACCGGACATCGAGATGAAATGACTTCTCAAGCCCTGTCACCCAATGAAACCAATAGGGTTTATAAGCATGGACGGTCGTACTCATACCGCTTTGCCTGGGCAGGCTTATATTCTCTAAGCGGTTTACCAGTATTCGTGTGCAGTTGGTTTCAGCTCTGCGTGGATGTATCTTGCAGCCCATCTATTTCTTCAAGCCCCGATTGGCGTGGTCAAATACAGATTGTAATATTCATATTATGGACACCACGAAAATCCTAACAGTTCCACACAGAGATAATGTTCTGTTATATGGCAGTTGCACTGGAATTTCAGTGGCAAATTTGAGATCATTTCAAAAACATGCCTATATAATTTTGACCCCGTTGAACCCCACTCTGGGCTTTACAAGGGGTAAACCTAATTTTCCCTATTTCTGCTCTAAAATATGGATTTTGGGTACTCGTTACAACCGCTTCTATGAGGCGGGTCTAAAGAATCAGAATCAGAATCAGAATTGTTACTGGTGACACGTCAAATGACATTCATACACCAGGACCTGTGGTATGGGAAGTTAGTCCCTAGCTCTAACCAAAGAGGTAAACTTAGCTACACAATCCTTTGCACCTTCAGCCGTCGAAATAATCGAATCGGGAAGGGCATTCCAATCTCTAATGGTTCGGGGGAAGAACGATTCTTTAGAAATGTCCGTTTTAGCAGTTAGGGTCTGAAACGTTATTGAATGGTGTTTTCTACAGCGCCTAGCTGGGGGAACAAGGTCATCTGTTGAAATGCTGGCAGCACCCTTTAGACCTTTGTATAAGAGTATGAGCCTACTGTCTCTCGTCCTTTTCTTGAGAGACTACCATCTTAATTTTCCTAGAATTCCAGTCATGCTCCCATTTTCAAAGCAGTAATTTCCTGTTACAAATCTAGCAGCTCTATTCTGAACTTTTTCAATTTCTTCTTAAGGACCCCTCCGCTTGGATCCCAGATGCAACTACCATATTCGAAGATTGGGCGAACACGTCCCCTATATGCTGTCTCTTTCACATCCTGAGGACACTGATGAAGATTTCGCCTCAGGAAACCAAGTGTCCTATTCGCCTTTGTACACATGTTGCTAATGTGTGTATTCCATCTCAAATCGGGAGTGATTGTCACACCAAGGTATTTAATGGAATTCACATTTTCGAGGACCGTTCCGTCAAAGATGTAAGAAGCCTTAATTTTATTTATTCTTTTCCTAGTTATCTGCATAATATTACATTTAACCGGTTGAAATATCATGTCCAGTTTTCGTGCCAAACATCCTAATCTATCTATATCCTTCTGAAGTTTCATTGAGTCCTCAGTATCTCTGATTTCCCGGTAGCAAACACAATCGTCTGCGAACAGTCTTATTTCCGAGTCGATGTAAAGTAAACCCACAATCCATGTTTTGAGCAGAAATAAGAACAGTATTACCATTTTTCACCTTAAAATTTTCGATTTTTTTTACGGTGGTAAAATTTACAATGTATTTGTATAGGCGTGTTTTCGTAATAGTTTTTCTTACATTTTTATTCTTCGTTCATGCTCTGAACATACAGTCTGGTGCTCTCTAGTGTGGTCACGTTATATCTGTTTCGAGTTCTCGTTATTACAGTCGAACTTCGATGGCTCGAACACCGATGGCTCGTTTACCATGGATGTGTCGAACCCATTCTTGGGCCCCTTGCGAAATCCTCTACATAAGAAATAGTGGGGGATAATTAAAGAGATTTTAGTCTTTTATCTTGCAAATGTATGATGTGTGTACTCATTAGAATCGCCTCGATAAGGCGATTCTAATGAGTACATACAGCATACATTTTCATTATAAAACACCGAAAAGATGTCTAAACGTATCTCGTTATGCCTCCCGACAGTAACCTCAGTGGCTCGAACTACCCCTGTCTCGAACAGATTTTCGAGGTCCCAAAGGTGTTCGAGCCATTGAAGTTCGACTGTATCTGTTTCGAGTTCTCGTTATTATCTGTTTCGGAACAGGGGTTTTTGGGTAAGACATAGCTTGCGTATCAGCAGGTACAAGTAGAGGGAGAATTCTGCTTTTTCTTGCTTCTACATTTCCATTTATTTGACGGGCCTCCGTGGCCTAGTGGATAAGAGCGCTGACTCTTAGTCATTAGGTCTCTCACCGCCGTAGGTTCGAGCCTCGCTCGGGCCACGTGTGAGACGCCAAGTTCTGCAACGGAAGGTCAGGTGGTTTTTCTCCGGGTACTCCGGTTTTCGCCCGCCTCTGATTAACGATCGGCTCGATATGAGTGAAATAATCTTGAAAGGGCCGTAAAACCCAACCCCCCCCCCCTCCATTTATTTGACTCCTCCCCTGTCCACTTTCATCTACTCTACTAGAAGCCTCCGTGGTGTAGTGGTTACGCTACTCGCCAGGGGTCGCAGGACTTTCGCATGAGTCTTTAAACCGAGGTCCCGTCTCCAACTGACCTTAGCTGTTGGTGGGACGTAAAACTCAAACACTCACTCACTCATCTCCTCTACAGTCTCTTCTATCTCTGTTCTCCCTTTCCCTCGGAGACGGCACAAAATGAACCACAAAGGTTGACGTGTCGTTAAACCACAAATCGAATCTGTTTTGGAACAAAACGTAAGGCACATTATTGTATACCTTTCTAAACGCCACTTTTTTGTACATGAAAAGTACATGTAGTTCTGTACATGAAAAGTACATGTAGTTTACATGGACGTTTTAAATTGATGTGTTACCTCCATTCTGGAGAAGCCTCCGTGGTGCAGAGGTTACGCTACTCGCCTTGTAAACCAGGGGTCGCAGGATCGATCCCGGGCTTCTCCAGACTTTTGGATGAGTCTTTAAACCGAGGTCCCGTCTCCCTATGACCTTAGCTGTTTGTGGGACGTAAAACTCAAAAACACTCACTCACCTCCATTCTGGTTCCTCTTGGGCGACTCTCCTATATGTACATGTACAGGTAGTTGTCATTTGCTCATCTTTGAGGTTAAGACATAACTATAAGTAGTAAGTAAGCTTAAAGAAATATATATACTGTATAAATAAATAGCAATCACCTGAACAAGTCCATGAAATGAGTACCCCGTTAAACCCCACTTTAAATACAGAAAACTGGGGTTTATGTGTTATACATTACTTTCTTATTTCTGATCCAAGACAGGTTGTGGGTACTCGCTAGAACACACTCAATGAACACACTAAATAGCACCCATAACCTATGTTTGCAGTATAAATAAGAAAAGAATCCTGGATTTTCATCAGGAAAGTAACCATTCTGAAGACGTGTGAAAATGCAGTGTCGCACGGGTGTGTTATCATAATGTTACCTACTTAGAGCCACGCTTCACTTCTTCTTTTTCCATATAGTCACCCCATAGCAATAAATACTTCCTCCGGCTGAAAGTGCATTTTTGTAGAATGGAGGGTCTTTAGAGTAAGTCCACCCTCCAACTGCTGGCCTTAACCTCTTCATATGATCGGAAATGACGTCCAGGCAATTCATCCGGAAACAAAAAGTAATCACTGGGTGCCAGATAGGAGAATAGGGTGGAGGGGGGTAAGGGTTTGAAATCGTTCCGCTTCATTGCGTTCAAACAAAATTTTGCAATTATGGCCTATAACATTGTCATGTTGCAAAAGCATACTTTTTGTAATTTTCCCACGCCTTTTCTGTACTATAGCTGCATATAATTGGTCCAATATTTAGCATAACAGCCCCCATTACTAATCTGGCCATGAGGTAAATAGTCCACTTGCCATCCCAAAACACAATTGCCTTGACCTTGCCAACTGAAGGCTGAGTCTTGAATTTCTTTGGTCGCGGTGACCCTTAACCAGTCCATTGTTTACTCTCCTATTTAGTTTCATGATCATAGTGATGGATCCCGGTAACCATTCTTTCATGAAAGTGTTTTGGATCAGAATCATATCTTTCCAAAAGAGACTCAGACATGGACACTCGGACAGCTCGGTCTTTACTAAGATTTTTGAGCCACCCATTCATAACAGTTAAATGTGAAGGAGAAGTCTTTCCGAAAACGTCACACAATTCCTCATAAATTTCCTACTTCGTTTTCAAAAATAATAAAAAAAAAACGTATATATTCACTGCTCGTACTACGGAACCTGGGAAGGGACATAATTTTTTTTTATTTTATAAGTTGTGCGCACAAGATACCCGGGACGGGACATATTTTTTTTTATTTTATAAGTTGTGCGGACAAGATATTCTCTTGTTCGGACAAGATATTATCTGTGCGCACAACATATTATCTTGTTCGGACAACTTCATAGGGATCTATGTTGTGCAAACAAGATAATATGTTGTGCGAACAAGATAATGTCTTGTGCGTACAAGATATTAAGTTGTGCGAACAAGATATTATCTTGTGCACACAAGATAATATGTTGTCCGCACAAGATAAATTATGTTGTCCACACAATATAATATCTTGTGCGCACAACATATTATCATGTCTGCACAAGATAATATCTTGTTCGCACAACATTTTCAGAGATGAAGACTAAAGAGACTTTTACATATTTTTTTTTGTTTAAAGAGACTTTCATTAAAAAAAAAAAAATAAAATAAAATAAAAAATGTAAATGTAGGGACTTGGGCAAGTCTAGTGAAAAACGTGCACTTGCCACTGGTCAGTTACTGAGTTTGGCCAGTAAAATATTCAACGACCCTCGTAGATGGAGAGTACTCGTTAGAACCTCCAAAACATAAACTGTAGGTGCGCGTTAAAACCGCCTCAATTAGGCGGTTCTAACGAGTACCCATAATCTATGTTTTCGAGTAAAAATATAGAAACCTCCGCGGTGCAGTGGTTACGCTACTCGCCTTGTAAACCAGGGATCGCAGGATCGATCCCGGACTTCTCCAGACTTTCGGATGAGTCTTTAAACCGAGGTCCCGTCTCCGTATGACCTTAGCTGTTTGGTGGGACGTAAAACTAAAACTCACTCACTCGAGTAAAAATAAGAATAATAATGAATACCCCTGTAAGAGGAATGGATACACCTTCAGAGGAGACAACTCCAACAAAACTGTTTTTTCGTCTCCCATGTCAATAGGGGTCAACTCTTAAAGGAAAGGATTTGCTCCTGAGGAGCAAATTCTTCCTTCAAGAGTAGACACCTTTTTCAGTGGGACAGGGTTTATAGAAAAGCGAACAGGAAGTCCCGAAAGTTGTTTCCCTTTGACAAATGGCGGAAAACCTGCCAGGCGTGTCCATTCCCCTTACCCCCAAGTTTTATTTCTTTAAAAATTGAGGCTTGTTTTGTTAACGTGATGTGCGATCTGTACCCTATCACACAAATGCCTCTGAAACCACCCATCATGAAAACACGTCTATATAAATTTGACCCCCTTAAACCCCACTTTTATATAGTAAAACTGGGGTTTGCTGTGGTATTTATTATTTTCTTATTTCTGCTCAAAAACATATATTATGGGTACTCGTTAGAACCGCCTCGCCGAGGCGGTTCTAACGAGTATCCACAATCTATGTTTTGAGCAGAACTGAGAAAAATATCACAATTTTTCATCTGAAAATTTTCATTTTTTTGCTGGTAAAATTTACAATGTATTTGAAAAGGCGTGTTTTCGTAATGCGCTACTGCGGTCGACGGAGTGGGAAGATGCAGTAGGATCTACGGTCGCGAGTTGGTAAAATGTCACCTAGCAATCAAAATACACAAGTACACATTCGGGCATGTCAAGTTAAATTGCGCGAAATACGGAAACCTGTTAAATGGTAGATCTGACATGTCAGAGACGACGGAAGAGACCAACCAAAGCACTGAGAGTACTGGTGGGTCGATTGTCTCTGAGTGGGCCAGAACAGGGACTTAGACTAATTTGTTTATAACCCATACATTCCTGTACTGTCAGCAAACCGTGTAGACCCTGATCAACGGGCCTCCGTGGCCTAGTGGATAAGAGCGCTGACTCTTAGTCATTAGGTCTCTCACCGCCGTAGGTTCGAGCCTCGCTCGTGCCACGTGTGAGACGCCAAGTTCTGCAACGGAAGGTCAGGTGGTTTTTCTCCGGGTACTCCGGTTTTCGCCAACCTCTGATTAACGATCGGCTCGATATGACTGAAATAATCTTGAAAGGGCCGTAAAACCCAAAAAAAAAAAAAAGACCCTGATCAAACGCTGCATATTTTCGGCGTCTGACGCTTAAACTCCTATACTATAAGCAAACAGTGTAGACCCTCATAAGACGCCGCGTTCTACGGCGTCTGATCTGGGTCAAAACTGTTTGCGATGGAAGCCCAGGTCCTACAGATAACCCTTTTACACAACACGCTGACCTCACTGCGATAAAATTCTACAAATCAGTGAGATCACTAATATAGATTTGGTCGGCCTCGGTAGTTCAGTCGGATGCGCGTCCGACTGGTGATCAGGAGCACGCAGGTTCGCTACCTGCCGGGGTCGACAACATTCTTTCGAGGAGATTGATCATGAAATCTTTCAGTCTAAGGTCATTCTTACCCTTCCGCTGATTCGAGAAGGGCAGTTGTCAGTTTCTAGTGAAGGAATGTGCACTGTACTGGTCAGCCGCTTATGGGTATGCCTACCCAGGAAAAGTGTGGATTGGTAAACTGACTGGCTCAAAAATGACCTAAATAGTGTTGACCGGGCCGTTAAACTCCAATAAAAGCAATACAAATCCTTATAACTTTGGGTCGGTCGACCGCAAAGAATCTATATACACGGAAAAAGTACTGACCCGTATAAATTGTCATCCATTTTCACATAAACATCCTTGTTCGGTTGACTAACATTACACATTCGTTTTACGTAATTATATCCAGAAACGACCTTGAAAATATGCAAAATCAAAGCACTGACTGTATTGGTGGGTCGACTTCTCTGAGTGTAGGTCAGAAACGCGCCTTAAAATTCTGACCCCTCGAGACCCACGTTTTATATAAAAATGGGGTTTACATGGGTAAACCTTATTGTTTTATTTATGCTCTAAAGTATAGATTGTGGTACTCGTTAGGACCGCATCGACGAGGCGGTTCTAACGTGTACCCACAATCCATATCTTAAGCGGAAATAAGAACAAGAGGACCAAGATGGTCATATATCGCTCACCTGAGCTAACAGATTCAAAGTGTCAGGAATGTGATGACACCGTAAGCATTTTCTGCAATCAATTGATTGTATCACGTGAACAAGTCCGTGAAAATGAACACCCCCTAACACCCCACTTTATATAGAGAAAACTGGGGTTTATGGGGATAAACATTATTTTTCTTATTTTTACTCCAATACATAGGTTGTGGATACTCGTTAGAATTGCCTCAATGAGGCGGTTCTAACGAGCACCACAACCTATGTTTGCAGTATAAATAAGAAAGATATCATGGATTTTCATCCGAAAAGTAGCCATTTTGGAGATGTGAAAAAAATGCACTATGTCTTACGGGTGTGTTAGCGTAATGATTTTGTTTGATTTGAGGTTTAACGTCCCCGTCAACATTGTAAAGGTCATTTTGAAGACGTTGCTTCCAATTTTGTGGGACTTTTACCCGACATTGAGATGAAATGACTTCTCAGGCCCTGCCGCCCAATGAAACCAACGGGGTTTATAAACATGGACGGGCCGACTCGCACCGCTTTGCCTGGGCAGGCTAAGATCCTCTAAGCGGTTTACCAGTACTCGTGTGCGGGCCGGTTTCAGCTCTGCATGGAAGCATCATGCAGACCATCTATTTCTTCAAGTAGAATGTAACTCTATGTTAAATAGGCTGACCTCACCGGTTTTCAAACTCATTCAAGCTTTTATCTCTGACTTGCTTATGTGTAACTTTCAAGAAGATCCGATATAAATTGAAGGAGCTATGGGATGGCAAGGTCAAAAATAAGCAATAAATTGCTGCAATCAAAGGGATGTAACTCTTTGAAAAATTGGCAAACCTCATCAGTTTTTCAACTCCTCCGAGCTTTTCTGCCTGACTTACTTGTTTGTAAGTTGCATGAATATCCGATCAAGACTGAAGGGGCAGCAGTGATGACAAGGTCGAAAATAAACATTTTCAGCCAAGCAGGGAACATAACTCCATGACAGTAATAGACTGGCATTGCTAGATTTCGAATTTGTCTGAGCTTTTATCCCTAACTTACTAACATATAAATTTTAACAAGATCCGATAAAAACTGACGGTCAAAAAAAGGTCAATTTTCTGCAATCCAAGGGTTGTAACTCTATGATAAATGGGCTGACCTCATCAGTTCACGAACGCATCCAGTTTATCCCCGACTTATTAACGTGTAAGTTTCAAGAAGATCCAATAAAATTGAAGGAACTACGGTGATGAAAAGGTAAAAAATAGCCATTTTTTTTTTTGTAATCAAGGGGGACACAACTCGCTGATATATAGGCTGGCCTCACCATTTTTATAACTCGGCCCAGGTTTTATCCCTTACTTATTTACATGTAAGTTTCTAGACGATCCGATTAAAACTGAAGCTATGGTGATGACAAGGTCATAATAGGCATTGTCAGCAGTCAGGGGGGGGGGGGGGGCGAAATTCTACGATAGATAAGCCAACCTCGTCAGTTTTCGAACTCATCCAAGCTTTTACCCCCGACTTACTTGTTTGTAAGCTTCAAGAAGATTCAATCAAAACTGAAGGGGCTATGGTAATGACAAGGTCAAACCTAAGCATTTTCAGCAAAGTAGGGGACATAACTCCATGAGTAATAGACCTACATTGCTAAGTTTCGAACTTGTTCAAGCTCTTAACCCCAACTTATTTGTATGTAAAGTTCAGGAAGATTCGATCAAAACTGAAGGGGCTAGGGTGATGACAAGGTTGACAATAGGCATTTTCTATAATCAAGGGGGACATAACTCTTCGAAATATAGGCCGACCTCACCATTTTTTTTAACTCAGCCAAGGTTTTATCCCTTACTTACTAACATGTAGGTTAAAAAGGATCGGATGAAAACTGAAGGGGCTATGTTGATGACAAGGTAAAAATAAGCGATTTCAGCAGTAAAGGGGATGTAACTCTACAATAGATGATCCAACCTCCTCAGTCTTTTTTAACTCATCAGATCTTTTATCCCTGACTTACTTGTTTGTAATTTCAAAAAGATCCGATCAAAACTGAAGGGGCTACGGTGATGACAATGTCAAAAATAAGCATCTCAGCAAAGGAAGGGACATAACTCCGTCAGGTATTTTCAGCAATCAAAGGGACGTTACTCTATGATAAATGGGGCGACTTTGCCGGTTTCCGAACTCATCCAAGTTTTTATCCCCAACCACATTATATATAAGTTTACGAAATATCCTATCAAAACTGAAGGGGCTACGGTGATGACAGGGTCAAAATAGGCATTTTCAGCAATCAAAGCGACGTACCTGTATGATACATGGGCCGACTTGGGCAGTTTTCGAACTCATCCGAGTTTGTATCTCCAGCCATCTTACATATAAGTTTCAGAAAAATACGATCAAAACTGAAGCGGCTTTGGTGATGACAATGTCAAAAATCGGCATTTTCAGCAATCAAAGGGACATAACTCTTTGACAAATAGGCCGACTTGGCCGGTATTCGAACTCATCCGAGGTTTTATCCCCACCATCTCACATATAAGTTTCAGAAAGATCCGATCAAAACTGAAGGGGCTACGGTGATGACAAGGTCAAAGATCGGCATTTTCAGCAAACAATGGGACGTAACTCTATCGCCGGTTTTCGAACTCGTCCGAGGTTTTGTCCCCAGCCCCCTTACGTATAAGCTTCCGAAGGATCCGATCAAATCTGAAGGGCCTATGATGATCGGCATTTTCAGCAATCAAAGGGACACAACACTTTGATAAATGGGCCGACTTGGTCGGTTTTCGAATTCGTCCGAGTGTTTATCCCCATCCACATTGCATATAAGTTTCAGAAAGATCCAATCAAAACTGGAGGGACTACGGTGATGATAAAGTAAAAAATCGGCATTTTCAGCAATCAAAGGACGTAACTATGATAAATGGGCCTACTTGACCTGTTTTTCGAACTCATGCGAGTTTTTTTTCCCCAGCCACCTTACATAAAAGTCTCAGAAAGATCCGATCAAAACTGAAGGGGCTACGGTGATGGCAAGGTCAAAAATCGACATTTTCAGCAATCAAAGGGATGTAACTCTACGATAAATAGGCCGAATTGGCCGGTTTTCGAACTCATTCGAGTTGTTATCCCCAACCACCTTACATATAAATTTCAGAAAGATCCGATCAAAACTGACCGGCCCCGATAGCTCAGTTGGTAGAGTGTCCGCTCCGGGGAACGGGAGGTCTGGGGTTCGATCCCGGGCCGCGACATACCAAAGTCGTTAAAAATGGTACTAGCTGCTCCTCGCTTGGCACTCAGGTTTACGGGAAAGAGCTAGGACTGGTCGATCAGCGTCAGGATAATGTGACTGGGTGTGGTATCATGTAATGTGTCTGGGACATGATACTTCAGTGAGGCAGCACTATAAACGTGAGCATTGAGCTCCCTGTCGCAACCAGACACCGTCGTGATATGACTGAAAAATTGTTGAAAGCGACGTTAAACCCGAATTCACACACACACATCAAAACTGAAGGCGCTACAGTGATGACAAGCATTTTCTAATGTAAGTCTATGGGACCTTGTGTTTCATGCGATTTCGAAACAAAAGCTTATGTCATCCATGCCCCAACAGAGGCATGCTACAGATGAGAAATGATTGAGATTAGCCTGCAGGCTGCAGAGATATAGCTGCTCAGATGTGTGGACGGACAGACGACAGACGACGGACGGAGGGATTACCATCCTATAAGCTCCCCTGGAGCCTTCGGCCCAGGTGAGCTACAAATATTACAACTATTCATCATAAAATTTTCATCATAAAATTTTCATATTTTATTTGGGGGGTGGGGGTGAGTAAAATTTACAGTGCATTTGTATCATGGCTTATTATGTAAGTAACTTTGATCGACCTTGAAAATATGCATAATCAAAGCACTGACAGTATTGGGTCGACTGTCTCTGGATGTAGACTGGACAACTGATCCACCGATTCACCTTGTTTGTTTGATTTGGGATTTAACTTCCCCGTCAATACTGTTTAGGTAATTTTGTAGACGTTGCTTCCAATTTTGTGGGACTTTTACCTTTTACCCGACATTGAGATGAAATGACTTCTCAATCCCTGTCGCCCGATAAATCCAATAGGGTTTATAAGCACGGACAGTCCGACTCGCAATGCTTTGCCTGGGCAGACTTAGATCCTCTAAGCGGTTTAGCAGTACTCGTGTGCGGTCTGTTTCCGCTCTGAGCATCATGCAGCCCTTCTATTTCGCCAAGCCCCGATGGGCGGGGTGGGAGGGGAGATCCGATTCACTTTGACTTAGAAAAACACATCCCGGGGCTAATAACGCCTTATCTTTATCGCTCTTAATGCATTACCCTAAACCCAATTGTACATAGCGTTCCAAAATGGCTCGGGCAATGGCGACCAACATCATATTGTTGTTTATCTGGTGTTTCGAATCACTTACTACATAAACGTTTCGGACCCCGCCCAGGGCTTGAAGAAATGGATGGGCTTAATGATGCTTCCATGCAGAGCTGATACCGACCGCACGTGTACTGGTAAACCGTTTAGAGGATCTAAGCCTACCCGGGCAAAGCGTTGCGAGTCGGACCGTCCATGCTTATTTACCCTATTGGTTCCATTGGGTGACAGGGCTTGAGATGTCATTTCGTCTCAGTGTCGGCCCTGTCGGGTAAAAGTCACAAAATTGGAAGCAGCGTCTCCAAAATGATCTATTCAGTGTTGACGGGGACGCTAAACTTCAAATAAAACAAACCAACAAAAACCAACGTTTAAACCCTTCCTCAATACATGTACTGTTTAGGACAGGCTCTTTTGACTAATTGTAATCATGAGAACTATATCTTCCCTTTCCGTTAATAATGCCGATTAACGAGTATCCCTCTAAGCACCGTTTTTATGAAGAAGAAGAAGTTTATTTACCTCGTAATAGATCAGTGGAGGTCGAGGCCATCATCCTCCATTGACCTTACAACATAGTCGAGTATTACATGCAAGAGAAAAGAGGACTTAAGTGGTTTGCATTACTTTCCATTACGATAACACACCCGTGCGACATAGTGCATTTTTTCATATCTCCAAAATGGCTACGTTTCGGATGAAAATCCATGATATTTTTCTTATTTATATTGCAAACATAGGTTATGGGTGCTCGTTAGAACCGCCTCATTGAGGCGGTTCTAACGAGTACCCACAACCTATGTCTTGGAGCAGAAATAAGAAAAATGATGTTTACCCCACTAAACCCCAGTTTTCTCTATATAAAGCGGGGCGTAAGGGGGTGTTCATTTCACAGACTTGTTCACGTGATGCTTTCTTTTGCCCAAAACATAGATTAGTGGTTGTCGTTAGAACCGCCTCAATTTAGTGGTTCTCACGAGCACACACAATTTACATCAAGAAAACACGCCAAATTGAATATAATTTTGATCCCCTTAAACCCAACTTTTATATTGTAAAACTGTGGGTTTACAGGCGATTTATTTTTTATTTCTGCTATAAAACATAGATTGTGGGTACTCGTTAGCCCCTCCTGGTAAAGGCGGTTCTAACGAGTACCAACATTCTACATTTTGAGCAGAAATATGAGATATGTCAGATATTTTCTATCTGAACATTTTCAATTTTTTGGGGTTTACGGGGTAATTCATTATTTTTCTTATTTCTGCCCCAAGACATTAGTTGTGGGTACTCGTTAGAACCGCCTCAATGAGGCGGTTCTAACGAGCACCCGCAACCTATGTTTGAAGTAAAAATAACAGAAATATCACAGATTTTCATCAGAAAAGTAGCCATTTGGAGATGTGTAAAACGCACTATGTTGCACGGGTGTGATTTCGTAATGAAACGTTTTAATTGTACTTTGAAATGCTAGTAAGACGCCATTCTAGCTACTGTAAAACTCCTAAAACTTCGAACATCTTAGGAACAAAAAATAGACCTACCAGCCAATGGACTTTAAATGGACTTGCCCAACATACACATGTAGCAACGGAAGAGTCGGGTTAAGTTCTCCTGATCTAAGACATTGAGAATATTCCGATCTAAGGTACTGAAAATAATCTCCGTAAAGAAGATAGTCAAAAGGCCATGCCATATCTCTTGATCTAATGCACTGGAAGTTCGCCTGAAATTCCTATTGCGGCACCCTTCCATCGGTGGTCGGAGAAATAGATTGTGCTGCAAGGTGCTTCCAGTCAGGGCTGAAACTGACCACACATGAGTACTGGTAAACCGCTTAGAAGGACTAAGCCTGCCCAGGCAAAGTGTTGTGAGTCAGACTGTCCAATGCAAATAAGCTTTTTGGTTTCACAGTGCGGCAGGGCTTGAGATGTCATTTCATCTCAATGTCGGGTAAAAGTACCACAAAATGGAAGCAACTTCTCCAAAATGACCTGAATATTGTTGTCGGGGACGTTAAACCTGATTTCAAACAAACAGACAAACAGAATTCCCAGTGGCCGAGTGTATATCTGCCTTGCTTCAGAGAGTTTCTCCCACTCAAGTTGGTGGCGAGTTACATATTCCCAATCTTCAGTTTTCTTACCGTGTTATAGTATCCGTGATAAAATTGACTGGGTGGAGCTATCACGTGAACAAGTCCGTGAAATGAACACCCCCGTTAACCCCACTTTATATAGAGAAAACTGGGGTTTGGGGGGGGGGGGGTGAACACTATTTTTCGTATTTCGGCTCCAAAACATAGGTTGTGGGTACTCGTTAGAACCGCCTCAATGAGGCGGTTCTAACGAGCACCCACAACCTTTGTTTGCAGTATTAATAAGAAAAGTATCATGGATTTTCTTCAGAAAGGTAGCCATTTTGGAGATGCGAAAAATGCACCATGTCGCACGGGAGTGTTATCGTAATGGCTATCGTCAGTACCTGCCTTTGGAATGTTCTATTAACAAAAAGGTAAACCAAGTCGCCCAGTTGTGTGAATTCAACTGTAACACGAACAAAGCTGTGGCGTGTATGGCCAAATACTCCGCTTGCAGAAAGCATGTGAAAGGCACTCTACCGAATCTTCTGGTGGACTCAGCGAATTTGACATATATTGACAGCACCTGAATAGATCCGCCTAGTCAATTATATCTGCTTCTGCTGTAACAGGATCGTGCAATCGCTAAACGTGTAAAACCCACTTTTAATGCTTTGTTTGTTTGATTGATTGATTTGAGGTTTAACGTCCCCGTCAACACTGTAAAGGTCATTTTGGAGACGTTGCTTCCAATTTTGTGGGACTTTTACTCGACATTGAGATGAAATGACATCTCAAGCCCTGCCGCCCAATGAAACCAATAGGGTGTATAAGCATGGACGGGCCGATTCGCACCGCTTTGCCTGGGCAAGCTTATATCCAATAAGCGGTTAACCAGTACTCGTGTGCGGGTCGGTTTCAGCTCTGCGTGGAAGCATCATGCAGCCCCTCTATTTCTCCAAGCCCTGATGGGCGGGGGCCGAACTTTAAATGCTTGACGGTGGCAATTTCCAATACATATTTCGCAGTTATCACGAAAACACCTATATAATTCTGACCATTAAGAACCCCACATTTATATGTGTATGAATGTCATTTGACGTGTCACCAGTAGCAATTCTGATTCTGATATTGTAAAACTGGGGTTTACAGGGGTAAACCTTTTTTTCTTATTTTGTGCTAAAGTGTAGATTGTGGGTACTCATTAGAACCGCCTCTATGAGGCGGTTCTAACGTGTACCCACAATCTATATTTTGAGCAAAACTGAGAAAAATATATGAATTTTTCATGTGAAAAGTGTCATTTTTCGGCGGTAAAATTGACAATGCATTTGTATAGACGTGTTTTCGTAATGAAATATATGAAGGGGGAAAATAACCTCTTATATCGTGTTCATCCTTGAGGCTAAAAAAATCCAACTTTTGATGCAAAACTTGACCATCACCAAAGCACTCGAATATATTTTTGATCCCCTTTAATCCCACATTTTTATAGTAAAACTGGGGTTTTCTGTGATATACATTATCTTTTTTACGGTGGTAAAAGTTTCAACATATTTGAATGGGCTGTTTTTCGCATTGTTCTCGTGACGGCATTCATACATGTATGTAGACAAATAATTTCACGCAAGATGAATGCCCCTTATGTAATGACCACCCACTTTAGAAACGAAATTAATTTGTACTGAATTATAGGTTTTTAAACAAGCGTATTTGTTACTTTTGACAGATGTTGCTATCTTTGTTCATTTAATACATACAGGCGATTGCTTCATCAAGCCAGCGATGAAAGAAATGATTACACCTTCCCTTTAATTATGCCTATTACTAAGTGTGTTTTTTTTTTTTTTCACTTTCGACATGAAAAAAAAAAAAAAAACTTGACATTTCTGAACATTCTGATGAAACAAGTAGCACACATTATCCGAAAAACTCTTGGATGGAGTTTTAGTTTAAGGGGAACGGATACACCTTCAGGGGAGGCAACTCCTGCAAAACAATTTTGACTCCCATGTCAATAGTGGTCAACTCTTAAAGGAAAAAATTCTTTCCTTTAAGAGTAGACCCCTTTTTAATTTTTAGTGGGACATGGCTTATAGAATAGCGAACAGCAAGTCCTGAAAGTTGTCTCTCTTTGAAAAATGGCGTAAAAGTCTGCTAGCTATTCTTATTCCCTATAATGCAGAAGTTTTTGTTCCTTTACGTTAACGAGTAATTACTGTCTGTGTTTACCCAACTTTATTTGTGTTCAAGTGGATTTTTATATTAATTTTGCTCTGAATCATAGATTGTTGGTACCCGTTAGAACCGCCTAAATAAGGCGATTCAAACGAGCACCAACAAGCTATGTTTGGTGCAGAGATAAGAACAAAATTCGCTTTATTTATAGTTGCAAAATTTGTGCACCTTTTGCCGATTGATTTAGGCCCCTCTTTAATTTAAAGATAGGGCAAAATGTCAGTTTTTCCCGGGGTTTGTGAATAAAGTTTCTCATATTAGGACCATTTCTGATGTGTAGCAGGTGCTGGATGGGAATGTAGGAAAGAAAGTATCAGGACAAAAGAGTATCAGGAAAAAAGTATCGAAAGAAAAAGTATCAGGAAAAAAGTATCAGGAAAAAATATCAGGAAGAAAGTATAAGTTTCAGGCAAAAAGGATAGTATATATATATATATATATTGAATTAAGATTTTAATGCAGTTGCCATCTTAAGGTAAATTTTAGTGTATCTGATGCATGTAGCATCCCAGATCATATTGTGGGACTTTTACCAGACATTGAGATAAAATGAAATCTCAACCCCCGCCACCCAATGAAACCAAATATGGTTCATAAGCATGAATGTCCGACTAGCACACTTTAGTTTGTTACTCGTCTGTCTACACTATGTAGGCCATTTAGGAGACATTGCTTCCAATTTGTGGGACTTTTACCTGACATTGAGATGAAGTGACATCTCAAGCCCTGCCGCCCAATGAAACCAAATAGGGTTCATCGACTTGCATCACATGTGTTTGCTCGATTGGATGTTTAATTTGCCCGTCTACACTACATAGGTTATTTTGAAGACGTTGTTTCCAGTTTGTGGGACTTTTACCAGGCATTGAGATGAAATGTCACATCAAGCCCTGCCGCCCAGTGAAACCAAATAGGGTTTATGAGCATGGAGGTCCGACTTGCAAACTTTATAGTTTGTTTAATTGGAGATTTAACGTCCCCCTCTACACCAAATAGGTCATCTTGTAGCGGTTGCTTCCAACTGTGGGACTTTTACTAGACATTGAGATGAAGTGACCTCTCATCCCTTTTATAAAGCAAGGGGTACAGAGATAGGATGCCAAATTGATTATTAAACTGAAAAAAAAATCAAAACATACAAAAGTATCCTAATCATCATATCATTGTAACATCAGAAGCAAACCAGTGCTTCAGCTGAAGTGCACGACCCGCCGGATGCTTTTAGCTTTAATAGTGTTACCATATATGTGTACGGCGGCCATTTTGGTCATGTGACCTGGACCTAAAACGGTTCCCCCAATAAATGCGCCTTATCGTAAGGAGCAAAAATATATCTTATACTTCAGTACTGTATTCTGAATCGTTTGCAGGATAAAATGCATTCTCACTTTTCCAATACAAAAGCATATGTGTCAAAGTTTGACCTAGGTACAAAGAAGGTCAAGGTCAACCCAGGGTCACCATTTTAGCAATTTATGATGGGCCTACGTCCCAGATGCTATTTAACAAGTTTCGTGGAAATCTGCCCAGTGGTTCTGGAGAAGACTATTTTTGAAGGGTTTTTACCATATATGGCTTGGCGGCCATTTTGGTCATGTGACCTGGACCCCATGAGCAAATTTTGGTTTCCCCATCCCATAGAGGCTCCATATGCAATTTGACTTCAATCGGCCCAACGGTTTCCGAGGCGAAGCAGTTCGAAAATTTTCCCATTTTTCGCCTCGGCGAGGCTATACTAAATGGAATGTAATATTTCGCAAGTTCATTGGTTAGATCTCATTGATATCTATCAGTATGCCAAAAATTGTTTAAATATTCCAACAAAAGCATATGTGTCAAAGTTTGACCTAGGCACAAAGAAGGTCAAGGTCAACCCAGGGTCACCATTTTAGCAATTTATGATGGGCCTACGTCCCAGATGCTATTTATCAAGTTTCGTGGAAATCTGCCCAGTGGTTCTGGAGAAGACTATTTTGAAGGGTTTTTACCATATATATATGGCTTGGTGGCCATTTTGGTCATGTGACCTGGACCCCATGAGCAAATTTTGGTTTCCCCCATCCCATAGAGGCTCCATATGAAATTTGACTTCAATCGGCCCAACGGTTTCCGAGGAGAAGCAGTTCGAAAATTTTCCCATTTTTCGCCTCGGCGAGGCTATACTAAATGGAATGTAATATTTCGCAAGTTCATTGGTTAGATCTTATTGATATCTATCAGTATGCCAAAAATTGTTTAAATATTCCAACAAAAGCATATGCGTCAAAGATTGACCTAGGCACAAAGAAGGTCAAGGTCAATCCAGGGTCACCATTTTAGCAATTTATGATGGGCGTACGTCCCAGATGCTATTTATCAAGTTTCGTGGAAATCTGCCCATAGGTTTTGGAGAAGACTATTTTTGAAGGGTTTTGACCATATATGGCTTGGCGGCCATTTTTGTCATGTGACCTGGACCCCATGAGCAACTTTTGGTTTCCCCCATCCCATAGAGGCTCCATATGAAATTTGACTTCAATCGGCCCAACGGTTTCCGAGGAGAAGCAGTTCGAAAATTTTCCCATTTTTCGCCTCGGCGAGGCTATACTAAATGGAATGTAATATTTCGCAAGTTCATTGGTTAGATCTCATTGATATCTATCAGTATGCCAAAAATTGTTTAAATATTCCAACAAAAGCATGTGTGTCAAAGTTTGACCTAGGCACAAAGAAGGTCAAGGTCAACCCAGGGTCACCATTTTAGCAATTTATGATGGGCCTACGTCCCAGATGCTATTTATCAAGTTTCGTGGAAATCTGCCCAGTGGTTCTGGAGAAGACTATTTTTGAAGGGTTTTTTACCATATATGGCTTGGCGGCCATTTTGGTCATGTGACCTGGACCCCATGAGCAAATTTTGGTTTCCCCATCCCATAGAGGCTCCATATGAAATTTGACTTCAATCGGCCCAACGGTTTCCGAGGCGAAGCAGTTCGAAAATTTTCCCATTTTTCGCCTCGGCGAGGCTATACTAAATGGAATGTAATATTTCGCAAATTCTTTGGTTAGATCTCATTGATATCTATCAGTATGCCAAAAATTGTTTAAATATTCCAAGCGGTTAAGTCATTATCACCGATTTTCACAAACGGGTTACGGACGGACAGACAGACCATATATGGCTTGGCGGCCATTGTGGTCATGTGACCTGGACCCCATGAGCAAATTTTGGTTTCCCCTATCCCATAGAGGCTACATATGAAAATTGACTTCAATTGGCCCAACGGTTTCCGAGGAGAAGCAGTTCGAAAATTTTCACATGTTTCGCCTCGGCGAGGCTATACTAAATGGAATGTAATATTTCGCAAGTTTGTTGGTTAGATCTCATTGATATCTATCAGTGTGCCAAAAATTGTTTAAATATTCCAAGCGGTTAAGTCACTATCACCAATTTTCACAAACGGGTTACGGACGGACAGACAGACTGACAGACTGACAGAATGACCGATTGACCGAATGACAGAATGACACGGTGATTTTAGGGCACTCTTAGAAATCAACCGACTTCAGTCGGTCGCTTTTTCTGCGGGTCGTGCAATATGGATAAAACTGATACTTTTTTCCTGATACTCCTCCCCCCCCCCCCCCCCCCCCGCCATAAAACTGATACTTTTTCCGATACTTTTTCCTTATACTTTCTGTCCGATTACCTTCTTGAATGGGTGGCCTGTTTTCATGTACTCCTAGTTACCTAACCTTTCTAATGACCCATATTTTAAGAATTGGTTTGGGATGGCTGGTTGTTTGAGGACTTTCCCGTTGACCCACCTGCTCTTGTCAGTGTATACTGTGGGCGGGGTGGGGACGGGGGCTAGTGTAAGTACTCTAAGAAACGGTTAACCGCTTAGAGGGTCTACACCTGTCCAGGAATTCTGTAGCCAGTAACTGACTTGTCCAATAGTTTTGTTTGTTTGTTTTCGAGTTTAACGGCCCAGTCAACATGGTTTTATGTCATTTTTAAGCCGGTCAGTTTACCTATCCACACTTTTCCTGGACAGGCGTATACGTAAGCGGTTAACCAGTACAGTGCACATTCTTTCGCCAGAAACTGACAACTGCTCTACTTGAATCAGCGGCAGGGATGCCAAATAGTTGTTTACTCGGGCCTAATTCAACCACACCATGCAGCGCATATTAAAGGTTAAAATGGGGGAATTTCATTACAGAATGTGCTACGCCATTACGAAAACACGCCTTTACAAATACAGTGTAACCTTTACCGCCGAAAACACGAAAATTGTAAGATGAAAAAATGTGATGCATGTAATTTTCTTATGTCTGCTCAAAATATAGAGTGTGGGTACTTGTTAGAACCGCCTCATCTAACGAGTAGCCACAATCTATATTTTAGAAATAAGAAAAATAATTTTTACCCCTGTAAACCCCAATTTTACTATATACGAGGACTGTTCAAATATGAATGCAACTAAGCACATACAAATGATTCAGTGATAGATTTCGATGAAAAATTTATTTTGTCCCCTCAAAGTATTCCCCTTTAACAGATATACAAACTTTCAGTCTTCTGATCCAATCATTGAATACATTTTGGTTTTCGATGTATACTTTGAAGGCACTGGAATATTGCAGAACCGAGGTGTTTGCGCTGTACAAATTTTCGACCAGAAAGGTATTTTCTCAGCCGCGGGAACAAAAAAGTCACACGGGGCAAGGTC
The DNA here is from genome assembly GCA_963580285.1 of Lucinisca nassula. Lineage (NCBI taxonomy): Eukaryota > Metazoa > Mollusca > Bivalvia > Lucinida > Lucinidae > Lucinisca > Lucinisca nassula. The sequence continues at coordinate 86,040,795 of OY757015.1, read as the reverse complement.
AGGGGAATACGGGGGGTGAGAGAGTTCAACAACCTTTTCCTGCTTCAGATAGTCTTGCACAATGAACGCCTTGTGCGATGACGCATTGTCATGTAGCAATCTGACATTGGCCAAACCAGTTGCGGGTCTTCGTTCTTTGAAATATTTCTTCAATTTTCGAAGAACTATATTCTTGTAAAACTTCGCATTAACAGATTTGCCTTTAGACACAGCAACCTGAATAGCAGAGCCCTGATTTGAAAAGAATATTGCATACATTACCTTCTTGACGCTCATGGTCCGCTTTGCAATGCATGGTCTTTTGCAATACTTTGTTGCCCATATTTTGTTCTAAATCTTTCGTTTTGGCTCAAAAAGTGAACCCATGTCTCGTCACCTGTGACGATATTAGCGAAAGACCGTGCATTGTAATTTGGAAACTTTTAAGCAACTTCATGGCGCACTGAACGCGTGTCTTTTTCTGCTCATCTGTCAACAGATGGGGTTCTGCTCATCTGTCAACAGATGGGGAATCCATCTAGCACAGATCTTTCTCATTTTCAAATCCCGTTTCAGAATTGTATGAGTTGCTCCTAATGAGAAGCCAACCATACTAGTTATTTGCCTAGAGGTGTATCGTGCATCGGTAGCAACTATTTCTTTCACTCTAGCAACCATCTTGGCAGATGTTACTCTTTTCGGAAGACGATCATGTGGTGCATCTACTGTTGAGCCTAGCCCACAGCTGAATTTCTTACACCAACGATAAACTGTCGGAAAAGACATTTCATTATGCCCATAAACCGAACATATTTCATCAAAAATGTCTTTGCACCGTATTCATAGAATACAACGATTCTTAATATAGGACCGTATTTCAACGGCGTACTCTGACCTTCTTCCAACCATGTTTTGTATTAGTATACAAGAGTAGACAGTGTTTATCGAACGATATATATGGCTAAAGTGAACGGATTTTAACAGGTTTGGTATCAATGTATAGGTAAAATGTTTTTCTACGCTGTGATATTTATTTCCAGGTGATTTTCGCATTAGTGCACGAGAAAAGGTTCTACTTGCATTCATATTTGAACAGTCCTCGCAAAAGTGGGGTTCAAGGGAGTCGAAATTATATAGGCATGTTTTCGTGATGTAACGCACATTAACCTTTTTCGTACCAAACGGAATCTTCCTCCTTATATACTTGACTTGATAGATTTTGTCAGGTAACCGGGCGCTAAAATCACATAGGGGCTATCCCCCTCCTTATATACAGCATGAGTCCATTTCAAAATTGCGGGGTGTCAGGCTGAAAAATTGTGATGCTCGTTATAAAAAGCAGCAATTTCAAAATTCAGGGCGTTCAGGTTGTGTTATCTTCAAAATGGCTTAACGTTTCGCAAACAGTGCAGGCCCTGATCAGACGCCGCATTCTGCTGCGGTGTCTGATCTGGGCCTGCACTAGTACTGTTTGCCAAGGTATCCATTTAAGCGTTTCTGGTACCGAATGGGTTAAAGGTTAAAATGAGGGAATTTCATTCATTTTGGTTAGACAGATAAATGGATGATTTCAGATTGGACGCAATAACATTTCTGTAAGAGAACGTGACGGCAAGGCAGGTAAGTCTATCAGCATTTCGTAATAACTGTCGACGGTTCTAGAACATTATTTATGCTTATCAACACGTATTGCTGGTACCTTTAAGAATCGCGTCGATGAGGCAGTTTTTAAGCAGAATCGCAGCCTCTGTTTCTGTGGAACTTTAAGATACTAGAGGCCAAAGTGGGATTAGGCTGATCATGACGTGTCACCTTGTGCCATCGTGGCCATCTGATTACAATCCTCAAGGTTACATCACGAAAACACGCCTTTATAATTTTGACCCCCTTGAACAGGGATGCATCTTATTTTTTCGTATTTCTGCTATGAAAAATAGATTGTGGGTACTCGTTAGAACCGCCTCGATGAGGCGGTTCTAACGAGTACCCACAATCTATATTTTGAACAGAAATAAGAAAAAATATCACAATTTTTCATCTTAAAAGTTTCGCTTTTTCTGGCGGTAAAACTTACAATGTAATTGTATAGGCGCGTTTTCTTTTTGGTACATAAAATGTCAGGACTCTTGCTAGTCAATGAATCTGAGCAACCGAGTTGTGTCTTACCTTGTCGCAAATTTGTTTATTTTAAGGGGAATGGGAACTCCTTCAGGGGAGGCAACTCCTGCAAAAGTATTTTTGTCTCCCATGTCAATAGGGGTCAACTCTATTTTCCCCTTTTTCGGAAAGTCTGAGCCCATAGAATAGTGGTCAGGGAGTCCCGAAAGTTGTCTTCCTTCGAAAAATGTCAAAAAAGTGCTACATGTAGTTGTTCCCATTCCCCTTATATGTAGCTTTGTCTGAATTTCCAACGGGGGCTGTTCATGCTGTGTGTACCTATGGAACTGTATAAGATCCTAGAGGCCCAAGTGGGATTAGGCTGATCATGATGATATGTCACATTGTGCCATCGTGGCTATCTTGGCTATTAGATTAGATTAGATTACTTTAAGCAATCCTGAATCCTCCTGGTTACTTAACTAGAATCCTCCGTGGTGTAGTGGTTACGCTACTCGCCTTGTTAACCAGGGGTGGCAGGATCGATCCCGGGCTTCTCCAGACTTTCGGATGAGTCTTTAAACCGAGGTCCCGTCTCCGTATGACCTTAGCTGTTGGTGGGACGTAAATCTCAAACACTCACTCACTCACTCAATGATTCTAAATGAACTCAATGATCCCAAAGGACCAGAAAATATAATCTGCACTATGATGGATGTACGGGGAGACTTTTTACGGCCGCCACACGGCACAGCACCAGCTGCAGTGAAGATAAATAAGTTCTGAATAGTTAGATCCTTTGGAAGCAAAGAATACACCAGATAAACGAAAAAAGCAGACTCGGTTTTATTGAGTCTGTTCATGACCAGTACTGAAATGTGCAACACCGGCCACGCCCTCTAGCACCGGCTTAAGCAGAACTCTATTTTATTTTCAAAATTATTCTAAATGAACTAAATGATCCCAAAGGACCAGAAAATATAATCTGCACTATGATGGATGTACGAGGAGACTTTTTACGGCCGCCACAAGGCACAGCACCAGCTGTAGTGAAGATAAATAAGTTCTGAATAGTTAGATCCTTTGGAAGCAAAGAATACACCAAATAAACGAAAATAAAGGACACGGTTTTATTGAGTCTGTTCATGACCAGTACTGAAATATGCAACACCGGCCACGCCCTCTAGCACCGGCTTAAGCAGAACTCTATTTTCAAAATGATTCTAAATGAACTCAATGATCCCAAAGGACCAGAAAATATAATCTGCACTATGATGGATGCACGGGGAGACTTTTTACCGCCGCCACACGGCACAGCACCGGCTGCAGTACAGATAAATAAGTTCTGAATAGTTAGATCCTTTGGAAGCAAAGAATACACCAAATAAACGAAAATAAAGGACTCGGTTTTATTGAGTCTGTTCATGACCCGTACTGAAATGTGCAACACCGGCCATGCCCTGTAGCAACGGCTTAAGCAGAACTCTATTTTCAAAATGATTCTAAATGAACTCAATGATCCCAAAGGACCAGAAAATATAATCTGCACTCTGATGGATCACACGGGGTATTCGACTACCTGGAACGCAGACGGATACCAAAAACGCCGACTGAAAAAACAAATAAACATTCGTGGTGAGTTGAATAAAATCGCATGTTACGGGCATATATTAAATAGATTAACACAGATGTTGATATGTATCCGTTTCGCAGTGTCTCGGAATACTTTCCACGAACTGCGGACGTAAATCCTTCTGCCAGTGACGAATTATAACCATTTTAGTCGGCAAAATATAGATGTCTGATGCAAGTGGACAGTATTTTTTAGTTTTACAGAAATAAATCATACATAATTTTTCATGTTTCCTGGATAGCATAAAATACTTAAGCATTGAGTACCTGCCATGCGTTCTTAGAATTTGCAAAATTCAGGATTTTAGGATTACAGATGTGAGATTCATGATGAGGGTGTTCGAATAAGGAGACCAATGACGACCCGCACAGATACCACGCAATGCAGACGGCACAAAGTTATGGTTAACACTGACGTAAAAACCCACAAGCGTGGACAAATGGAAAAAAATACAGTAAAATATATTTCTGTTTCCGTTTAATTTGAAAGTTAATCCAGACACTGGAGACTTACCACAGTGTACCTCGACAGTGTACCTCGAACGAAGAAGGTATTCTCAATATAGAAGGGAAGGCATTGCCCAGGAATCGATACGATTGGCTTTCGCCTTTCGTCAAAAGACACCAACAGTACGGCATGTCTTAAACCGCATGTGAGTCATATGCATATGATTTTAAATAGCGCATAGGACCTCATTACGATAACACACCCGTGTGACATAGTACATTTTTCCCATCTCCAAAATGGCTACTTTTCTGAGGAAAATTCGTGACAATTTTCTTATAAATATTGTAAACATAGGTTGTGTGTGATCGTTAAAACCGCCCCTTTTAGGCGGTTCTAACGAGTACCCATAACCTATGTCTTGGGGCAGAAATAAGAAAAATAATGTATACCCCTTAAACCCCAGTTTTCTCTATATAAATTGGGGTTTAGAGGAGTGTTCGTTGCACGGGACTTCTTAACATGACGTGTCACTTTTTTATTAGGTGTCATAAAATTGTGATTTCATAATGTTAGATACTTTTACGATAAAATAGGCAAGATTTGTAAATTTCCTATGAGCTATTAATAGCGTAATCCCGCAAAAACAACTATGGGCATGAATTCAATCTTTCTCATTTCCTTTTGTCCATGCAGAATACTTTTAATTTCATTTTTGACAGATAAATATGATTATACATCATTATAACGACGTTGATATGACATTGTTTCAGTGTGTGGTACGTGTTGGTAGGGTCGGGTCTTAGGCAATTACGAATCGGTCTTATTAGTTAAACAATGCAAAATTTATAGAAAAATTCAGGGAAAGAATGACGCACATGAAAGAATGGCAATATAATTAACCCGTATATGCCTTGCAGCCCTTTTTCTGGGAAATCAGATCAGACGCCACAGAACACGACATCTGATCTGGGCCTACACTGTTTGCTAAAAGAACATTCATTTTTTGTAAAATTTGCCACCGAAACAAATAAACCTGACACCCTTATAATTGGAAATGACGACTCCAAACTTACTTGGTGGAAGATTCCATTGTCATACATGGGTTAAAACATAGAAGAATAGTTTGTTTCCTTCGCCCCACCCCCTTCAGCAGAAATGATTGAATGGCTAAACAGATGTCCAAAATTAAATATTGCCAGGATATTTGTTTGTTTGAATTGAGGTTTAACTTCCACATCAACACTATTTAGGTCATTTTAGAGACGCTGCTTTAAATTTTGCTGGACTGAGTTTACCCGACATTGAGATGAAATGACATCTCAAGCCCTGTCGCCCAATGAAACCAAAAGGCTTATATGCATTGGACGGTTTGACTAACACCACTTTGCCTGGGCAGCCTTAGTCCTTCTAAACGGTTTACCAGTACTCATGTGTGGTCAGCTTAAGGTCTGCGTGGAAGCAGCCCATCTATTTCTTCAAGCCCCGATAGGCGGGTGCGTTTGAGATTACGACCTCATCAACAACAAGGACATATCGAGACGGGACCTCAGTTTAAAGACCCACCCGAAAGTCTGGTGAAGCCAGGAATCGATCCCACGACCCCTGGTTTGTGAGGCGAGTAGCTTATCCTCTACACCATGGGATTCTAATTGGCATATATGGGACACAAGTATTAACTTTTACAAAAAGCTCGAGTCTACGCTTAGCACACATTAATTTGAGTAGTCATAGGATTGGAATGTCAAATGACAAAGCTGCTCGTGTATATTCTGTATAAGTGTGCCAGTAAATACTGAAGCCAAAGATTCCAAAAGTTGACTCCAGTTTCCTATATAAACAAAACTACCAATCTTTTACTATGATAACCCCTCGTACTAAGGAAACAAAAAATCAGTAAAACAGATGCATCTGCCTTCTTATAGTGAAAACAAAGAAAAATATGTACAGTATCATCGGAAGTCAACATCATCAGAGGGTGTGATAAACTTAAGGAATTGTTCCGGTCAATCCCGGTTTTTAATCATTGTTTAACAAATAACCATGCTGATCAGTCAATAGAATATAGCATTCAGTCAGTAATGGCCTTTTCTTTACTGCTTCTAGAGCAAATGTAAACCACAGGTAGTCTACACATATAAGTGTAGACAATAATGACATGCTTTCACCTAGTTATGACCTTTTCTTAAATGCTTCCAGAGCAAAAGTCTTTCTTGAGTGGGCTTAAACAATAATAACGGCGCGGAATGAATACAAAGTACCCGCATGTATTACAAGGTGTTTATACAGATGCCTATGCATAGTATTCCAAGATGAGACCTCTCATTCGGAGCTGTCTCATCGTGATCTACTTTATCTCGCATTTTGATGATTTTAATTGAAGCATCTGACATAATAGCAACTATGCATGTTTTTCGCGAAATTCAAAGATGAAAGTGGTAGAAACTCAAGAGTAAGTGTAAAGTTTTTGTCAGCTGTCCGAGCGATTATTAAAGCTATGTCTATCTTCTGTCTATCTTCCATAACATCTTAACCTCCGCAGAGGACTTCAGATGGTGTTCCGGTAAAACCAAGCGCTAAAGGGGGTTAATTGAAGGAAAATGGGGGATAGAAAGGTGGGCAAAATGAGTTTGTACAGTGCGATCAAGAGTGCTAGTATAGTTAAAAGATAAAATAGATACTGGCATTTAAGGTGTTGAGTGGACTACCTGGCAGACAGCTGTGCTGAACTGTACCACGGTAGGAAGAGCTGGTATATGGGCTGGTATATGGGCTGGCAGGGCATTCCAGTGGATGATAGTGCGGGGAAAGAATGTGAACCTGTAGTAGTCTAAAATTTTAGAGTCATGATCTGTCTGTATGCAAGGGGATGATTTTTGGGTAGAAGGACGGGTGTTCCGGATCAGGTAGTCAGCAGCAGATATCGCAACAAGGTCGTATGTGACCTTGTATAAAAGGATCAAACGACTGTCTATGCGCCGTTGGTCAAGGGTATGCCAGTTGAGATCCTGAAGCAATGCTGACCACTAGGTGTATATCGGTAGTCTCTTGCTACCCATCTAGCAGCCCGTCTTTGAACTGATTCAAGTTTGTAGGAGTCTGATGCTGTGTATGGGGGCCACACAGTAGAGGCATACTCTAGCTGCGGGCGAACCAGAGTGTTATATGCTGTGGCCTTCAGGTCCTTATTATGGACCCAAATATATCGTTTTAAGAATCTTAGGGTCTGGTTAGCTTTTTTACTTATAGTATTCATATTGTCTGTCCATCTGAGGTCTTCTGAAATGGTGACCCCAAGATATTTGGTGGAGGTTACACTTTCAAGTACACAGCCATGAAGAGAATAGTGAGTCTGGAGGGGAGTTTTCCGTCGGGTCCCATGGATGACCTGACACTTGGAGGGATTAAAACTCATATCCCAGAGTTTTTCCCATATTTCGAGTTTCTTAATGTCTTTCTGAAGGATCTCGGAGTCTTTCTGAGAATCGAAAGCAAGGTACATGGCTGTGTAATCTGCGAATAGCCTTGCTCTGGATCTTACCTGATCCGGGAGGTCGTTTATGTAGGCTAAGAAAAGTATGGGTCCGAGAACCGAGCCCTGCGGGACTCTTGAAGGAACTGGGATGTTGTCAGAATTAACGCCATTGAGTATAACTGACTGAGATCTGTTGTCAAGAAAGTCTTTTATCCAATTTAGTGTATTCCCCCTTATGCCATAAAAATGTAATTTTAAAAGCAATTTTTCGTGTGCTACTTTGTCGAAAGCTTTGCTAAAATCAAGGAGGATAAGGTCTGTTTGCTTTCCAGATTGCATATTTTTTTAAAGTTCATCGACCAGCATGATAAGCTGTGTCTCGCAGGATCTCTTTTCCCGGAAACCATGCTGCAGTTCGAACAAGATATTTTGGTCAGTGAAATGCCACAACATGCTCCAGCACTTTGCAGAGGACATAAATTAGGGATATGGGCCGGTAAATGAACGGGTCAGATTTATCACCTTTCTTAAAAATAGGGGTTACATTTGCTTCTTTCCATATGGGCGGGAGCTTTCCTGAGTCAAGGGATCTTTGGTAGATAAACTGAAGTATGGGGGCTAGCTCTTTATGAAGGGTATGAGGACTATGGGTTTAAATTTGTCAGGCCCAGCAGCCCTGTGGGGATTTAAGCCTTTCAGGAGTTTTTCGATGCCTAGGGTAGGTAGACACTTTGATGTCAGGCATTTTTGGGTGTGGGCTGGGTTGAAACGGGAGATTTATACCAGAATCGTGTAAGTCCTGCAGGGTCCTCTGGGCAAGTTGCTTGAGATTTCAGATGCATCTCGGTGCAGACATCGATTATGTAATTTGAGGTCACTTATAAAGAGTCCCAAATATGGCAATGCAGATCAAGATGAGACGCCACAAAAATCGGTAATTGGTATAAACAGTTTGCCCAAACCGCCAGTCTATTTGTAAAACTTACAACAAATAAAACAATGAGAAAGCCGCCTGTCAAGTATTGTTATGTGGAAGATTCTGTTTGTCATATACGGGGCACATGCACCATGAAAGGCGCCTGTGACCAGGTAAGAATCATATCAACCTGTGTAGCTGTACAGTCTGATTGCTTTCAGATGCATCTCGGTGCAAAAGTGATTTAATTTACGAAATGGGATGGAATTGATTAAATTGCGCCGATGCGAAACATGTCCAAATATTTCGAACAAACAGTGTCATATGAGTGTCCACATTTTGTTAAGAATGACAGAAATGAAGAAATATCACGCATTTTGTGCAATAATTATTGTGCAAGCCAACTGGCTTGCAGGTGCACAACAGTTTTTAAACATGATCAGGTTGGAGCAACGTCTATCCGTCAGCAGTTGAAACCTGCCGTCTCACAAACAATTTTGACGGACTGCATTCACATTTCCTATACACGTCCATATCGTGTAACTACTACTACTACTACTACTACTACTACTACTACTACTACTCTACCGGCCCCGATAGCTCAGTTGGTAGAGTGTCCGGTCCGGGGAACGGGAGGTCACGGGTTCGATCCCGGGCCGCAACATACCAAAGTCGTTAAAAATGATACTAGCTGCTCCTGGCTTGGCACTCAGACTTGCGGGGTAGAGCTAGGACTGGTCGACCCAGTGTCAGGATAATGTGACTGGGTGTGGTATCATGTAATGTGTCTGGGACATAATACTTCAGTGAGGCAGCACTATAAAAGTGAGCATTGAGCTCCCTGTCGCAACCAGACACCGTCGTGATATGACTGAAAAATTGTTGAAAGCGACGTTAAACCCGAATTCACACACACACACAGACACACAGACACAGACACACACACACACACACACACACTACTTCTACTACTACTACTACTGCTACTACTGTATAAGGTACTGCCCCTATTAAGATAATTTCACTTATTTTCATCCCAGCATTAATCAGAGGTGGGTGAAACCCAGATAACAAGGATAAGACGACCTGACAATCGGTTGCAGAATTCGGCATCTCAAATGTGACCCGCACGAGGTTCGAACCCACAGCAATGAGAGGCGATATGATTAAGAGACAGCGCTCTAACCCACTATGTCATGAAGGCCCATTTGAAACAGTGGGTTTATGGGTTTTGATATAATATTATATAGACTAGCTGAACGAAACCGCCAATAAATGCGGACCTTTAGAAGTTTCAATGTACATATATTTGCACAAGAACCACCACTGTTGATCCGGTTTCTTCCGTTTCCTGCCCTTCAAACATCCGAAGAAAAAATGGTTTGGGTCTAGAGATAGACCTCTAAATAGAATATCGGAATGAAACGTCAAACATTAGAATACCTGCATGAAACCTCGAACATTTACAAAGTGACTCAAGTGCGGGCTGCGGGTTGCGGGCTGCGGGCCGCGGGCTGGAGGTTGTGAGACATAAATAATAATAAACATAATAATAAAAAATAAACTTAACGGCTGCAACATGATATAATATATTATAGCTCATGTGCAAATTAAGTGAGCTGACCCGTTCAAGCAGTTTTAAGGCCACTTGAAGCCAGACGATTCATCAATTTCTTTTATTTTGAAATTCTAATTTTATATTTTTGTGCACTTTTAATCTGTCAACATGCTTGCAAATTAGTATAATTAAACTGCGCATCTGGTATTTCGCAATTAATTAAAGAGCTGACAGCACTGGTGGGTGCATAGGTTGTTCATTGAATTCTTGAACTTTAAGTGGAATGAACACATAGCCTCAGGGGAGGCAACTCCTGAAAAACTTTTTTGTCTCCCATGTCAATAGTGGTCAACTCTTAAAGGAAATAATTTGCTCTTCCTCAGAAGCAAATGCTTTCCTTTAAGAGTTGAGCGCATTTTTCGTGAGACAGAGTTTATAGAAAAGTGAACAGAGGGTTCTGAAATTTGTTTCCTTATGAAAAATTGCGGAAAATCTGCTAGTTGTTCCCATGCCCCTTAAGCCAGTATTGTAGACCCAGATCTGATGTCCGCTTCCTGCAGTGCCCTGATGTATTTTGCTTGTCAGTGTTCCAGCACAAATGCCTAGTCCAGGTTTTACAGATAACACGCTATACAAAACACTCTGTGGTCACAGTGACAAGAAAAGCATAGCCATAAGCATTGATACCAGGATTACTGGTCACATGGACAATCTGAACAATCGCAGGAAAGCTTCTAGGTTACTTTTGCTTCATTGTTTCATTATGTATACAGACTGTGAGCCATTTGTCTGACATTTAGTATTTCTAGCCTGAATTAATTGCATGACCTATTCTGCTAAGGTGGAAGTTTTTAATATGAAACAGACATCCTGAACCCAAAATCAAAAAATATATATATATAGAGTACCATTTTTGGCAATAATAGGTTACCATTTGTTTGTATCCAATTAGTAGTTTAAAGGAACCAATGCCCAAAGATGCATTGCTAGACAAGGTCTGACAAATGAAGTCACTCCGATCTATCACAGACTTGTAAGTGTTCTTAGTTTATACTATTATAACAGAATTCCAAATAATGAATGGCAGGAATAATAAATAACAATTCTTTTATTTCATTATTTAGCTGCAAGTAATTGACTGTTTATTCATAAAATAAAATTACAAAATTATGGCCCGCGGCCCGCAGCCCGCAGGCCCGCAAAATAGCATCTCTGGAACATTTATCAGCCGATTTGTGGTCTATCTGGAAAATCCACTATGAATGATTTATCTGGAAAATCCGCTGTGAATTATAATTTATCATTTTTATTAGAAGGTGATGACCTTTCAGGTCTCACCTTCTTATGGCAGCACTCCAAAGAATTCCCTTGATACCGCATCACTCCTCTGTTTCAAGAAAAATAGGTCCTCATAAATCAATGAAGAGACGCGCCTGTATCATTTGATATGTGAAAATAATATGCAGATTGAAAAAAAATGTGGATGCAAAATACACAAACAATGAACTTCAGGGTTAAATGTCATAAAATGGATCTAGATTTGAAATTGGTCTCGTTTCGCAGCTGACCTGGCCTAGTTATTAAGGGCGTGTTCGGTTGACTTTCTAGAGTTAACTATAGTTACACCAAAACACGCGGGTTATTGCTCGTGCCGCACTATTAGAGTTGATGCGTCACCAGTAACGATTCAGATTCCGATTCAGAACTCTACTGGCGTCAAGAAAATGTCATCGTTTGCCCTCGAGTAAATCGAAAATATAAACATGTTTTGAAGTTGGACGTGGTTTTTCCAACACGTGGCCAAAACTTCAAATAGATGGGAATAACCGATTGTCGGATTGCATTTAACTTACAATTTTCCACCTTCCACCGTATTCGTTGTTACTAGGCAAGGTTACCAACACTCATACCAAGCTAACTCTAGCAGTCGCAATATTCCTACACGGAGCGTTTTGGAGCAAGTCAACTCTTGTTAACTCTAGTACGTCAACTGAACTACTCTAGTACGTCAACTGAACTCGCTCAAAATGTAGATCGCGGATTAATAATTCAATGAATGAGTTGACAGTATGAATGGAATACTACGACTTGCTATATACTACAGATAGAGCGATTGTTTGATTCGAGGTTTAACATCCCCGTCAACACTGTAAAGGTCATTTTGGAGACGTTGCTTCCAATTCTGTGGGACTTTTATCCGACATTGAGATGAAATGAAATCTCAAGCCCTGTCGCCCAATGAAACCAATAGGATTTATTAGTATGGACGGTCCGCCTCGCACCGCTGTTCCTGGACAGGCTTAGATCCGCTAAGCGGTTTACCAGTACTAGTGTGCGGGCCGGATTCAGCTCTGCGTGGAAGCATCATACAGCCCATATACTTCTACAAGCCCCTATGGGCGGGGGCGGATAGAGCGAAGTTACCTTCATTGTTGCATTTGTTGATTTGAGGGTTAACGTCCCCGTCAACACTGTAAAGGTCATTTTGGAGACGTTGCTTCCAATTTTGTGGGACTTTTACCCGACATTGAGATAAAATGACATCTCCAGCCCTTTCGCTCAATGAAACCAATAGGGTTTATAAGCATGGACGGTCCGACTCGTGCGCACCGCTTTGCTTGGGCAGGCTTAGATCCTCTAAGCGGTTTACCAGAACTAGTGTGCGGGTCGGATTCAGCTCTGCGTGGAAGCATCATGGAGCCCATGATTTGACGTTTATCGTCCCCGTCAAGACTGTATAACGGCCCCGCCCACCGGGGCTTGAGGAAACAGATTGGGCTGCATGATGCTTCCACGCAGAGCTGAAATCGACCGAACATGGGTACTGGTAGACAGCTTAAAAGTTCCGATTCTAAGCCTGTCCGGGAAAAGTGGTGCGTGTTTTGACCATCCATGCATATAAACTATTGGTTGCATTATGCGGCAGAGGCTGAGTTGCCATTTTATCTCAATGTCGGGTAAAAGTCCGACAAAATTGGAAGCGACGTCTCCAAAATGACCTATAGAGTGCTGAAGGGGCGTTAAACATCAACTCAAACAAATAAACTCAACTGTATAGACGTGCTTCGAATTTCGTAGGACTCTTACCTAACATTGTGATGAAATGGCATTAAAAGCCTTGCCACACTATGAGACTAATGGGCTTTCCGACTTCAAATTATAGCCCTTGGGCCAAAAATGCCCCCGCTCTGGGGCCCTTTGGTTTTACATTGACTTATATAGGGAAACTCTTTGAAAATCTTCTTGTCAGAAACCAGGAGGCTGAGGTGTTTGATATTTGATATGAAGCTGCGTCTAGTGGACCTCTATCAAGATTGTTAGAGTTATAGCTCTGTGACCAAAAATGCCCCCGCCCTGTAGCGCACTGGTTTTACATAGACATATCGCGGGAAAATCTTCAAAAATCTTCTTGTCTGAAATCATAAGCCTCAGATCTCAGATATTTGATATTTAGTATGTAGCTTCGTCTTGTGGACCTATATCAAGATTTTCAAATTATAGTCCCGGGGGGGGGGGGGGGGGGGGTGCCCTTTGGTCTTACATTGGGATATATAGGGAAAATCTTAAAAAACGTCTCTGAAAACGCAATGCCCAGGTTTTTGATATTTGGTGTGAAGATTCTTCTAGCAGACCTCTACCAAGATTGTTCAAATTATAGCCCTTGGGTCAAAAATGGCCCTGCCCTGAGGCCCACTGGTTTTTTTTTGACTTGTGTATGGAAAACCTTTAAAAAGTTTCTTGTCTGAAACCAGAAGGCCCAGGTCTTTGATATTTGGTATGATGCTTCATCTGGTTCTCCTCTACTGTGCTGTGTAAATTATAGCCCTGGGGCCAAAGGTTGTCCCGCCTCAGGCCCCACCGGTTTTACATAGCCATATATGGAAAACCTTTAAGGTCCAGGTCTTTGATATTTTGCTAGAAGTTCCATGCTAGTGACCTCTACCAAGATTATTCAAATCAAAGCCCTGGAGTCAAAAATGGCCCCGCCTCAGGGCCCACTTGTTTCACATAGACTTACGTACTGAAAACCTTTAAATACCTTCTCGTCTGAAACCAGTAGGGCCACGTCTTTGATATTTGGAATGAAACTTCCTCTAGTTGCCCTCTACCAAGATTGTCCAAATTATAACCCCATCGGGTCAAAACTGGACCTGCCCGGAGCCCACTGGTTTCATATAGGGTTAAGGCTGAGTCGGTTCATCTCCTTCTGCTGCACTTAGACCTGACCCTCAATGTCCACAAGGTACCTGGACAGTGACATACAAGTCAGCTCTGTATTGTCAAAGGGAACCACTGACCCATAACCACCCTCCCTTTGTCACCATGTGACATTATTAGTAAACCTGGGCCTCTTCATTTCCCTCTGTTGCACTAGGACCTGACTCTCAATGTCCACAATATGTGTGTGTGAATTCGGGTTTAACGTCGCTTTCAACAATTTTTCAGTCATATCACTGGTCGACCAGTCCTAGCTCAACCCCGTATATCTGAGTGCCAAGCGAGGAGCAGCTAGTACCATTTTAAACGACTTTGGTATGTCGCGGCCCGGGATCGAACCCGTGACCTCCCGTTCCCCGGACACTCTACCAACTGAGCTATCGGGGCCGGTATGTCCACAATATGTCCAGATAGTGACATACAAGTTAGCTTTGTATTGTCAAAGGGAACCAGTGACTCACATGTCTAGAATTTTATGACAATTCTTGCCCCCACGCCCCCCCCCTCCCCCCCCCCCTCAGCATCCCCGCCAATTGTCACAACGAGGCATTGTAAGTTAGACCATTACGATAACTCGCCCGTGTGACATAGAACATTGTTCACATCTCCAAAACGGCTAGTTTTCTGATGAGAAGCCTTTATATTTTTTATATAAATGTTCAAAACATAGGTTGAGGGTGCTCGTTAGAACCGCCTCAGTAAGGCGGTTCTAACGAGTACCCACAACCTATGTCTTGGAGCAGAAATAAGAAAAATAATGTATACCCTCGTAAACCCCAGTTTTCTCCATATAAGGGGGATTTAGGGGGGGGGGGTCATTCAGTGATGTTGAGCAAATTAATCTCCATGCACTAGGACATGACCCTCAATGTCCAGAAAATGTCCAGATAGTAACATATATGTCAGCTCTTTAGAAGGGAACTTTGAAAAGACTTCATCCGAGTGGATCTTTGATGTCACCGTGATTCTTGAAAAAATGACACAATTTTGAAAATACCCTGTCGCTAATGTTTGTCCCTTCATGGTGGCTAAACAACGCAGTCTATGAGTGTAAATAAGCCATATAAGCCAAGCGGCATATTCAGGAACTTACTTCCAATTCTAAAACCAATGCCTTCTAGTACGATTACTGAGTTAGCACCATTAATATACCAGTGGGGTATGCGTTTTTGCCATGTCACAATGCATGGTTACAAACTGAAGTGCAAATATCTAACATTTTATTGTTTAGATGGAATGTGATTGCAATTGCGGTTCAACGATACGATGCTTAGGAAACAATTAGCAGAATTTAAAGACTTATTGCATTCAGTGTCTAAAATAGGGTGTCGCTAAAACAGCACTCACCTACCGTAGCGGATCTTTATCTGGTCAAAGTGTGCAGACAGGAATAATTCTCTGCTTATAACTATGTCATATATTCCACCAAAGGAATGTTCTGATAAATAAACTATTAAGTGTTTGATCTTCTTTCGAAATAAACATAATATGAAATCTGAAAGTGGATAATTAATTTGTCACTTTTCAGAGCCTCACCTCCGTAACGGTGCTTTCAAAAGGTCAATAGATGGAAAGGAACACTTAAAGCTAATTGCCATATATTTTGCTTAAGATTGTACTGATATGAAACATAACATTGACCATTGGTCCAACAACAACGGTTTGGTTGATAAAAAAAAAAACTGTCCTCCACCTCCGTAACTTCTCTCCTCCGTAACGTAAAAATCTTAGCCGATATAGGTATCGGAACATCTTTGTATCGAGTGCTATTTGTGCTAGTAATATCAAATCACTAAAGCTAAACATTGGATTTTGGTCTAGCTACAGACTGTGGGGAGAAATCTATCGTTACGGAAGAGATGTTACGTAGGTGAGTTAAAATGTTACGGAGGCGAGCAATTTTAGAAGTGAGCCTTACTTATTCAGACAATCAGTAGCCCAACGAAATGTTGTGTGTTGGCAAAAGCTATGAGTTTAACTTCATAAATATACTCATTGGGTTAGCATAGACTGTTGGATGAAACAGACACATGGGCTAACAAATATAAACTCTCCTCCGTAATGAGCAGGTTTTACTGTCAAAAACTCAAAAACTATTGAAATGGTGTGGGTAAAAGTTTGGGTCAAATGTTAAAATGTGGAAATAAACCAAAAGAAAATATATCTGTCGAAATTACAAAAGGTTCATTTTTCTAACTTTTTGGTTTTATATTTGGGTCATTTTTTCAAGAATCAGGTCATTGATTGATGTTGATGTGCAGAAAGAAAATAATTTGGAAGGAATGTTCCCTGGGTGACCCTCTGACAAAGTTGCTCAAATAGTTTCGCTCCACTGAACATAAAAGCCACCAAACGAACAATAAACAACCTTTAAACTGACTTCGCATTACGACAACACACCCATGCGAAATAGTGCATTTTTAACATACCCAAAATGGCTACTTTTCTGATGAAAATCCGTGATATTTTTCTTAACAATGATCAAAACATAGGTTGTGGGTGCTCGTTAATGAGGCGGTTCTAACGAGTAACCACAACCTATGTCTTTGAGCAGAAATATGAAAAATAATGTATACCCCACCCCGTAACCCCAGTGTTCTCTATATGAAGTGGGGTTTAGAGGGGTCTTCATTTCACGGACTTGTTCACGTGGTGTACTACTAAATAGGTAGGCAGATTTTGAAATAATTTCACAGGAATGTTCCTTTGGTCAGTGGTAATCAAAATGGCTCAAACCATCCACTCCACTTTATATTACCTACCACTTTATCTGTACAATTCGGATCAGGTGAGCGTCCATTATGGCCCTCTTGTTTAATCCGGGTTTCACTTGGTCGACGGACGTCTTTCAAACACTTGACAAAACATAACAACCAACAAACTTTTAAATTTGTGATCGAAGCCTCAGATAAAAACCAGCCTTTATGATCGAAGCCTCAGATAAAAACCAGCCAGTGTCCCGGAATATTGGTGTAAGAAATTTTTGTTTGTTTGATTTGAGGTTTAACGTCCCCGTCAACACTGTAAAGGTCATTTTAGAGACGTTGCTTCCAATTTTGTGGGGTTTTTACCCGACATTGAGATGAAATGACATCTCAAGCCCTGTCGCCCAATGAAACCAATAGGGTTTATTAGCATGGACGATCCGCCTCGCACCGCGGTTCCTGGTCAGGCTTAGATCCTCTAAGCGGTTTACCAGTACTAGTGTACGGGCCGGATTCAGCTCTGCGTGGAAGCATCATGCAGCCCGTATATTTCTTCAAACCCCTATGGGCGGGGGCCGTTGGTGTAAGAAAGCAATTTGCTAGCACTTATAGAGTGCTGAGTAAATTATCTTGTTTGCTAGAGTCTATGTATGTAATTGTCTCCAGAATTAGTCTCACTGACACAAGAAGGGATTCACAACATGTACCGTTCGATCCTCAATTTTGTTTTTGACATTTCATTTGTCTGCTCCTCGCGTTACTACAATCATACATAACCACTGACTGTTTTAAAAACTAAAAAAAAAAAAAAAAAAAAAGATAATGAAATGAATGAAATGGCCCAGTGTAAAAACTAACTGTTTTCTACCATCACCTTCTATTAGTACTTTCAGTACTTTGATTATTTAATACAATAAAATGTGTTCCTTTTATAGCAAAAAAGATATTAGTACCAAAGAAAGGCTCTCTGACTTTTCCTATTCATCACTTATCTTCTGAAGACACTTTTGTAAGTATAGGAACCATGAACTATCCAAACATTTCCTGAAATGGAAATTGTTGAAATTCATACTTCCTATACCAGGCACATGCAGAGAGAGAGAGAGAGAGAGAGGGAGAGTAATCATTTAATTTTCTTACGCTATTTTCACCGTCGTTGTTTATATACATGGGAAATATTCAAGACTGTTCATAACCGTGCTTTTTGACACTCAAAATTAAGGAGATATGCAAGTAGGTACTGATTTAGGCATAAATTGTAAATTCGTCATTGGTATCCATTGTCTGCGTTTCATGGTAACATCAAAGGAATGCGTCTGTCGTAAAGATTATCTTCTTTCAGCATGGTGCACTCAAGCTCATGCCTACTGCTGCCCGAGCAACGTGTGACACAAGTATACAGGAATTTATTTTTTAACAAGAACTATTTCTCTTTCAAGCTTCAATGACATTTTGGATGAATCAGTCGCATTTCTGGTAATTATATTATTTTGATTTAGAAAATTTGCATGTTTTGCATTTGAGTTGTCCTTAAAGACGCTTTCATGCAATCCATCAAAGCAAAAACACCATTACGAAACAGCTGTGACAGTTCCAGAAGAAAACAGCAAAAATCAAAACAGATTTTTTAACAGGGTCGCAAAAACAGGATTTTATCGACTCACCCTCTTTCAAATCGAAAGTAAACAGTCGGCGTTTTTGGTATCCGTCTGCGTTCCAGGTGGTCGAATACCGCTTGTGGGATGTACGGGGAGACTTTGTACGGCCGCCACATGACACAACAGCAGCTACATTGAAGATAAATATGTTCTGAATAGTTAGATCATTTGGAAGCAAAGAATACACCAAATAAACGAAAAAAGCAGACTCGGTTTTATTGAGTCTGTTCATGACCAGTACTGAAATGTGCAACACCGGCCACGCCCTCTAGCACCGGCTTAAGCATAACTCTATTTCCAAAATGATTCTAAATGAACTCAATGATCCAAAAGGACCAGAAAATATATTCTTGCACACCAGACAAGGAAATCCGTGATTTTACCCTGGGATAGAAATTTATGTTCTGGCCCTGGTGTTCCGATCCCAAATCGCATATAATCGCGTGTTTGATAAATGCACTTGTTTATTACAACCGAGTAGGGTGTAATGCCGGCACTCCATCCTGGGCACCTCCACGCAGGGAACGTTTTGCTCCACCGTGGAGACGCTCGAAAATTGCAGTTTCAGTTATACTAGACTGGTTCAATTTGTTTTACATTACCGGGGCGAATCGCAATTGTTACTTTTTAAGTTACTAACAGTTTTGTTTTTAGGCCCTTTCACTATCGTTAATAAGAATTGTTTGAAAAACCTGAGTATCCGCAGAAAAAAAACCTGGCCTTTCATTGCAAAACAGTTTTAAATGTATATCAGGTTCTGTCCATTCGCTCCACGCTGGGAACTTTCCAATAATGCCGGTGCTCCATGCTGGGAACCTCCACGCCCAGAACGGCCACTCCTTTGTGTCCAATAGAACGGTTGATTTATTAATTTCATATTAACCCACCCGTATCGAGACCATTAAACTACAGGACCTTAATAATCCTGAGCTGTTGGGCACGTTAGCAGTCGTACCAGAGTTCTAGCGTTCGCTTAAACTGTGCTAGGCGAGGAGCAACTATAACACTTGTTCTTGTCATTGCTCCACGCAGGGCACGTAGCAGTCGTACTGGGTCGTTTGCTTGAAATATGCTGGATTGTAGCGACTGTTAGACCTATTAGGCTGTCCTTTCTCCACGATGGGCAAGTAAGTAGTCGTACTGAAGCAATCTCTTGAACTCTGCTCAACATAAAATGACTTTAATAAGACCTATTTCTCCCTATTTCTACCCTTATCAAACTGGTGGGTTTGCTTTAACGGTGCTATTGATGGAGCGACTATAAGACCCTTTTCAGCCCTTGCTCAATGCTGGGTGTGTTAGCAATCGAACTGGAGCGTTTGCGTTAACAGTTCTGGACATGGAGCGAATTTAGACCCGTGAGGGTCTGAGAGCAAAATATGAGCTTTTTTATATTTAAAGCTTTTACTTGTAGCAACGTTACTTATTTGAGTTGTTTCCCTTGTTTTATTGGTGGACTTAACGTGTTATTTTATGGAAATTCGTAAACGATCTGATTTATATTTGATTATCCTGAATTTGTTTGCATCATATATTGGTTTGTATGCCTATTGCTCAATGTTTAGATTGACTTTGGCAGACAAATGTTACTCAAAGTATTGCAAACGGATGCAAGGTTACCACAGCATGCTTATAAGATTCATTTAATATATATAGTTTGCGTCAAGCGGGATTAGAATTAGCTACACACTATATATACCATGCGGCTATTCCTGCCGTTTCTTTACGAGCCGTATTGTTTTTAGTGTGTGATTTGAGGTTTAACGTCCCCGTCAAAAGTGTAAAGGTCGTTTTAGAACCTTGCATCCAATTTTGTGGGGTTTTTTTTACCCGACATTGAGATGGAATGACATCTCAAGTTATGTCACCCAATGTTTATTAGCATGGACGGTCCGCCTCGCACCGCGGTTCCTGGACAGGCTTAGAATCTCTAAGTGGTTTACACGACGCTGGGCACACAATATATATTTCCAGAGTGCTCGCATGCTCTGTGGTGAGAAAAGAAAAACTATCTGACCATTGCCGGCCTCGCTCCTCGCTGGGCACACTATGTATATTTCCAGAGTGTTCGCATGCTCTGTGCTGGGAACAGAACAACTATAAAAGCATTGCCGGCCTCCCTCCACGCTGGGCACACTATATATCTTTACAGAGTGCTCGTATGCTCTGTGCTGGAAACAGAACAACTATTAAACCATCGCCGACTCCGCTCCCCGCTGGGCACACTATATATATTTCCAGAGTGCTCACATGCTCTGTGCTGGGAACACAACAACTATAAAACCATTGCCAGCATCGCTCCACGCTGGGCACACTATATATATTTCTAGTGTGCTTGCATGCTCTGTGCGGGGAACAGAACAACTTAAAGACCATTGCCGGCCTCGCTCCACGCTTGGCACACTGTATATATTTCCAGAGTGCCCGCATCCTCTGTGCTGGGAACAGAACAACTATAAGACCATTGCCGGCCTCGCTCCACGCTGGGCACACTATATATATTTCCAGAGTGTTCGCCTGCTCTGTGCTGGGAACAGAAAAACTATAAAAGCATTGCCGGCCTCGCTCCACGCTGGGCACACTATATATCTTTCCAGAGTGCTCGTATGCTCTGTGCTGGAACCAGAACAACTATTAAACCATCGCCGACCCCGCTCCCCGCTGGGAACACTATATATATTTTTCCAGAGTGCTAACATGCTCTGTGCTGAGAACACAACAGCTATAAAACCATTGCCAGCCTCGCTCCACGCTGGGCACACTATATATATTTCTAGTGTGCTTGCATGCTCGGTGCGGGGAACAGTACAACTGTAAGACCATTGCCGGCCTCGCTCCACGCTGGGCACACTATTTATATTTCCAGAGTGTTCGCATGCTCTGTGCTTGGAACAGAACAACTATAAAAGCATTGCCGGCCTCGCTCCACGCTGGGCACACTATATATATTTCCAGTGCTCGTATGCTCTGTGCTGGAAACAGAACAACTATTAAACCATCGCCGACCTCGCTCCCCGCTGGGCATACTATATATATTTCCAGAGTGCTCACATGCTCTGTGCTGGGAACACAACAACTATAAAACCATTGCCAGCCTCGCTCCGTGCCGGGCACACTATATATATAGTGTGCTTGCATGCTCTGTGCGGGGAACAGAACAACGTAAAGACCATTGCCGGCCTCGCTCCACGCTGGGCACACTATATATATTTCCAGAGTGCTCGCATGCTCTTTGCTGGGAACAGAACAACTATAAGACCATTGTTGGCCTCGCTCCACGCTGGGCACACTATATATTTTTCCAGAGTGCTCGCATGCTCTGTACTGGGAACAAAAACAGCTATAAGACAATTGTTGGCCTCGCTCCACACTGGGCACACTATCTAAATTTCCAGAGTGCCCGCCTCCTCTGTGCTTGGAACAGAACAACTATAAGACCATTTCCGGCCTTGCTCCACGCTGGGCACACTATATATATTTCCTGAGTGCTCGCATGCTCTTTGCTGGGAACAGAACAACTATAAGACCATTGTTGGCCTCGCTCCACGCTGGGCACACTATATATATTTCCAGAGTGCCCGCCTCCTCTGTGCTTGGAACAGAACAACTATAAGACCATTTCCGGCCTTGCTCCACGCTGGGCACACTATATATATTTCCAGAGTGCTCGCATGCTCTTTGCTGGGAACAGAACAACTATAAGACCATTTCCGGCCTTGCTCCACGCTGGGCACACTATATATATTTCCAGAGTGCTCGCATGCTCTTTGCTGGGAACAGAACAACTATAAGACCATTGTTGGCCTCGCTCCACACAGGGCACACTATCTATATTTCCAGAGTGCTCGCATTGTCTGTGCTGGGAACAGAGCAACTATAAGACAATTGCCGGCCCCGCTACACGCTGGGCACACTTCATATATTTCCAGATTGCTGGCATGCTCTGTGCTGGGAACAGAACGACTATAAAACTATTCCCGGCCTCGCTCCACGCCGGGCACACTATATATATATTTCCAGAGTGCTCGCATGCTCTGTGCTGGGAACAGAACAACTATAATACCATTGCCGGCCTCGCTCCACGCTGGGCACACAATATATATTTCCAAAGTGCACGAATGATCCGTGCTTGGAACAGAACAATTATAAGCCATTGCCAGCCTCGCTCCACGCTGGGCACAGTATATATATTTCTTGAGTGCTCGCATGCTCTGTGCTGGGAACAGAACAACTATAATACCATTGCCGGCCTCGCTCCACGCTGGGCACACTATATATATTTCCAAAATGCACGAATGATCCGTGCTTGGAACAGAACAATTATAAGCCATTGCCAGCCTCGCTCCACGCTGGGCACAGTATATATATTTCTTGAGTGCTCGCATGCTCTGTGCTGGGAACAGAACAACTATAATACCATTGCCGGCCTCGCTCCACGCTGGGCACACTATATATATTTCCAAAATGCACGAATGATCCGTGCTTGGAACAGAACAATTATAAGCCATTGCCGGCCTCGCTCCACGCTGGGCACAATATATATATTTCCAGAGTGCTCGCATGCTCTGTGCTGGGAAGAGAACAAATATAAGATCATTGTTTGCCTCGCTCCGCGCTGGGCACAATATATATATTTCCAGAGTGCTCGCATGCTCTGTACTGGGAACGGAACAGCTATAAGACAATTGTTGGCCTCGCTCCACACAGGGCACACTGTCTATATTTCCAGAGTGCTCGCATTGTCTGTGCTGGGAACAGAACAACTATAAGACAATTGCCGGCCCCGCTCCACGCTGGGCACACTACATATATTTCCAGATTTCTGGCATGCTCTGTGCGGGGAACAGAACGACTATAAAACTATTCCCGGCCTCGCTCAACGCCGGGCACACTATATATATTTCCAGAGTGCTCGCATGCTCTGTGCTGGGAACAGAACAACTATAATACCATTGCCGGCCTCGCTCCACGCTGGGCACACAATACATATTTCCAAAGTGCACGAATGATCCGTGCTTGGAACAGAACAATTATAAGCCATTGCCGGCCTCGCTCCACGCTGGGAACAGTATATATATTTCCAGAGTGCTCGCATGCTCTGTGCTGGGAACAGAACAACTATAATACCATTGCCGGCCTCGCTCCACGCTGGGCATACTATATATATTTCCAAAGTGCACGAATGATCCGTGCTTGGAACAGAACAATTATAAGCCATTGCCGGCCTCGCTCCACGCTGGGCACAGTATATATATATATCATGAGTGCTCGCATGCTCTGTGCTGGGAAGAGAACAAATATAAGATCATTGTTGGCCTCGCTCCGCGCTGGGCACAATATACATATTTCCGGAGCGCTCGCATGCTCTGTGCTGGGAACAGAACAATTATAAGACCATTGTTGGCCGCGCTCCACGCTGGACACACTATATATATCAACAGGGCGCTCGCTTGCTCTGTGATGGGAACAGAACAACTACAAGACCATTGTTGGCCTCCCTCCATGCTGGGCACACTACATATGTTTCCAGAGTGCTCGCATGCTCTGTGCTGGGAACACAGCACTATAAGACAATTGTTGGACTCGCTCCACGCTGGGCACACTATCTATATTTCCAGAGTGCTTGCAGTGTCTGTGCTGGGAACAGAACAACTATAAGACCATTGCCGGCCCGCTCCACGCTGGGCACACTATTTATATTTCCAGAGTTCTGACATGATCTGTGCTGGGAAGAGAACAACTATAAAACCATTCCCGGCCTCGCTCCACGCTGGGCACACTATATATATTTCCAGAGTGCTCACATGCTCTGTGCTGGGAACAGAACAACAATAAGACCATTGCCGGCCTCGCTTCACGCTGGGCACATTATATATATTTCCAAAGTGCTCGAATGATTCGTGCTTGCAATAGAACAACTATAAACCATTGCCGGCCTCGCTCCACGCTGGGCACATTATATATATTTCCAGAGTGCTCGCATGCTCTGTGTTGGGAACAGAACAAATATAAGACCATTGTTGGCCTCGCTCCACGCTGGGCACACTATATATATTTCCAGAGTGCCCGCCTCCTCTGTGCTTGGAACAGAACAACTATAAGACCATTTCCGGCCTTGCTCCACGCTGGGCACACTATATATATTTCCAGAGTGCTCGCATGCTCTTTGCTGGGAACAGAACAACTATAAGACCATTTCCGGCCTTGCTCCACGCTGGGCACACTATATATATTTCCAGAGTGCTCGCATGCTCTTTGCTGGGAACAGAACAACTATAAGACCATTGTTGGCCTCGCTCCACACAGGGCACACTATCTATATTTCCAGAGTGCTCGCATTGTCTGTGCTGGGAACAGAGCAACTATAAGACAATTGCCGGCCCCGCTACACGCTGGGCACACCTCATATATTTCCAGATTGCTGGCATGCTCTGTGCTGGGAACAGAACGACTATAAAACTATTCCCGGCCTCGCTCCACGCCGGGCACACTATATATATATTTCCAGAGTGCTCGCATGCTCTGTGCTGGGAACAGAACAACTATAATACCATTGCCGGCCTCGCTCCACGCTGGGCACACAATATATATTTCCAAAGTGCACGAATGATCCGTGCTTGGAACAGAACAATTATAAGCCATTGCCAGCCTCGCTCCACGCTGGGCACAGTATATATATTTCTTGAGTGCTCGCATGCTCTGTGCTGGGAACAGAACAACTATAATACCATTGCCGGCCTCGCTCCACGCTGGGCACACTATATATATTTCCAAAATGCACGAATGATCCGTGCTTGGAACAGAACAATTATAAGCCATTGCCGGCCTCGCTCCACGCTGGGCACAATATATATATTTCCAGAGTGCTCGCATGCTCTGTGCTGGGAAGAGAACAAATATAAGATCATTGTTTGCCTCGCTCCGCGCTGGGCACAATATATATATTTCCAGAGTGCTCGCATGCTCTGTACTGGGAACGGAACAGCTATAAGACAATTGTTGGCCTCGCTCCACACAGGGCACACTGTCTATATTTCCAGAGTGCTCGCATTGTCTGTGCTGGGAACAGAACAACTATAAGACAATTGCCGGCCCCGCTCCACGCTGGGCACACTACATATATTTCCAGATTTCTGGCATGCTCTGTGCGGGGAACAGAACGACTATAAAACTATTCCCGGCCTCGCTCAACGCCGGGCACACTATATATATTTCCAGAGTGCTCGCATGCTCTGTGCTGGGAACAGAACAACTATAATACCATTGCCGGCCTCGCTCCACGCTGGGCACACAATACATATTTCCAAAGTGCACGAATGATCCGTGCTTGGAACAGAACAATTATAAGCCATTGCCGGCCTCGCTCCACGCTGGGAACAGTATATATATTTCCAGAGTGCTCGCATGCTCTGTGCTGGGAACAGAACAACTATAATACCATTGCCGGCCTCGCTCCACGCTGGGCATACTATATATATTTCCAAAGTGCACGAATGATCCGTGCTTGGAACAGAACAATTATAAGCCATTGCCGGCCTCGCTCCACGCTGGGCACAGTATATATATATCATGAGTGCTCGCATGCTCTGTGCTGGGAAGAGAACAAATATAAGATCATTGTTGGCCTCGCTCCGCGCTGGGCACAATATACATATTTCCGGAGCGCTCGCATGCTCTGTGCTGGGAACAGAACAATTATAAGACCATTGTTGGCCGCGCTCCACGCTGGACACACTATATATATCAACAGGGCGCTCGCTTGCTCTGTGATGGGAACAGAACAACTACAAGACCATTGTTGGCCTCCCTCCATGCTGGGCACACTACATATGTTTCCAGAGTGCTCGCATGCTCTGTGCTGGGAACACAACACTATAAGACAATTGTTGGACTCGCTCCACGCTGGGCACACTATCTATATTTCCAGAGTGCTTGCAGTGTCTGTGCTGGGAACAGAACAACTATAAGACCATTGCCGGCCCGCTCCACGCTGGGCACACTATTTATATTTCCAGAGTTCTGACATGATCTGTGCTGGGAAGAGAACAACTATAAAACCATTCCCGGCCTCGCTCCACGCTGGGCACACTATATATATTTCCAGAGTGCTCACATGCTCTGTGCTGGGAACAGAACAACAATAAGACCATTGCCGGCCTCGCTTCACGCTGGGCACATTATATATATTTCCAAAGTGCTCGAATGATTCGTGCTTGGAATAGAACAACTATAAACCATTGCCGGCCTCGCTCCACGCTGGGCACATTATATATATTTCCAGAGTGCTCGCATGCTCTGTGTTGGGAACAGAACAAATATAAGACCATTGTTGGCCTCGCTCCACGCTGGACACACTATATATATTTCTAGAGTGCTCGCATGCTCTTTGCTGGGAACAGAACAACTATTATAAGACCATTGTTGGCCTCGCTCCACGCTGGGCACATTATATATAATTCCAAAGCGCTCGTATGCTCTGTGCTTGGACCTGAACAACTATAAGACAATTGTTGGCCTCACTCCACGCTGGGTACACTATATATATTTCCAGACTGCTCGCATGCTCTGTGCTGGGAACAGAACAGCTTTAAGACCATTGTTGGCCTCTCTCCATGCTGGGTACACTATATATATTTTCCAGAATATTAATGCTCGCATGCTCTGTGCTGGAAACTGAACAAATATAAGACCATTGTTGGCCTCGCTCCACGCTGGGCACACTATATTTATTTCCAGAATGCTAGCATGCTCTGTGCTGGGAAAAGAAAAACTATCTGACCATTGCCGGCCTCGCTCCTCGCTGGGCACACTATGTATATTTCCAGAGTGTTCGCATGCATTGTGCTTGGAACAGAACAACTATAAGACCATTGACGGCCTCGTTCTACGCTTGGTACACTATATATATTTCCAGAGTGCCCGCATCCTCTGTGCTGGGAAAAGAACAACTTTATGACCATTGCCGGCCTCGCTCCACGCTGGGCACACTATATACATTTCCAGAGTGTTCGCATGCTCTGTGCTGGGAACAGAACAACTGTAAAAGCATTGCCGGCCTCGCTCCACGCTGGGCACACTATATATCTTTCCAGTGTGCTCGTATGCTCTGTGCTGGAAACAGAACAACTATTAAACCATCGCCGACCTCGATCCCCGCTGGGAACACTATATATATTTCCAGAGTGCTCACATGCTCTGTGCTGGGAACACAACAACTATAAAACCATTGCCAGCCTCGCTCCACGCTGGGCACACTATGTATATTTCTAGTGTGCTTGCATCCTCTGTGCTGGGAACAGAACAACTATAAGACCATTGCCGGCCTCGCTCCACGCTGGGCACACTATATATATTTCCAGAGTGCTCGCATGCTCGTATGCTCTGTACTGGGAACAGAACAGCTATAAGACCATTGTTGACCTCCCCCAATGCTGGGCACAATATATATTTCCAGACTGCTCGCATGATCTGCGCTGGGAACACAACACTATAAGACAATTGTTTGCCTCGCTCCACACTAGGTACACTATCTATATTTCCAGAGTGCTCGCATTGTCGGCGCTGGGAACAGAACAACTATAAGACCATTGCCGGCCCCGCTCCACGCTGGGCACACTACATATATTTCCAGAGTGCTGGCATGCTCTGTGCTGGGAACAGAACGACTATAAAACTATTCCCGGCCTCACTCCACGCCGGGCACACTATATATATTTCCAGAGTGCTCGCATGCTCTGTGCTGGCCAGGTCGCTTGAATTGTGCCGGAGGTGGAGCGACTGTTATGCCTACTCTTGCCACTGCTCCACGCTGGGCACTTTCACAATCTTAATGGCGTTGTCGCACAGAGCGTGCGACAGATCCAGTAGAATATGTACCGCTCCCAGCGTGGAGCATAAGCAGGAAAAGGTATTATACTTGCTCTGTACCTAGCAAAAGAGCTAGCGACCGATCCAGTAGGACACGTAACGTTCCCAGCGTGGAGCAAGTGCAGAAAAAGAGCTTATAGCCGCTATGTTTCCGGCAAAGAGGAAGCGACTGCTCAGATAGTACTGTCAAAGTGTCCAGTAGAATGCGAAACGTTCCCAGCGTGGAGCAAGGGAGGAATCAGTTTTAGAGCTGCTCCGCTCACAACACAGAGAAGCGACTGCTCCAATACAATATGCAACGTCCCCAGCGTGGAGCAAGGACAGGCCGGCGATCCATGCTGGGCACCTCATTTGCTCCACCGTGGACACACTCTTTTCCTGCAGTTGCAGCTATACTTTGAAGCAATAGTTATATAAATTTATCATTGTCAATTTATTAGCTCCCGTTGAGTAGAAGTCAAATTATGACGATTTAATGTAACGATGTAGATGTAGCCTATTATACTTTATAGAAATACGATTGGAGAGCATGCATCTTGTCACTTTCAAGTTATCATTAGCAAAAGTTGATGCTTGAACCTGGCAAGGGAGACAACAATAGAATCGGAACCACAAGAAAAGGTTATTTCATGTTAAACAGCTAATGTCTGCGTTTGACTTTCAACAATGTGAAAAATAAATTCCAAAAATAAACAATATTTTTTTCAAGAGTGTTGTTTTAATCGTGGTAGTTTTTTTTTTGTTCGTATTTAATCGAATACTTATCGGCCATGAGGCACCAGCCTTACTTAAAAATACATAGTGACTAATATATATATATATTGTTTTGTGAGCATAAAATTGTCATATCATATCGTCAATAAATAAGTCTTGATTATACACCAAACCGTTTTTCAAGTCAAGAAAAATCTATTTTAACTCGGTATAGTTTTTACAAGTTAAAGCTTTTTCTACCGACTATATAGGGCCTTACATGTTGGAAACATTTCAGCTTAGAAATACTACTTCAAAGTGAACACAAATTAAGACTAAGTGTGGCTGTGCTTGCATGGGAGCGGTCGCTTGGTCTGTGCTGGGCACGGAATAACTATTATACATTCCTGCCCTTGCTCCATGCTGGGAACTTTCAGTATATATTATACTGAAGCATTCAGGAGCACGGGGCACGGAGCAACTTAAGACCTAAACCTGCACTTGCTCCAAGCTGAGCACGTTACGTACTATAGTGAAACGGTCACTTGCTCTGTGCTGGGCACGGATCAACGATAAGAAAGACCTATTTCTTGCCTTGCTCCACGCTGGGGACGTCACGTGTTCTATTGGATGTTTCGCTGGATATAAGATCTATTCTTGTCCCTGCTCCACGCTGGGAACGTTGCATATTGTACTGGAGCAGTCACTTGCTCTGTGCTGTGAGCGGAGAACTTTAAGACATATTCCTGCCCTTACTCCACTCTGCGTTCGTTATTATACTGAATTTGTTTCTTGCTCTGCGCTGAATACGGAACAACCTGCCCTTGCTCCACGCTGGGCACGTTACGCATTCTACTGGAGCGGGAGCTGTGCTAGACACGAAGAAATATAAGACCTATACCCCGAGAATTGGCGCACCGGAAGTATATAGGGCCTATATAGCGTACTTCGTTGCACCGTGCCAGCAGAGAGCAATCCAGCGTCCCGGAAGAAAACATAGCGTGCCCAGCACAGAGCAAGCTAGAGCACCGGAAGAAAATAAAACGTGCCCAGTGTGGACCGAGGCCTATGTCTGTGCGGGGAACAGAACAACTAAAAATCCATTGCCGGCCTCGCTCCACGCTGGGCACACTATATATATTTCCAGAGCGCTCGCATGCTCTGTGCTGGGAACAGAACAACTATAAGACCATTGTTGGCCTCGCTCCACATATATTTCCAGAATGCTCGCATGCTCTGTGCTGGGAACAGAACAACTATAAGACCATTGTTGGCCTCGCTCCACGCTGGGCACACTATCTATATTTCCAGAGTGCTCGCAAACAGAACAACTATAAGACCATTGCCGGCCCCGCTCCACGCTGGGCACACTATATATATTTCCAGAGTGCTGGCATGCTCTGTGCTGGGAACAGAACAACTATAAAACCATTGCCGGCCTCGCTCCACGCCGGGCACACTATATATATTTTCAGAGTGCTCGCATGCTCTCTGCTGGGAACAAAACAATTATAAGACCATTATCAGCCTCGCTCAACGCTGGGCACACTATATATATATTTCCAAAATGCTCGAATGCTATGTGCTTGGAATAGAATAACTATAAACCATTGCCGCACTAGCTCCACGCTGGGCACAGTATATATATATTTCCAGAGTGCTCGTATGCTCTGTGCTGGGAACAGAACAAATATAAGACCATTGTTGGCCTCGCTTCACGCTGGGCACACAGTATATATTTCCGGTGTGCTCGCATGCTCTGTGCTGGGAACACAGCAGCTATAAGACCATTGTTGGCCTCGCTCCATGCTGGGCACACCATATATATTTCCAGAGTGCTCACATGCTCTCTGCAGTGAACAGAACACTATAAGACAATTGTTGGCCTCGCTCCACGCTACGCACACTATCTATATTTCCAGAGTGCTCGCTTCGTCTGTACTGGGAACAGACCAACTATAAGACCACTGCCGGCCCCGATCCACGCTGGGCACACTATACATGTACATATTTCCAGAGTGCTGGCATGGCGTGTGCTGGGAACAGAACAACTATACAACCATTCCCGGCCTCGCACCAAACCGGGCACACTATATATATTTCCAGCGTGCTTGCTTGCTCTTGTGCTGGGAACAGAACAACTATAAGACCATTGCCGGCCTCGATCCACGCTGGGCACACTATATATATTTCCAAAGTGCTCGAATGATCCGTGCATGGAACAGAACAACTATAAACCATTGCCGGCCTCGCTCCACGCTAGGCACAGTATATAGATTTCCAGAGTGTTCGCATGCTCTGTGCTGGGAACAGAACAAATATGAGACCTTTGTTGGACTCGCTCCGCACTGGGCACACTATATATATTTCC
The DNA here is from genome assembly GCA_963580285.1 of Lucinisca nassula. Classification (NCBI taxonomy): domain Eukaryota; kingdom Metazoa; phylum Mollusca; class Bivalvia; order Lucinida; family Lucinidae; genus Lucinisca; species Lucinisca nassula. The sequence goes on along the minus strand of OY757015.1, from coordinate 86,009,181 downwards.
GGAGCGCTCGCATGCTCTGTGCTGTGAACAGAACAACTATAAGACCATTGTTGGCCTCGATACACGATAGGCACACTATATGTATTTCAAGAGCGCTCGCATGCTCGGTGCTGGGAACTGAACAACTATAAGACCATTTTTGGCCTCGCTCCACGCTGGAGAAACTATATATATTTCCAGAGTGCTCGCTTGCTTTGTGGTGGGAACAGAACAACTATAAGACCATTGCCGACCTCGCTCCACGCTAGGCACACTATATATATTTCCAGAGTGCTCGCATGCTCTGTGCTGGGAACAGAACAACTATAAGACCATTGTTGGCCTCGCTCCACGCTGGGCACACTTTTTATATGTCCAGATAGCTAGCATGCTCTCTGCTGGAAACAGAACAACTGTAAAACCATTGTTGGCCTCGCTCCACGCTGGACACACATTTTATATATTTCCAGAGTGCTTTCATGCTCTGTGCTGGGAACAGAACAACTATAAGACCAGTATTGGCCTCGCGCCACGCTGGGCACACTATATATATTTCAAGAGTGCTCGCATGCTCTGTGCTCTTAACAGAACAACTATAAGACCATTGTTGGCCTCTCTCCATGCCGGGCACACTATATATGCTTCCAGAGTGCTCGCACGCACTGTGCTGGGAACAGAGCATCTATAAGACCACTGTTGGCCTCGCTCCACGCTGGGCACACTATATATTTTCCCAGAGTGCTCGCATGCTCTGCAGAGCAATAGCAGGAATAGGCTTCATATTTTCAAGTTCTGTGGTGTATTCCTTGCCAAAAGTTGCACCGGGGCGGGGCCCAATTTGTTTTTATAGACTTTTATAGGAAAAACCCTTAAAAATCTTCTTGTCTGAAACCAGCTGCAGAAGGCACACTCCAATATTTCTTCTATATTTGGTATGAAGCTTCATCTAGTGCACCTCTAACAAGATTGTTCAAAGTATAGCCCTGGGTCCAAAATGGCCCCGGCGCGGGGCCCACTGTTTACATAGACTTATGTATAGGAAGAGCCTTTAAAAATCTTATTGTCTGAAACCAGAAGCCCAGGTGTTTGATATTTGGAATAAAGCTTCTTCCAGTGGACCTCTACCAAGATGGTTCAAATCATAGCCCTGGGGTCGATTATAGCCCCGTGGCGGGACCCACTGGGTTTACACAGATGTATATAGGAAAAAAACTTTACAAAATCTTCTTGTCTGAGGTCAGAAGGCCCAGATCTTTGATATTTGGTTTGAAACTTCATCTAGTAGATCTCTACCAAAATTGTTCAAATTAAAGCCCTGGGGTCCGAAATAGCCCAGGGACAGGGCCCAGTGGGTTTACATAGACATACATAGGGAAAACATTATAGAATCTTCATGTCTGAAACTAGAAGGCTCTAGTCTTTGATTGATATTTGGTATGAAGCTCTTTCTAGTGGACTTCTACCAAAATTGTTCAAATCATAACCTTCAGGCAAAAATGGCCCCTTGGCGGGGCCCACTGGGTTTACATAGACATACATAGGGAAACCAGTTTAAAATCTTCATGTCTGAAACCAAAAGGCCCAGGTCTTCAGTATTTGTTATGAAGCTACTTCTAGATGACATCTACCAAGATTGTTCAAATGATTTCCAGACACTTCGGCCCCACTACCACCTCGGCCCCTAGACAGGTCGGCCCAAAACAAAGTCGGCCCTAGACACCTCGGCCCTAGTCACCTCGGCCCTAGACACCTCGGCCCCACGGTCACCTCGGCCCCTAGACATCTCGGCCCCAAAGACACCTCGGCCCCACTTTTGAAATCTGTTAGGGTAAGGGCATTTATATCATGTTAAAATCTACCCCGCCCAACGGGACTTCAAGAAACCGACAGTCTGTGGCATGAGTACTGGTAAATCGCTTAAAGGTTCTAAAGTGGTGGGAGTCGGACCTTTCATACCTATAAACCATATTGGTTTCATTGGGCTGCAGGGCTTGAGATGTCATTTCATCTCAATGTCGGGTAAAATTCCAACAAAATTGGAAGCAAGGCATCCAACATGACCGAGACAGTGTTGATAGGGGCGTGAAACGTCAAATCTAACAAACAAAACATCATGTTAACAAGCCTGTGTAATGAACACCCCTCTAAACTCCAGTTTATATGGGGAAAACTGGGGCTCATAGGGGCATACATTATTTACATCACGAAGACACGCCTTTATAATTTTGACCCCCTTGAACCCCACTTTTATATAGTTAAACTGAGATTTACAGGGGTAAACCTTAGTTTTCTTATTTCTGCTCTAAAATATGAATTATGGGTACTCATTAGAAACGCCACGATGAGGCGGTTCTAACGAGTACCCACAATCTATATTTTGAGCAGAAATAATACAAAATAACACATTTTTTCTCTTAAAATGTTCTTTTTTTCTGCGGTAAAGTTTACAATGCATTTATATTGGCGTGTTTTCGTAATTCTTATTTCCGCTCCAAGATACAGGTTATGTGTACTGGTTAGAACCGTCTCAATGAACAGGACTGATCAGAATGCGTCTGTGACAACCTTTAATCACAATTAGTTTAATATTAATCTATGTTTATGCAAACGAGTCATTTCTTAGATCCCTTTCATATAAGTTAACAGGTATATGCGATAAACCATCTGCTTGCGACCGATTGGACCAGTAACAAATATCTATGTTTTCGAGCAGAAGTAAGAAATATAATTTTTGTCAACTTTTCGTTACATAATTTTGCTTGCACGGAATATTCTATTAAGTTATTAGGAAATAAGATCAAATTATTTTATTGCTATTTTAGTTCATATACAAAACATAATCAATGGGACGCTTATAATAAATATAACAACGCATACACGACAGGTCAACTTAGACTATAACAAGAAGAAGACACTCTGAAGGACAGCTAATCCTCATTCAACCGTAAGGTTGAGCTTGAGTCAGCATCATTAAAAGTGGAGTTGGGCGGGTTGTTCTAATTGTGAAGTTGATACTGATGGTCAATGAGCCTTTTCTACAAAAATACGAGCCATGAAGACTTTGCACTCAATGTACATCCAGATCCATCTGATCTGGATCTACACTGTCATTCAGTTTGCGAATTTTAAATGAGTACAATATACATGTATAAAGCAATTTGAGGGGCTGATAGTCAGAAATGTGGCTAATTAATAAATAAATAAAATATACAGTATACTTGTTACAGTCCGTCTTTAAATATGAGCTGAAATGACAATCAAATAGGATTTTCTAAATGTGTGAAAATTGATAACAATGGAAACATACTGAGCATTCTTACAAAAATACGATCAGTGAAGACTTTTCCAAAGGATAACCCTTTTATAGAACATATTTACCTTCACTACAGCTGGTGTGTGGGACTGTGTGGCGGCGGTAAAACGTCTCCCTGTCCTACATCATAGTGTAGTTATATTTTCTTGTCCTTTGGGATCATTGATTCCATTGTGGAATTTTGAAAATATCTGAGGGTCACTGATGAGGCCTAATTGGCCGAAACTAGCTAGTCTGGCCCAGAACACATGTACACTCCATATTTTTCACTTCTGTGGTGTATTCCTTGCTTCCAAAGGATAACCCTTTTATAGAACATATTTGTACACAGCACACATCCAGATTTACACTGTTTGCCACTAATACATACATATTGTATACACGCATCAAGTAATTTGAGTGGCAGATATGTGACTAATAAATAAATAAATAAATAAATAAATAAAGTCTACAATATACTCGTTACTGTCCGTCTTTAAAGGCATTTATTCTCATTTATTGAGGACCATCATTGCATTACATAATATTATATAGTGCTGACTGAAGAGAAGACCTCTGTCTTCAACAGGTAAGGGGCCTCCTTGGGGAAAGATCAATAGTTTACTAACTGTTGACTAGATTGTACCTTATTGATTTCCCCTTAAGTGCCTCAGTCAGGGATTCAACAAGAGCTACTAATCACCATATTAGGGGCAGCCTTTGATCTGCTGCAGAGAGTATATCACAGGGGGCAATAAAACAATTATGAGCACACGGTGTGTCCTACCTCACAAGAATAAATGCCTTTAAATATGAGCTAAAATGACTATCAAATGTGTGAAAATTGATAACAATGATCTGTTTATTGGGGAAAAGGGATTAGTAACGCCTGGTTATTTATTGAGCTTCACACCTTACTAATTTAAGTCAATAATTGTTCTTGTAACACCTTTTGTTTGTTCATGCCAGCTAAATAGTGTACTAACCTGAAATTCATTAACCCTTATCGCGCTGAACAGGATAATCCTTATCTGTGTAAACAGTGTAGGTCCTGATCAGATTGCTTCTGCCCTCTGAACCGGATCCTCACCGTTTTTCATGCACTTTATGAATTGCAGGTATACATTATATTAATTGGTTTAGTTACGAGGATAGTTCTAGTTCAGTGAACCTGAACACTGATAATTACCTAATAAATAAATAAATTGTTTGTTTTTTATTGGAGTTTAACGGCCGAGTCAACACTATTGTAGGTCATTTTTTAGCCGGTCAGTTTACCTATCTACCACAGTTTTCCTGGGCAGGCTTATACGTAAGCGGTTAACCAGTAAAGTGTATATTTTTACGCCAGAAAATGACAACTGCCCTTCATGAATCAGCGGAAGGGAGAAGAATGACCGTAGAAAATATTTCATAATCAATCTCCACGAAAGAATGTTGTCGACCCCTGTAGGTATCGAACCCGCGTCCTCCTGATCACCGGTCAGGCGCGCATCCGACGTATTTACCGAGGCCGGATATATAAATAATTTAATAAATAAAATAAATAAAAATGTTAACAGAAATAAGATTATCCCCCATCATCACCATGATTGACGAAACCGAGGAATGATTTTTTGGGGTTTTACGGCCCTATCAAAATTATTTCACTCATATCGAGCAGATTGTTAATCGGAGGCAGAGGTGGGCGAAAACCGGAGTACCCGGAGAAAAACTACCTGATCTACCGTTGAAGAACTTGACATCTCACATGTGACCCGAGCCATGTCCGAAAATACGTCCGTACATCAATCCGTCCACCCACCGATCCATCTAGATTTCCAATCAATTAAAAAGGATAATTAGGTTTCATATTCTTATTGAAATTTATTTAAAAAGTATTTTAGAGGTGTGAAATATGATCAAAAGAGCAGAAAAGTAATTATATTAATCTTTAAAGAATATCGCAATGCAATAAGAATTATATATTGAAATAAAAGAGGGGAATTCTCAAGTGCATCTTCCATTCTTCTTAAATGGGCATATAGATTTTCTATTCAATAACGTTATAATATTATTAAATCTATATAATATAGGTTCAAATATTCGTGGCTCCCTATCAAAATAATCAAATCAGCAATAAAATAAAACAAAAACCTCATCGGGCATCCAACCCGATCTCCTATTTAAGTAGTAGCCCGTGAGAAGCAAAGTGGGGCCGAAGTGTCTAGGTATATGGGGCCGACGTGTCTAGGGGCCGAGGTGTCCAGGGGCCGACCCGTCTAGGGTTTCAATTTTATGCGGGGCCGAAGTGGTTTTGGGGCCGAGGTGTCTAGGGGCCGAAGTGTCTAGGGGCCGATGTGGTTTTGGGGCCGAAGTGTCCTGTTACCGTTCAAATAATAGCCCTGGGGCCAAAAATGGCCCTGGGGTTAGGCCCACTGGGTTCACATAGACATACATAGGGAAACCCTTTAAAAAGCTTCTTGTCTTAAGACTTATATAGGGAAGCCTTTAAAAATATTGTCTGAAACAGAAGTCCCAGTTCTTTGATATTTTGTATGAAGCTTCAACTAATGGACCTCTACCAAAGTTATTCATATTATCGCTCTGGGATCACAGTTGGCCCCGCCTTAGGGGTCACATGTTTTACGTAGACCCATATAGGGAAAACCCTTTAAAATCTTCTTGTCTGAAACCAGAAATTCAGGGTCTTTGATATTTGGCATGTAGCTTTTTCTAGTGGACCTCTACAAAGATTGCTCAAATTATAGCCTTGTGGCCAAAAATAGCCCCGCCCTGGGCCCACTAGTTTTACATAGACTTATATAGGGAACTCCTTTAAGAATCCTCTTGTCCGAAACGAGAAGGCCCAGGCCTTTGATATTTGATATGTAGCTTCATCTAGTGGACCTCTACCAAGATTATTCAATTTATAGTCCCGGAGCAAAAAAATGGCCCCGCACTGGATCCCACATGTTTTCCGTAGAGATACGAAGGGAAAACCTTTAAAAAACTTGTCTGAAACCAGAATGCCCAGGTCTTTGATATTTGGTATGTAGCTTGATCTAGTGGACTTCTACCGAGATTGTTCAAATACTCGGGGCCCACTTGTTTGTTGGTGAATGATGGGAGGTATGGGTTAATTGTACTGATTCCTGAACATTGCCTTCCTTGTCCTCGGTAGCGATAGCGGGGACATACTGTTTTTATCCTGTCTGTTTGTTTATTTATTTATCTATTTGTTGGTTGTTCAACTTTATCATTGGTCATAACTGTTGAACGGTTTGAGATAGAGCCTTCATTTTTGGCATGTAAGTTCCTCGGGAAAAGGGCTTCCGACTCATACCAAACATGTTTTACCTATGACCTTGACCTTGACCTGTTACCTACTTTATAAAAAACAAAACAAAAAAAAAAAAAACATTGGTCATAACTTCTGAACCGTTTGAGTTATAGCCTTCATATCTGGCTTATAAGTTCCTTAAGACCAGGGCTTTCGATTCATAAAAAAAAATGATCAGAATCAGAATCAGAATTTTTACTGGTGACACGTCAAATGACATTCATACACCAGGACCTGTGATGACCTGTGTCCTTGACTTTGACCTGTGATCTACTTTAAAGAAACAAATAACTTTTGTCATAACTTCTTAACCGTTTGAGATATAGCCTTCGTATTTGGCTTATAAGTTCCTTGGGACAAGGGCTTTCAATTCAAACAAAAAATTTGACCTATGACCTTGATCTTGGTCTGTGACTTACTTTAGAAAAATTACATTGACCATAACTTCAGAACTGTTTGAGATAGAGCCTTCATTTTTGACAGGCAAGTTCCTTATGAAAAGGGCTTCCCACTTATATAAAAATTTTAACCTTTGACATACATGTACATTAAAGAAAAACTAACATTTGTCATATCTTTTGAACCGTTTGAGATAGGGCCTTCTTAATTAGCACATAAGTTTCTTGTGGCAAGAGCTTCCCGCTGCTACAAAATTGTTTGACCTTGATTATGACCTTTTTACTACTTTAAAGACAAATAAGCCTTTGTGGTGTAGTGGTTATACTACTCGCCTGATAAACCAGGGACCGCAGGATCGATCCTCCTTGGCTTCTCCAGACTTTCGGATGTCTTTAAACCGAGGTCCCGTTTCCGTATGACCTTAGTTGTTGGTGGGACGTAAATCTAAAACACACACACTTTAAAAAAATATTGGTCATAACTTTTGAACCGTTTGAGATAGAGCCCTCATATTTGGCATGTAGGTTCCTTGTGAAATGGCCTTCTCACTCATACATTTTGACCTGTGCCCTTGACCCTGACCTACATTATTATAACTTTTGAACCGTTTGAGATAGAGCCTTAATTTTTGGCATGTAGGTGACTTTTGACATGGGCTTCCAACTCGTATATAAATTTTGACCTGTGACCTTGACCTTGTCCAGTGATCTACTTCAAAGGAAAAATGAACCTACCCGGGGACATGTTAGTGTTTCACAAACACACCTTGTCTATATAGAGAAACCTTTAAAATCTCCTTGTCTGAACCCAGAAGGCCAGGATATAAATAACCAGAAGGCCCTGGCCTTTGATCTTTGGCTTTTAGCTTCCAAAAGTGGACCTCTACCAAGATTGTACAGATAATACCCCTGGGGTCAAACGATTTATACCAAGTCTTAGAGCAATCTACCATGTGAAACTTCAGTTTATAGTATGTAAATCTCTTAGCTCAGGTGAGCGATATAGGACCATTATGATCCTCTTGTTTCTTTTCTGTGCTTAGGGCCCCCGCCAATCGGGACTAGGAGAAATAGACTGGGCTGCATGCTGCTTCCGCGTCAATGGCGTACAGATAAACCGCTAGAACATTCCACGCCTGCATGGCAAAAGTGTTGCAAGTCGGAGCCACTACACTTGAACATCCGCGGTTTCATAGGGCAGTGGGGCTTTAGGTGTCATTTTATCTCACATACCACAAAATCGGAAGGATGTGTAAAACTTCTTCAAACAGAAATTATGTATGCTTAAATCATACTAAATAGGATAAATAGCTCGATACATTTTCAGAGACATGTAAATCCCTGAAAACTCCACAATATTTAGCAAATAAAGACACACCTCAGTCTCGCCGGCTACATATATTTATTACATAACGCCGCTGTTAAACAGTGGATAACGTCATGTAATAAAAATCACACGACCACACTTGTAATAACACATGGCTACTGACGCGTAACCTCACGACGCCATCCATGACAACTCTATTTTTCTCTTTAACGTTTTCAGCAATAAAACCCGATTTAACACCGTTATGTGATAAACCATAAAATCCCATATGAAATGATCACTCGTGTAAGAGTTCACAACACTACGTGTCAACATACTATAGGGTCAGAATTATGTCAAAGAAAAACAATAAAAAATGCTTCTGCTCTTTAAAGGAAATGTTTAACATTTTAATAAATATATTAGTGTTCTAGACGGCCAGACTTCAAGAAGGCTGAAAGTCTGCCAGCTCAGGCTTAACAACAAATATACCCATCGTCCGTATGCCCTACGGGATTCGAACAAACTTGTCGAAACATTCATAATAACTAGTTACCAGTGCTACCATTGCCCCAACAACCAACCAAAATGACGAGCTGAACAAACAGACGGACGGACAATTAGAGACCTTCCAAGACGGATGCATGAACAGCAGACATATGTGCAAACCAATGCTTTATAAGACCTATTTTTACGAAGTGTATCATTTATCAGTATATCACTGAATTACTATTTCATCAATATTGCCACAAGAACATCAGAAAATATTCTCAAAATATTCTCACTGTAAAAACAAAGAATAATTTGAACACTAATAACTATTTTCCACACTTAATTTAATTTAATAAAATTAGACTTTTACAAGGGAGGAAATCCGACTTTTTCAAGCTTTAACTTTTACAAAACAGTCAACATAGTTTTTCAGAGGCCACCTGAAAATATCACTTCAGTTTCTTATATAAAAAGCCTAGTGTATGAATGCCATTTGACGTGACACCAGTAGCATTTCAGATTCTGAAGGTAGCTCTAAGGAGCGTTAGAATCGCTGTGCCCCGTCTCAGCCTACAGCTGTCCTCGCTCCATGCAGGACACGTTGACAGTACTACCCGCTGAGCAGTCGCTTCCTCTGCCGGAAACATAGCAAGCGAGACCTACAGCTTGCCTCGCTCCACATTGGACACGTTGACAGTACTAATGTGTAGGAAACACAACAACTGTAAGACCTACAGCTGGCCTCGCTACACGCTATAAGACCTATTTATGTCCTTGCTCCACGTTGGACACGTTATATTTTACTGAAGCGGCCGCTTGCTCCTCGCTGGGAACGTTACGTATTGAGACATATTCATGTCCTTGCTCCGTGCTGAAAACGTTACATATTGTATAGGAGCGGTCGCTTGGTCTGTGCTGGGCACGGAATAACTATTATACCATTCCTACCATTGCTCCGTGCTGGGAACTTTAAGTATACAGTATATTATACTGAAGCATTCGCCTATACCTGCACTTGCCCTAAGCAAGCCGGGCACGTTAAGTTCTATACTGAAGAGGTCACTTGCTCTGTGCTGGGCACGGATCAACAATAAGGAAGACCTATTTCTTGCCTTGCTCTACGCTGGGGACGTCACGTGTTCTACTGGATCTTTCGCTGGATATAAGATCTATTTCTGTCCCTGCTCCACGATGGGAACGTTGCATATTGTATTGGAGCGGTCACTTGCTCTGTGCTGTGAGCGAAGAACTTAAAGACATATTCCTGCCCTTACTCCACTCTGCGTTTGTTATGTATTACACTGAATCAGTTGCTTGCTCTGTGCTGGATACGGGAGCAGGGATACGGAGCAACCTGCCCTTGCTCCACGCTGGGAACATTACGCATTCTACGTTGCTTGATCTGTGCTAGACACGAAGTAATATAAGACCTATACCCCGAGAATGAACGCACCGGAAGTATATAGGGCCTATAACGTACCAAGTTGCTCCGTGCCAGCAGAAAGCAAGCGTGCGTCCCGGAAGAAAACATAGCGTGCCCAGCACAGAGCAAGCCAGAGCTCCGGAAGAAAATAAAACGTGCCCAGCGTGGAGCGAGGCCTACAATGGGACTTATAGTTGTTCTGTTCCGAGCATAGAGCATACGAGCGCTCCGAAAATATATACAGTATGCCCAGCGTGATGCAAGGCCGGCAATGGTCTTATAGGTGTTCTGTTCCCAGCACAGAGCATGCGAGCACTCTGAAAATATATATAGTGTGCCCAGCGTGGAGCGAGGCCAATAATGGTCTTATAGTTGTTCTTTTCCCAGCACAGGGCATGCGAGCGCTCTGTCAGTATATATATTGTGCCCAGCGTGGAGCGAGGCCAACAATGGACGTATAAGTGTTCTGTTCCCAGCACAGAGCATGCGTGCACACTGGAAATATACATATCGTGTGCCCAGCGTGAGCGAGGCCAACATTGGTCTTATAGCTGCCCTGATCACATCACAGAGCATGCGAGCACTGTGGAAATATATAAAGTGTGCCCAGCGTAGTGCGAGGCTAGAAATGGTCTTATAGTCGTTCTGTTTCCAGCTCAGAGCATGCTAGCACTCTGGAAATATATATATATAGTGTGCCCAGCGTTGAGTGAGGCCGGCAATGGTTTATAGTTGTTCTGTTCCCAGCACAGAGCATGCGAGCACTCTATAAATATACAGAGTGTGCCTAGCATGGAGCGAGGCCGGCAATGGTCTTATATATGTTCCGTTCCCAGCACAGAGCATGCGAGTACTCTGGAAATATATATAGTGTGCCCAGCGAGGCCGGCAATGGTTAAATAGTTTTTCTGTTCCCAGCACAGAGCATGCGAGCACTCTGGAAATATATATATATATAGTGTGTCCAGCGTTGAGCGAGGCCGGCAATGGTTTTATAGCTGTTCTGTGCCCAGCACAGAGCATGCGAGCAATCTGGAAATATATATAGTGTGCCCAGCGTTGAGCGAGTTCGGCAATGGACATATAGCTGTTCTGTTTCAAGCACATAGCATGGTAGCACTCTGGAAAAATATATAGTGTGCCCAGCGTGGAGCAAGGCCGGCAATGGTCTTATAGTTGTTCTATTCCAAGCACAGAGCATGCGAGCACTCTGGAAATATATATATAGTGTGTCCAGCACAGAGCATGCGAGCACTCTGGAAATATATATAGTGTGCACAGGCTGGAGCGAGGCTGGCAATGTTCTTAAAGTTGTTCTGTTCCAAGCACAGAGCATGCGAGCACTCTAGAAATATAAAGGGTGTGCCTAGCGTAGAGCGAGGCCTGCAGTGGTATTATATTTGTTCCGTTCCCAGCACAGAGCATGCGAGTACTCTGGAAATATATATAGTGTGCCCAGCATGGAGCGAGGCCGGCAATGGCTTTATAGTCGTTTTGTTCCCAGCACAGAGCAGGCGAGCACTCTGGAAATATATATAGTGTGCCCAGTGTGGGTCGAGGCCAACAATGGTTTATAGTTGTTCTGTTCACAGCACAGAGCATGCGAGCACTCTGGAAATATATATAGTGTGCCCAGCGTGGAGCGACGTCAACAATGGTATTATAGTTGTTCAGTTCCAACACAGAGCATGCGAGCGATCTGGAAATATATATAGTGGGACCAGCGTGGAGCGAGTTCGGCAATGGACATATAGCTGTTCTGTTTCCAGCACAGAGCATGGTAGCACTCTGGAAAAATATATAGTGTGCCCAGCGTGGAGCAAGGCCGGCAATGGTCTTATAGCTTTTCTATTCCAAGCACAGAGCATGCGAGCACTCTGGAACTATATATATTGTGTGCCCAGCGTGGAGCGAGGCCAACAATGGTCTTATAGCTGTTCTGATCCCAGCACAGAGCATGCGAGCACTCATAAAATATATATAGTGTGCCCAGCGAAGTGCGAGGCTAGAGATGGTCTTATAGTCGTGCTGTTTCCAGCTCAGAGCATGCGAGCACTGTGGAAATATATATATAGTGTGCCCAGCGTGGAAAGAGGCCGGCAATGGTTTTATTCGTTTTTCTATTCCAAGCACAGAGCATGCGAGCACCCTAGAAATATAAAGAGTTAGCCTAGCGTGGAGCGAGGCCTGCAATGGTATTATATTTGTTCCTCCCAGCACAGAACATGCGAGTACTCTGGAAATATATATAGTGTGCCCAGCATGGAGCGAGGCCGGCAATGGCTTTATAGTCGTTCTGTTCCCATAACAGAGCAGGCGAACACTCTGGAAATATATATATAGTGTGCCCAGTGTGGAGCGAGGCCAACAATGGTCTTATAGTTGTTCTGTTCTCAGCACAGAGAATGCGAGCACTCTGGAAATATATATAGTGTACCCAGCGTGGAGCGCAGTCGGCAATGGTCTTATAGCTGTTCTGTTCCCAGCACAGAGCATGCGAGCAATCTGGAAATATACATGGTGTGCCCAGCGTGGAGCGAGGCCAACAATGGTCTTAAAGCTTTTCTGTTCCCAGCACAGAGCATGCGAGCACTCTGGAAATATATATAGTGTGCCCAGCGTGGAGCGAGGCCAATAATGGTCTTATAGTTGTTCTGTTCCCAGCACAGAGCATGCGAGCACTCTGGAAATATACATGGTGTGCCCAGCGTGGAGCGACGTCAACAATGGTCTTATAGCTTTTCTGTTCCCAGCACAGAGCATGCGAGCACTCTGGAAATATATATAGTGTGTCAATCCCGGAGCGAGGCCGAGAATGGTCTTATAGTTGTTCTGTTCCCAGCACAGAGGATGCGGGCATTTGGATATATATATATATATAGTGTGTCAAGCATGGGGTGAGGCCGGCAATGGTCTTTTAGTTGCTCTGTTCCCCGCACACAGCATGCAAGCACTCTGGAAATATATATAGTGTTCCCAGCGTGGAGCGAGTCCGGCAATTGTTTTATAGTTGTTCTCTTCCCAGCACAGAGCATGCCAGCACTCTGGAAATATATATAGTGTGCCCAGCGTGGAGCAAAGCCGCCAATGGTCTTATATTTGTTCTGTTCCCAGCACAGAGCATGTGAGCGCTGTGGAAATATATATAGGGTGCCCAGCGAGGCCGGCCTGTTCCCAGCATAGAGCATTCGAGCGCTCTGGAAATATATATAGTGTGCCCAGCGTGGAGCGAGACCAACAATGGTCTTATAGCTGTTCTGTTCCCAGCACAGAGCATGCGAGCGCTCCGGAAATATATATAGTGTGCCTAGCGTGGAGCGCGGCCGGCAATGGTCTTATAGTTGTTCTGTTCCCAGCACAGAGCATGCGAGCACTCTGGAAATATATATACTGTGCACAACGTGGAGCGAGGCCGGCAATGGTTTAGAGTTGTTCTGTTCAAAGCACATAGCATTCGAGAACTTTGGAAATATATATAGTGTGCCCAGCGTGGAGCGAGGCCGGCAATGGTTTTATAGTTATTGTGTAGCCAGCACAGAGCATTTGAGCACTCTGGAAATATATAAAGTGTGCCCAGCGGGGAGCGAGGTCGGCGATGGTTTAATAGAAATATACATGATGTGCCCAGCGTGGAGCGAGGCCAACAATGGTCTTATAGCTGTTCTGTTTCCCAGCACAGAGCATGCGAGCACTCTGGAAATATACATGGTGTGCCCAGCGTGGAGCGAGGCCAACAATGGTCTTATAGCTGTTCTGTTCCCAGCACAGAGCATGCGAGCACTCTGGAAATATATATAAAGTGCCCAGCGTGGAGCGAGGCCAACAATGGTCTTAAAGTTGATCTGTTCCCAGCACAGAGCATGCGAGCACTCTGGAAATATACATGGTGTGCCCAGCGTGGAGCGAGGCCAACAATGGTCTTAAAGTTGTTCTGTTCCCAGCACAGAGCATGCGAGCACTCTGGAAATATACATGGTGTGCCCAGCGTGGAGCGACGCCAACAATGGTCTTATAGCTGTTCTGTTCCCAGCACAGAGCATGCGAGCACTCTGGAAATATATATATACTGTGCCCAGCGTGGAGCGAGGCCAACAATGGTCTTATAGTTGTTCTGTTCCCAGCACAGAGCATGCGAACACTCTGGAAATATATATAGTGTGTCCAGCGTGGAGCGAGGCCGGCAATGGTCTTATAGTTGTTCTGTTCCCAGCACAGAGGATGCGGGCACTCTGGAAATTTATATAGTGTGCCCAGCATGGGGCGGGGCCGGCAATGTTCTTTTAGTTGCTCTGTTCCCCGCACAGAGCATGCAAGTACCTGGTTATATATATAGAGCGAGCCCGGCAATGGACCAAAGCCGCCAATGGTTTTATAGTTGTTCTGTTCCCAGCACAGAGCATGCGAGCGCTCTGGAAATATATATTGAGTACCCAGCGCGGAGCGAGGCCGGCCTATTCCCAGCACAGAGCATTCGAGCGCTCTTGAAATATATATAGTGTGCCCAGCGTGGAGCGAGACCAACAATGGTCTTATAGCTGTATTGGTCCCGGCACAGAGCATGCGAACGCTCCGGAAATATATATAGTGTGCCCAGCGTGGAGCGAGGCCAACAATGGTCTTATATTTTGTTCTGTTTCCAGTACAGATCATGCGAGCACTCTGGAAATATATATAGTGTACCCAGCGTGGAGCGAGGCCGGCAATGGTCTTATAGTTGTTCTGTTCCCAGCACAGAGTATGCGAGCTCAATGAAAATATATATAGTGTGCCCAGCGTAGAGCGAGGCCGGCAATGGTCTTATAGTTGTTCTGTTCCCAGCACAGAGCATGTGAGCACTCTGGAAATATATATAGTGTGCCCAGCGTGGAGCGGGGCCGGCAATGGTCTTATAGTTGTTCTGTTCCAAGCACAGAGAATGCGAGGTGTCTGGAAATATAGATAGTGTGCCCAGCGTGGAGTGAGGCCAACAATGGTCTTATAGTTGTTCTGTTCCCAGCACAGAGCATGTGAGCACTCTGGAAATATATATAGTGTACCCAGCGTGGAGCGGGGCCGGCAATGGTCGTATAGTTGTTCTGTTCCAAGCACAGAGAATGCGAGGTGTCTGGAAATATAGATAGTGTGCCCAGCGTGGAGTGAGGCCAACAATGGTCTTATAGTTGTTCTGTTCCCAGCACAGAGCATGCGAGCACTCTGGAAATATACGTGGTGTGTCCAGCGTGGAGCGGGGTCAACAATGGTCGTATAGCTGTTCTGTTCCCAGCACAGAGCATGCGGGCACTCTGGAAATATATATAGTGTGCCCAGCGTGGAGCGAGACCAACAATGGTCTTATAGTTGTTCTGTTCCCAGCACAGAGCATGCGAGCACTCACTTTGTATAAGAATACAATGCTGAGACGTTTCTGACACGTAGGCCCTATATAGTCGTTATAAGAAGCTGTAACTTATAAAAAAGACCTTTAAAATGAATTTCACTGCACTCGACTTGAAAACGGAACATTGAAAAAAAAAAAAAATATATATATATATATATATATATATATATATATATATATATATATATATATATATTTGTCAATTTGTATGTTGCAGTAAGGCTGGTGTCTCATAAACTTACAAGTATTCGTCGAAAAACAAAACAAAAGGAAAGACAAAAAACTATCACATTTAAAACAGCATATTTGAACGAATATTGTTTGTTTATGTTTTTTATTTTTCATAAATTGTTGAAAATGAAACGGAGAAAATAGCTATTTAATATTGAATAACTTTTCTTGTTGTTCCGATTCTATTGTTGTCTCCCTTGTTCAGGTACACGTATCAAGTTTTTCTAATGATAACTTGAAAGTGCCAATCATATAATAATTTACATCTACATCTTTAGATTGAACCTTCATAATTTGATTTCTACTCAACGGGAGCTTATAAACTTGCAATCAAAAATAATTAATGCTTCTATAGATTTTATTTTCAATTATAATGGACCCTGTGAAAATGTGCTCAAATTTTAATGAACCGAGCAGTCTATGTATAGCTGCAACTGTAGGAAAAAAGTGTGCCCACGGTGGAGCAAACGTTCCCAGCGTGGAGGTGCCCAGCATGGAGCGCCGTCATTACACCCTGCAGCATATCATTCGAGCACTTTGGAATATATATAGTGTTCCCAGCTTGGAGCAAGGCCAACAATGGTCTAATAGTTGTTCTGTTCCCAGCACAGAGCATGCGAGCACTCTGAAAATATATAAAGTGTGCCCGGTGTGGAGCGAGGCCGGCAATGGTTTTATAGTTGTTCTGTTCCCAGCACAGAGCATGGCAGCACTCTGGAAATATATATAGTGTACCCAGCGTGGAGCGGGCCCGGCAATGGTCTTATAGTTGTTCTGTTCCCAGCACAGAGAATGCGAGCACTCTGGAAATATAGATAGTGTGCCCAGCGTGGAGCGAGGCCAACAATGGTCTTATAGTTGTTCTGTTCCCAGCACAGAGCATGCGAGCACTCTGGAAATACATATGGTGTGCCCAGCATGGAGTGAGGCCAAGAATGGTCTAATAGCTGTTTTGTTCCCAGCACAAAGCATGAGAGCACTCTGGAAATATATATGGGGTGCCCAGCATGGAGCGAGGCCAAGAATGGTCTTATGGCTGTTTTGTTCCCAGCACAGAGCATGAGAGCACTCTGGAAATAAATATGGAGTGCCCATCATGGAGCGAGGCCAAGAATGGTCTTATACCTGTTTTGTTCCCAGCACAGAGCATGAGAGCACTCTGGAAATAAATATGGAGTGCCCAGCATGGAGCGAGGCCAAGAATGGTCTTATACCTGTTTTGTTCCCAACACAGAGCATGAGAGCACTCGGAAATATATGTAGTGTGCCCAGCGTGGAGCGGGGCCGGCAATGGTCTTATAGTTGGTCTGTTCCCAGCACAGACGATGCGAGCACTCTGGAAATATAGATAGTGTGCGTAGCGTGGAGCGAGGCCAACAATTGTCTAATAGTGTTCTGTTCCCAGCACAGAACATGCGAACACTCTGGAAATATATATGGTGTGCCCAGCATGGAGCGAGGCCAACAATGGCCTTATAGCTGTTCTTTCCCAGCACTTAGCATGCGAGCACTCCGGAAATATATATTGTGTGCCCAGCGTGAAGCGAGGCCAAAAATGGTCTTATATTAGTTCTGTTTCCAGCACAGAGCATGCGAGCACTCAGGAAATATATAAACTGTGCCCAGCGTGAAGCGAGTATTCAGCGTCATATTTCTTCCGATTCAGGCATGGCCTAAGCACACAAGGCCAAAAATGAACGTCGCATAGCGTCATATATGGGGATTCTATTTTTGTCACGAACTAAAAATAGATCTAACTAGTGTGCGAAACCTAGTTAGGGAATCCCTCTCAAACTCGTTTACCTGTCATCATAATTGTTCGTATTTTTTGCATAAAATGCATTAATTTGTATTGTTTTAAAGAAAAATACCGGCTATATGTATTTTATTTTTCGAAGCATTTTTTCCAGATATCTCAGTAATGCACCTTTATATCAATTTTACATGGCCACAATCCTCGCCCTTATTCCATCGCGATCAAGACAAATAATTATTTCAGTCCGCATGAAGGCCTTCTAAAACGTCCCACAAAATTGGAAGCAACGTCTCCAAATGACCTTTACAGTGTTGACGGCGACGTTAAATCTCAACACCAATATGTTCCCCCGTGTGGAGCATTGAGTTATATAAAGTGAGTGACTGAACGGGTTTTTAATGTAACCGGGTAGGGGCTACCTTATATAAAGTGTTAATACAGCTAATATATATATATTAAATGAATCTCATAAGCATGATGGGGAAACCTTGCATCCGTTTGCAATACTCTGAGAAACATTTGTCTGCCAAAGCCAATCTAAACATTGAGCAATAGGCATACTAACAAATAAAATGCAAAAAAATGCAAGTTGATCAAATATAAATCACATCGATTACGAATTTCCATAAAATAACATGTTCAGTCATTTATCCACAGTTCACCAACAAACAAGGGAAACAACTCAAATAAGTAACGTTGCTACAAGTAAAAGCTTTCAATATAAAAAAAAAATCGGCCATCACAGGTCTAGCTCCAGAAATGTTAACGCCAACGCTTCAGTTCGATTGCTAACGTACCCAGCGGTGAGCAAGGGCTGAAAGGGTCTTACAGTCGCTCCATCAATAGTACCGTTAAAGCAAACGCTCCAGTTTGATCCTAAAGTGCCCAGCGTGGAGCAAGGGTAGAAATAGGGAGAAATATTTCTTACTTAGAGCATAGTTCAAGAGATTGCTTCAGTACGACAACTTACTTGCCTTGCGTGGAGAACGGACGGCCTAATAGGTCTAACAGTCGCTACGCATCCAGTATATTTCAAGCAAACAATCCAGTACGACTGCTATATGTATTGTGCCCAGCGTGGAGCAATGACAGGAATAGGTTTTGCTCCTCGCCTAGCACAGTTTAAGCGAACGCTACAGTACTCTGGTACGACTGCTAACGTGCCCAACAGCTCAGGATTATTAAGGTCCTGCAGTTCAATGGTCTCGATTCGGGCGGGTTAATATGAAATTAATAAACCAACGGTTCTATTGGATACAAAGGAGTGGCCGTTCTGAGCGTGGAAGTGCCCAGCATGGAGCGCCGGTGGCATTACACACTGCAACATTGGAACGTTCCCAGCGTGGAGCGAACGGACAGAATCGATATACCAGCATAAAACTGTCTTGCAATGAAACACCAGGTGTTTTTTGCTTTTTTTCTGCGGATACTCAAGTTTTTTACACAATTCTCATTAACGATAGTGAAAGGACCCTAAACAAAACTTTTAGTACCACGTTCGCAGCGTGGACCAGGCCCATTGTCGCGCTATACCAGGTACGGTGCAAGCTAACTGCTAACGTTCCCAGGGTGGAGCAACAACAGGAATAGGCCCGTTGTCGCCCCCAGATAACAGGTGCTGTTCAAGCTAACGTGCCAGAACCAATCCCAACGTTCCCAGGGTGGAGTAACAACAGGAATAGGCCCATTGTCGTTCTATGACAGGTAGAGTTGGAATAACTACTCCCAACGATCGCAGGCCGGCCTCGGTAGCTAAGTCGGATGCGCGTCTGACTGGTGATCAGGAGGACGCGGGTTCGATTCCTGCCGGGGTCGGCAACATTCTTTCGTGGAGATCGATCATGAAATCTTTTCTACGGTCATTCTCTCCCTTCCGCTGATTCAAGAAATTGCGGTTTTCAGTTTCTGGCTGAAGAATGTGCACTGAACTGGTTATCCGCTTACGTAAAAGCCTGCCCAGGAAAGTGTGGTTGGGTACGTAAACTGACCGCCTCAAAAATGACCTAAATCGTTTTGACTGGGCCGTTAAACTCCAACACAAAACACAAACGATCCCAGGGTGGAGCAATGGCAGGAATAGGACCATTGTCGCTCCACGACCGGAACAACTCAAGCTAACGTACCAATACGGCTTCTAACGTTCCCAGGGTGGAGCAACGACAGGAATGGCCCATTGTCGCTCCACGACAGGAACAATTCAAGCTAACGTACCAATACGACTCCTAACGTTCCCAGCGTGGAGCAACGACAGGACTAGGCCCATTATCGCTCCATGATAGGTACAGTTCAAGCTTACTTTCCAATACCACTGCCAACGTTCCCAGGGTGGAGCAACGGCAAGAAATCGGCCCATTGTCGTTCCATCACAGATACAGTTAATGCTAACCCTGCAAGCACACTTCGCCAGGGCAACGTCAAATCAACGTCGGTGTAACGTCAACCGACGTTCATGCGACGTTGTATGAACGTCATGACGTTGCATCGACGTTGATGTGACGTCACAATTTCGTCATGTGCCTGCTGGGAACGCACCAATACGACTGCCCAGGTTCCCAGGGTTGAGCAACGGCAGGAAGGGCGTATTGTTCAAGCCTACGTACCAATACGACTGCTAAATTTCCCAAGGTGGAGCATAAAAGCCTCCGTGGTGCAGTATTTACGCTACTCGCCTTAGAAACCAGGGGTCGCAGGATCGATCCCGGGCTTCTCCAGACTTTCGGATGAGTCTTTAAACCGAGGTCCCGTCTCCGTATCACCTTAGCTGTTGGTGGGACGTAAAACTCAAAAACACCCATCCCAAGGTGGAGCAACGGCAGGAATAGGCTCATTGTCGCACCACGACACGTGAAGTTCAAGTCTACGTACCAATGCGACTGCTAACATTCCCAGGGTGGAGCAACGGCAGGAATAGGCCCATTGTCGCTCAATTGCAGTTAGAATCCGCCGGCCCCCGCGCATAGGGGCTTGAAGAAATATATGGGCTGCATGATGCTTCCACGCAGAGATGAATCCGACCAGCACACTAGTACTGGTAAACCGCTTAGAGACTCTAAGCCTGTCCAGGAATCGCGGTGCGAGGCGGCCTATTTGTTACATTGGGCTTAAGATGTCATTTCATCTCAATGTCGGGTATTGTACTCGCAGATAAGATTGACTAGGCGAAGCTATCGTTTGTACCTGCCTTAGGAATATTCCATTAACAAAAAGGTAATCCAAGTCACCCGATTCTATGAATTCAACTGTAACACAAGCATAGCTGTGGCGTACTCAGAGTATATGACCATTTCGATTGCTTGAAGAAAGCGTGCGAAAGGCACTCGGCGGACTCAGCGAATTTGACATATTGACAACACCTGAATAGCTCCACCCATTCGATCTTATCTGCGACTACTATAAAAGTCCCACAAAATTGGAAGCAACGTCTCCAAAATGACCTTTACAGTTTTAACGGGGACGTTAAACCTCTAATTACAAAAAAAAAAAAAAAAAACAATATGACAATATAGACTGCATGCATGGTAGTTAACCCAATCACGGTTGGCAACTTTGCTTCCCTCTTTAATTGCACGCCGGTGGGTCAGGCCTCAGATTCTATGACGGCTCCAACGTAAAGGCTTATTGAAAATTAGAGAGATAATGTTGGTTGGTGCCTGATGCTCTGACTCTGGTCGGGCTCATCGGAGTCTAACTGTTGGTTTTCTTTTGCTCCAGCATTTCAGTGGTTTCTTGCTGTCGAGTCCTCACCGTTGTCTCACCTCTGTGGTTCTTTGATTTTTGTGTTCACGGAGATGTTGCACTGATGAGTTAGGAGGCCTTCATGCGGACTGAACAAATTATTTGTCTAAATCGCGACGGAAGTAAGGGCGAGGATTGTGGCCACGTAAAATCGATTTAAGCCCCCCAGTGGAAATCTTCCACTGACCGTTCCAAGGCGGCTCTTCTGTGGCGATTTATTTATGTTGTTGTTTGTTACTTACTGTATGTATCACTTGTGTGTTTTGGTTTTGGATGGCCATATGGCCATTTTGTGGGAAAGTAACTGTCCTTATGGCCTTCCTTTGTTTAGGTTTCCATTATGGTCTGGTCGCTTAATGTTTGCATTTCTTTCCCTTTGGTGTCTTTTATGGGTGGAGTAAGTTAATTGTAGCAATTTCCTGATCTTTGTTTTACTTCTACTTCTCAAAGGAACGGCAGGAATAGCCGCATGTTATAAATAATGTCAATATATATATATATATATATTAAATGAATCTTATAAGCATGATATGGAAACCTTGCATCCGTTGGCAATACTTTGAGTAACATTTGTCTGCCAAAGTCAATCTAAACATTGAGCAATAGGCATACAAACAAATATAATGCCAACAAATGCAGGATAATCAAATATAAATCAGATCGTTTACGAATTTCCATAAAATAACACGTTCAGTCCACCAATAAAACAAGGGAAACAACTCAAATAAGTAACATTGCTACAAGTAAAAGCTTTAAATATAAAATCCTCATATTTTTCTCTCAGGCCCTCACGGGTCTAAAGTCGCTCCATGTCCAGAACTGTGAACGCAAATGCTCCATTTCGATTGCTAACACACCCAGCATTGAGCAAGGGCTGAAAAAGAGTCTTAGAGTCGCTCCATCAATAGCACCGTTAAAGCAAACGCTCCAGTTTGATGCTAACGTGCCGTGCGTGGAGCAAGGGTAGAAACAGGGAGAAATAGGTCTTAAGTCATTTTATGTTGAGCAGAGTTCAAGAGATTGCTTCAGTACGACTAATAACTTGCCCAGCGTAGAGAAAGGATAGCCTAATAGGTCTAACAGTCGCTACAATCAAGCATATTTCAAGCAAACGATCCAGTACGACTTCAGCGTGGAGCAATGCCAGGAATAGGTGTTATAGTTGCTCCTCGCCTAGCACAGTTCAAGCGAACGCTACAGTACTCTGGTACGACTGCTAACGTGCCCAACAGCTCAGGATTATTAAGGTCCTGTAGTTTAATGGTTTCGATACGGGTGGGTGAATATGAAGTCAATAAATAAAGCGTTCTATTGGACAAATGAGTGGCCGTTCTGAGAGTGGAGGTGCCCAGCATGGAGCGACGGCATTATTGGAGCGTATAATACCTATTCCTGCTAATACTCCACGCTGGGAGCGGTACATATTCTACTGGATCTGTCGCACGCTCTGTGCGACAACGCCATTAAGATTGTGAAAGTGCCCAGCGTGGAGCAGTGGCAGGAGTAGGGATAATAGTCGCTCCACCTCCAGCACAATTTAAGCGACCTGGCCAGCACAGAGCATGTGAGCACTCTGGAAATATATATAGGTTGCCCGGCGTGGAACGAGGCCGGGAATAGTTTTATAGCCGTTCTGTTCCCAGTACAGAGCATGCCAGCACTCTGGAAATATATGTAGTGTGCCCAGCGTGGAGCGGGGCCGGCAATGGTCTTATAGTTGTTCTGTTCCCATCACAGAGCATGCGAGCACTCTGGAAATATTTATAGTGTGCCCAGCGTGGAGCGAGGCCGGCAATGGTCTTATAGTTGTTCTGTTCCCAGCACAGAGGATGCGGGCACTCTGGAAATATATATAGTGTGACAAGCGTGGAGCGAGGCCGGCAATGGTCTTTAAGTTGTTCTGTTCCCCGCACAGAGCATGCAAGCACACTAGAAATATATATAGTGTGCCCAGCGTGGAGCGAGGCTGGCAATGGTTTTATAGTTGTGTTCCCAGCACAGAGCATGTGAGCACTCTGGAAATATATTTAGTTTGCCCAGCGGGGAGCGAGGTCGGCGATGGTTTAATAGTTGTTCTGTTTCCAGCACAGAGCATAAGAGCACTCTGGAAAGATATATAGTGTGCCCAGCGTGGAGCGAGGCCGGCAATGCTTTTATAGTTGTTCTGTTCCCAGCACAGAGCATGCGAACACTCTGGAAATATATTTAGTGTGCCCAGCGTGGAGCGAGGCTGGCAATGGTTTTATAGTTGTTCTGTTCCCAGCACAGAGGATGCGGGGACTCTGGAAATATATAAAGTGTGCCAAGCGTAGAGCGAGGCCGTCAATGGTCTTATAGTTGTTCTGTTCCCAGCACAGAGCATGCGAACACTCTAGAAATATACATAGTGTGCCCAGCGAGGAGCGCGGCCGGCAATGGTCAGATAGTTTTTCTTTTCCCAACACAGAGCATGCTAGCATTCTGGAAATAAATATAGTCTGCCCAGCGTGGAGCGAGGCCAACAATGGTCTTATATTTATTCAGTTTCCAGCACAGAGCATGCGAGCATTCTGGAAATATATATAGTGTGCCCAGCGTGCAGAGCGGCCAACAATGGTCTTAAAGCTGTTCTGTTCCCAGCATAGAGCATGCGAGCAGTCTGGAAATATATATAGTGTGCCCAGCGTGGAGTGAGGCCAACAATGGTCTTATAGTTGTTCAGTTCCAAGCACAGAGCATGCGTGCACTCTGGAATTATATATAATGTGCCCAGCGTGGAGCGAGGCCAACAATGGTCTTATAGTTGTTCTGTTTCCAGCACAGAGCACGCGAGGACTCTAGAAATTTATATAGTGTGTCCAGCGTGGAGCGAGGCCAACAATGGTTTTATATTTGTTCTGTTCCCAGCACAGAGCATGCGAGCACTCTGGAAATATATATAATGTGCCCGGCGTGGAGCGAGGCCGGCAGTGGTTTATAGTTGTTCTATTCCAAGCACGAATCATTCGAGCACTTTGGAAATATATATAGTGTGCCCAGCGGGAAGCGAGGCAGGCAATGGTCTTATTTTTGTTCTGTTCCCAGCACAGAGCAAGTGATAACTCTGGAAATATATATAGTGTGCCCGGCGTGGAGCGACGCCGACAATGGTCTTATATTTGTTCTGTTCCCAGCACAGAGCATGCGAGCGCTCCGGAAATATATATAGTGTGCCCAGCGCGGAGCGAGGCCAACAATGGTCTTATATTTGTTCTCTTCCAAGCACAGAGCATGCGAGCACTCTGGAAATATATATACTGTACCCTGCGTGGAGCGAGCCCGGCAATGGCTTATAGTTGTTCTGCTCCAAGCACGGATCATTCGAACACTTTGGAAATATATATATATATATAGTGTGCCCAGCGTGGAGCGAGGCCGGCAATGGACTTATGAAGTTCTGTTCCCAGCACAGAGCATGCGAGCACTCTGGAAATATATATAGTGTGCCCTGCGTGGAGCGAGGCCGGGAATAGTTTTATAGTCGTTGTGTTCCCAGCACAGATCATGCGAGCAGTCTGGAAATATATATAGTGTGCCCAGCGTGGAGAGAGGCCAACAATGGTCTTAAAGCTGTTCTGTTCCCAGCATAGAGCATGCGAGCAGTCTGGAAATATATATAGTGTGCCCAGCGTGGAGTGAGGCCAACAATAGTCTTATAGTTGTTCAGTTCCAAGCACAGAGCATGCGTGCACTCTGGAATTATATATAATGTGCCCAGCGTGGAGCGAGGCCAACAATGGTCTTATAGTTGTTCTGTTGCCAGCACAGAGCATGCGAGGACTCTAGAAATATATATAGTGTGTCCAGCGTGGAGCGAGGCCAACAATGGTCTTATATTTGTTTTGTTCCCAGCACAGAGCATGCGAGCACTCTGGAAATATATATAATGTGCCCAGCGTGGAGCGAGGCCGGCAGTGGTTTATAGTTGTTCTATTCGAAGCACGAATCATTCGAGCACTTTGGAAATATATATAGTGTGCCCAGCGGGAAGCGAGGCCGGTAATGGTCTTATTTTTGTTCTGTTCCCAGCACAGAGCAAGTGATAACTCTGGAAATATATATAGTGTGCCCGGCGTGGAGCGACGCCGAAAATGGTCTTATATTTGTTCTGTTCCCAGCACAGAGCATGCGAGCGCTCCGGAAATATATATATTGTGCCCAGCGCGGAGCGGGGCCAACAATGGCCTTATATTTGTTCTCTTCCAAGCACAGAGCATGCGAGCACTCTGGAAATATATATACTGTACCCTGCGTGGAGCGAGCCCGGCAATGGCTTATAGTTGTTCTGCTCCAAGCACGGATCATTCGAACACTTTGGAAATATATATATATATATATATATATATATATAGTGTGCCCAGCGTGGAGCGAGGCCGGCAATGGTCTTATGAAGTTCTGTTCCCAGCACAGAGCATGCGAGCACTCTGGAAATATATATAGTGTGCCCTGCGTGGAGCGAGGCCGGGAATAGTTTTATAGTCGTTGTGTTCCCAGCACAGATCATGCGAGCAGTCTGGAAATATATATAGTGTGCCCAGCGTGGAGAGAGGCCAACAATGGTCTTAAAGCTGTTCTGTTCCCAGCATAGAGCATGCGAGCAGTCTGGAAATATATATAGTGTGCCCAGCGTGGAGTGAGGCCAACAATAGTCTTATAGTTGTTCAGTTCCAAGCACAGAGCATGCGTGCACTCTGGAATTATATATAATGTGCCTAGCGTGGAGCGAGGCCAACAATGGTCTTATAGTTGCTCTGTTGCCAGCACAGAGCATGCGAGGACTCTAGAAATATATATAGTGTGTCCAGCGTGGAGCGAGGCCAACAATGGTCTTATATTTGTTCTGTTCCCAGCACAGAGCATGCGAGCACTCTGGAAATATATATAATGTGCCCAGCGTGGAGCGAGGCCGGCAGTGGTTTATAGTTGTTCTATTCGAAGCACGAATCATTCGAGCACTTTGGAAATATATATAGTGTGCCCAGCGGGAAGCGAGGCCGGTAATGGTCTTATTTTTGTTCTGTTCCCAGCACAGAGCAAGTGATAACTCTGGAAATATATATAGTGTGCCCGGCGTGGAGCGACGCCGAAAATGGTCTTATATTTGTTCTGTTCCCAGCACAGAGCATGCGAGCGCTCCGGAAATATATATATTGTGCCCAGCGCGGAGCGGGGCCCACAATGGCCTTATATTTGTTCTCTTCCCAGCACAGAGCATGCGAGCACTCTGGAAATATATATACTGTACCCTGCGTGGAGCGAGCCCGGCAATGGCTTATAGTTGTTCTGCTCCAAGCACGGATCATTCGTACACTTTGGAAATATATATAGTGTGCCCAGCGTGGAGCGAGGCCGGCAATGGTCTTATGAAGTTCGGTTCCCAGCACAGAGCATGCGAGCACTCTGGAAATATATATAGTGTGCCCTGCGTGGAGCGAGGCCGGGAATAGTTTTATAGTCGTTCTGTTCCCAGCACAGAGCATGCCAGCACTCTGGAAATATATGTAGTGTGCCAAGCGTGGAGCGGGGCCGGCAATGGTCTTACAGTTATTCTGTTCCCAGCACAGACAATGCGAGCATTCTGGAAATATAGATAGTGTGCCCAGTGTGGAGCGAATCCAACAATTGTCTTATAGTGTTGTGTTCCCAGCACAGATCATGCGAGCAGTCTGGAAATATATATGGTGTGCCAAGCATAGGAGGGGGGTTCAACAATGGTCTTATAGCTGTTCTGTTCCCAGTACAGAGCATGCGAGCACTCTGGAAATATATATAGTATGCCCAGCGTGGAGCGAGGCCGACAATGGTCTTATAGTTCTTCTGTTCCAATCACAGAGCATGCGAGCACTCTGCAAAATATATATAGTGGCCCAGCGTGGAGCGAGGCCTGCAATGGTCTTATAGTTGTTCTGTTCCCAGCACAGAGGATGCGGGCACTCTGGAAATATATATAGTGTGCCAAGCGTGGAGCGAGGCCGGCAATGGTCTTTAAATTGTTCTGTTCCCCGCACAGAGCATGCCAGCACACTAGAAATATATATAGTGTGCCCAGCGTTGAGCGAGGCTGGCAATGGTTTTATAGTTGTTGTGTTCGTAGCACAGAGCATGTGAGCACTTTGGAAATATATAAAGTGTGCCCAGCGGGGAGCGAGGTCGGCGATGGTTTAATAGTTGTTCTGTTTCCAGCACAGAGCATACGAGCACTCTGGAAAGATATATAGTGTGCCCAGTGTGGAGCGAGTCCGGCAATGCTTTTATAGTTGTTCTGTTCCCAGCACAGAGCATGCGAACACTCTGGAAATATATATAGTGTGCCCAGCGTGGAGCGAGGCCGGCAATGGTCTTATAGTTGTTCTGTTCCCAGCACAGAGAATGCGGGAACTCTGGAAATATATAAAGTGTGCCAAGCGTAGAGCGAGGCCGTCAATGGTCTTATAGTTGTTCTGTTCCCAGCACAGAGCATGCGAACACTCTAGAAATACACATAGTGTGCCCAGCGAGGAGCGAGGCCGGCAATGGTGAGATAGTTTTTCTTTTCCCAGCACAGAGCATGCTAGCATTCTGGAAATATATATAGTGTGCCCAGCGGGGAGAGAGGCCAACAATGGTCTTAAAGCTGTTCTGTTCCCAGCACAGAGGATGCGGGAACTCTGGAAATATATAAAGTGTGCCAAGCGTAGAGCGAGGCCGTCAATGGTCTTATAGTTGTTCTGTTCCCAGCACAGAGCATGCGAACACTCTAGAAATACACATAGTGTGCCCAGCGAGGAGCGAGGCCGGCAATGGTGAGATAGTTTTTCTTTTCCCAGCACAGAGCATGCTAGCATTCTGGAAATAAATATAGTGTGCCCAGCGTGGAGCGAGGCCAACAATGGTCTTATATTTATTCAGTTTCCAGCACATAGCATGCGAGCATTCTGGAAATATATATAGTGTGCCCAGCGTGGAGCGAGACCAACAATGGTCTTATATTTATTCAGTTTCCAGCACATAGCATGCGAGCATTCTGGAAATATATATAGTGTGCCCAGCGGGGAGAGAGGCCAACAATGGTCTAAAAGCTGTTCTGTTCCCAGCATAGAGCATGCGAGCAGTCTGGAATTATATATATTGTGCCCAGCGTGGAGTGAGGCCAACAATGGTCTTATAGTTGTTCAGTCCAAGCACAGAGCATGTGAGCACTCTGGAATTATATATAATGTGCCCAGCGTGGAGCGAGGCCAACAATGGTCTTATAGTTGTTCTGTTCCCAGCACAGAGCATGCGAGGACTCTAGAAATATATATAGTGTGTCCATCGTGGAGCGATGCCAACATTGGTCTTATATTTGTTCTGTTACCAGCACATAGCATGCGAGCACTCTGCAAATATATAAAATGTGCCCAGCGTGGAGCGAGGCCGGCAGTGGTTTATAGTTGTTCTGCTCCAAGCACGGATCATTCGTACACTTTTGAAATATATATAGTGTGCCCAGCGTAGAGCGACGCCGTCAATGGTCTTATAGTTGTTCTGTTCCCAGCACAGAGCATGCGAGCACTCTGGAAATATATATAGTGTGCCCTGCGTGGAGCGAGGCCGGGAATAGTATTATAGTCGTTCTGTTCCCAGCACAGAGCATGCCAGCACTCTGGAAATATATGTAGTGTGCCCAGCGTGGGGGGGGGGGCGGCAATGGTCTTATAGTTATTCTGTTCCCAGCACAGACAATGCGAGCACTCTGGAACTATATATAGTGTGGCCAGTGTGGAGCGAATCCAACAATTGTCTTATAGTGTTGTGTTCCCAGCACAGATCATGCGAGCAGTCTGGAAATATATATGGTGTGCCCAGCATAGGGGGAGGTCAACAATGGTCTTATAGCTGTTCTGTTCCCAGTTCAGAGCATGCGAGCACTCTGGAAATATATATAGTGTTCCCAGCGTGGAGCGAGGCCGACAATGGTCTTATAGTTGTTCTGTTCCCATCACAGAGCATGCGAGCACTCTGCAAAATATATATAGTGTGCCCAGCGTGGAGCGAGGCCGGCAATGGTCTTATAGTTGTTCTGTTCCCAGCACAGATGATGCGGGCACTCTGGAAATATATATAGTGTGCCAAGCATGGAGCGAGGCCGGCAATGGTCTTTAAGGTTTTCTGTTCCCCGCACAGAGCATGAAAGCACACTAGAAATATATATATAGTGTGCCCAGCGTGGAGCGAGGCTGGCAATGGTTTTATAGTTGTTGTGTTCCCAGCACAGAGCATGAGAGCACTCTGGAAATATATATAGTGTGCCCAGCGGGGAGCGAGATCGGCGATGGTTTAATAGTTGTTCTGTTTCCAGCACAGAGCAAACGAGCACTCTGGAAAGATATATAGTGTGCCCAGTGTTGAGCGAGGCCGGCAATGCTTTTATAGTTGTTCTGTTCCCAGCACAGAGCATGCGAACACTCTGGAAATATATATAAGGTGCCCAGCGAGGAGCGAGGCCGGCAATGGTCAGATAGTTTTTCTTTTCCCAGCACAGAGCATGCTAGCATTCTGGAAATAAATATAGTGTGCCCAGCGTGGAGCGAGGCCAACAATGGTCTTATATTTGTTCAGTTTCCAGCACAGAGCATGCGAGCATTCTGGAAATATATATAGTGTGCCCAGCGTGGAGAGAGGCCAACAACGATGCGGGCAATCTGGAAATATATATAGTGTGCCAAGCGTAGAGCGACGCCGTCAATGGTCTTATAGTTGTTCTGTTCCCAGCACAGAGCATGCGAACACTCTGGAAATATACATAGTATGCCCAGCGAGGAGCGAGGCCGGCAATGGTCAGATAGTTTTTTCTTTTCCCAGCACAGAGCATGCTAGCATTCTGAAAATAAATATAGTGTGCCCAGCGTGGAGCGAGGCCAACAATGGTCTTATATTTGTTCAGTTTCCAGCACAGAGCATGCGAGCATTCTGGAAATATATATAGTGTGCCCAGCGTGGAGAGAGGCCAACAATGGTCTTAAAGCTGTTCTGTTCCCAGCACAGAGCATGCGAGCAGTCTGGAAATATATACAGTGTGCCCAGCGTGGAGTGAGGCCAAACATGGTCTTATAGTTGTTCAGTTCCAAGCACAGAGCATGCGAGCGCTCTGGAATTATATATGAGCCCAGCGTGGAGCGAGGCTAACAATGGTCTTATAGTTGTTCTGTTCCAAACACAGAGCATGCGAACACTCTAGAATTATATATAGTGTGTCCAGCGTGGAGCGAGGCCAACAATGGTCTTATATTTGTTCTGTTCCCAGCACAGAGCATGCGAGCACTCTGGAAATATATATTATGTGCCCAGCGTGGAGCGAGGCCGGCAATGGTTTATAGTTGTTCAATTCCAAGCACGAATCATTCGAGCACTTTGGAAATATATATAGTGTGCCCAGCGTGAAGCGAGGCCGGCAATGGTGTTATTGTTGTTCTGTTCCCAGCACAGAGCATGTGAACACTCTGGAAATATATATAGTATACCCGGCTTGGAGCGAGGCCGGGAATGGTTTTATAGTTGTTCTGTTCCCAGCACAGAGCATGCCAGCACTCTGGAAATATATATAGTGTGCCCAGCGTGGAGTGGGGCTGGCAATGGTCTTATAGTTGTTCTGTTCCCAGCACAGACAATGCGAGCACTCTGGAAATATAGATATTGTGCCAAGCGTGGAGCGAGGCCAACACTTGTCTTATAGAGTTGTGTTTCCAGCACAGAGCATGCGAGCACTCTGGAAACATATGTAGTGTGCGTAGCATGGAGGGAGGCAAACAATGGTCTTGTAGTTGTTCTGTTCCCATCACAGAGCAAGAGAGCGCCCGTGAGATGTATATAGTGTGTCCAGCGTGGAGCGCGGCCAACAATGGTCTTATAGTTGTTCTGTTCCCAGCACAGGAGCAGCAGCACAGAGCATGCGAGCGCTCCGGAAATATATATATTGTGCACAGCGCGGAGCGAGGCCAACAATGGTCTTATATTTGTTCTCTTCCCAGCACAGAGCATGCGAGCACTCTGGAAATATATATACTGTGCCCAGCGTGGAGCGAGGCCGGCAATGGCTTATAGTTGTTCTGCTCCAAGCACGGATCATTCATGCACTTTGGAAATATATATAGTGTGCCCAGCGTGTAGCGAGGCCGGCAATGGTCTAATGAAGTTCTGTTCCCAGCACAGAGCATGCGAGCACTCTGGAAATATATATAGTGTGCCCGGCGTGGAGCGAGGCCGGGAATAGTTTTATAGTCGTTCTGTTCCCAGCACAGAGCATGCCAGCACTCTGGAAATATATGTAGTGTGCCCAGCGTGGAGCGGGGTCGACAATGGTCTTATAGTTGTTCTGTTCCCGGCACAGACAATGCGAGCACTCTGGAAATATAGATAGTGTACCCAGTGTGGAGCGAGGCCAACAATTGTCTTATGGTGTTGTGTTCCCAGCATAGATCATGCGAGCAGTCTGGAAATATATATGGTGTGCCCTGCATTGGGAGAGGTCAACAATGGTCTTATAGCTGTTCTGTTCCCAGTACAGAGCATGCGAGCACTCTGGAAATATATATAGTGTGCCCAGCGTGAAGCGAGGCCAACAATGGTCTTATAGTTGTTCTGTTCCCAGCAAAGAGCATGCGAGCACTCTGGAAATAAATATAGTGTGCCCAGCGTGGAGCGAGGCCGGCAATGGTCTTATAGTTGTTCAGTTCCCAGCAGAGAGCATGCGAGCACTCTGGAAATATATATAGTGTGCCCAGCGTGGAGCGAGGCCAACAATAGTCTTATAGTTGTTCTGTTCCCAGCACAGACCAAGCGAGCGCTCTGGAAATATATATTGTGTGCCCAGCGTGGAGCGAGGACAACAATGGTCTTACAGTTGTTCAGTTCCCAGCAGAGAGCATGCGAGCACTCTGGAAATATATATAGTGTGCCCAGCGTGGAGCGAGGCCAACAATGGTCTTATAGTTGTTCTGTTACCAGCACAGACCAAGCGAGCGCTCTGGGAATATATATTGTGTGCCCAGCGTGGAGCGAGGCCAACAATGGTCTTATAGTTGTTCTGTTCCCAGCACAGACCAAGCGAGCGCTCTGGAAATATATATTGTGTGCCCAGCGTGGAGCGAGGACAACAATGGTCTTATAGTTGTTCTGTTTCCAGCACAGAGCATGCGAGCACTCACTCTGGTCATATATATAGTGTGCCCAGCGTGGAGTAAAGCCGCCAATGGTCTTATAGATGTTCTGTTCCCAGCACAGAGCATGCGAGCGCTCTGGAAATATATATAGTGTGCCCAGCGCGGAGCGAGGCCGGCCTGTTCCCAGCAGAGAGCATTCTAGCGCTCTGGAAATATATTTAGTGTGCCCAGCTCGGAGCGAGGCAATGGCAGGAATAGGTCCATTCCCGCTACATGTCCAGCATAGTTCAAAGAAACGTTCCAATACGACTTCTAACTTACACAGGGTTGAACAGCTGCAGGAATAGGTCCATTGTCGCACCATGTTCAGCACAGATTAAGCAACAGTACTCCTACGACTGCCAACGTACCCAGCGTGGAGCAACGACAGGAATAGGTCCGTTGTCGATCCATCAGTCCAGCACAGAGTTCAAGGAAACGTACCAATACGACTGATATTGTGCCCAGGGTTGAGCACCAGCAAGAATAGGTCAAAAGTCACTACATGTCCAGCACAGTTCAAGGAAACGCTCCAATACGTCGCTAACGTTCCCAGGGTGGAGCAACGGCATGAATAGGACCATTGTTGCTCCATGGCAAGAAGAGTTCAAGCAAATTTTCCAGTACATTAAAACCGACTTGAAATAAATTTAACTTCACGTGGTTTGAAAACGGTTTACCTTAATGCATGTAAGACTTAAATTTAGTGTTGAGCTTTCCACAGTAACAAGAAAAAAAAAACTAGCAGTTTGCGAAGGAAATAGATCAATATTTATATATCAGTCGTTATGTTTGTTTAAGTAAAGGTGGTGTCTCAAATTGATAAGTATTTATAATAAAATACGAAAAATAAAGTACCTTAAACGTTTAAAACAACATTTTTTGTGAAATAAATTTACATTATCCTATTTTATTTAGATATTACAGAAAATCAAACGCTGAATGCGGCTATTTAAAATTAAATAGCATTTTCTTGTGGTTACAATTCTATGGTAATCTCCCTTGCGAAGCTATAAATACACCTGATAACGGCTTTAAAGTGCCAATCGCATTCCTATAAGTATAAAAGTCTACACCCACAACTTTAAGTTGTACGGTCATAATTTGACTTCTACACAACGGGAGCTAAGAAAATGGCAATGACAAATAATTAATGCTTCTGTAGGTTTTCTTTGAATTCAAGGGACGAAAAGACCCTGTGAAAATTTGCTCCAATTTTAATGAACCGAGCAACCAGTCTAAGTATAGCTGCAACTGTAGGAAAAGAGTGTGCCCACGGTGGAGCAAACGTTCCCAGCGTGGAGGTGCCCAGCATGGAGCGCCGTCATTACACCCTGCAGTTACAACCTCATGCGCGGTGTTGTCATGCGTGACGTAACTAAACACACCTGTTGTGTCATCACAAAATGGCGGACGTCGGTAACCGAAGTGTCAGCAGCATTAAAAGTTCGCAACAGAAATGGAAGGTATGCAAGAAAAAGAATCCAAAATGGGTGTGAGGGGTGGATAGAAAAATCCGTCCCTCGGGATCACTGTCCGGCACCACTCGGCAGTCCTCGTGAAGCCTGACAGGGTCCTTCGGGACGGATTTTTCAATCCACCCCTAACACTCATATAAGATTCTTATAATCTGCACTATGATGGATGTACGGGGAGACTTTTTACGGCCGCAACACGGCACAGCACCAGCTGCAGTGAAGATAAATAAGTTCTGAATAGTTAGATCCTTTGGAAGCAAAGAATACACCAAATAACGAAAATATAGCAGACTCGGTTTTATTGAGTCTCACTGTCATTTCATTTTCGGAGTAAAATTACAGTGCAATATTTGACGCAGGCAAAATCGCAAATGCAGTAATACTTTATTCAAACAAAATTAAAACGCTTATAAACTAACATCACCAAACATGACCAGTACTAGCTGCAGAATATACTAATACCAATCATAACATGCAGTTGCACCTGTATTCGTAGTTCCAGCAACAGAAACGAACACATGAATATAGAGTCAAAACATTTATTTCGTATATGATCATTAAAAGTGATGATAATTCAAATGACTTTAAATGATACTTGACTTGCAGTTATTGAATTAATTCATATACTGAAACTGGAGTTGTTTTCCCTCGCCCATCAGAGCTTGGACAAACATACGAGGCTGCATGGTGTATGTACTTCAGTGTTAAGCTGAAACAACGGAACATTTCAGTACTGGTAAATTAAAAGCTACGGCTTTTTTCTAAATCGTAAGGTAAATGGTAACATAGGCAGTACCATTCTTTTTCTTTTTTTTTTTTTTTTTTGAAGGGGGGGGGGGGGGTGGATTTTAGGGTCTTTTCAAGATAAATTCACATATCGAGCCTATCGTTAATCAATGGTGGGCGAAAACTGGAGTACCCGGACAACAAAAACTGACCTTCCGTTGCAGAGCTTGGTGTCTCAAATGTGACCAGAGCCGGACTTGAACACAGTACCATATTTACTTTATGTTATGTACGACTAAATCTCCATTTTAAAATCTGTTAGCCTGGAGTCTTCATTCTACCCACCTACAATACGCAATACATCCAACTTATGGGTATATAGAATTCAAAGTAACTGTTTGTGCAACCCTTGAATTTAAAGTGGTGCCTAGTAACATTTATTTTTGCCAAAGGACACGACATTTCCGCAATTCTTTCCTTAAGAAATCAACATATTATTTATTATCATGAACTTATCCGTAGGCAATCTTTGACATAATGTGGTCATACATGGTGCTTGGATTGATGGCCACTATACGGCTAGCCTATTGCATGCTAATCAGGAATTATACCTGGATAGAAGTGGCTGAAAAGGAGGGGCATACTCGTGTGCTATTCAGTTTACAAATTATTTGATATAAAGGAGGCAAATTAGATTTCGTGTGTCCTGAAATACCAAAATGTATTTTGGAGATCTGCTGTTGTTGCCATCATGGACCCTTTGTATAAAACCTTCTGAATCAAGGGATCTATTAAAACCGAACCGTAAGCAAGTGCAAATTAATTAGCCCATTACGCAAACATGCCCAATACAAATACATTGCCACCTTTATCGCCGAAAAAATGAAAATTTTGTTATGAAAAATTGTGATATCTTTCTGATTTCTGCTCCATATATAGATTGTGGGCACTCGTTAGAACCGCCTCATCGAGGCGGTTCTAACGAGTACCCACAATCTATATCTTAGAGCAGAAATAAGAGAAATAAGGTATACCCCCGGAAACCCCAGTTTTACTATATAAAAGTGGGGTTCAAGGGGGGTCGAAATTATATAGGCGTGTTTTCGTGATTATCTTTTCTACGGTCATTCTCTCCCTCCCGCTTATTCAAGAAGGGCAGTTGTCGGTTTCTGGCGAAAAAATGCGCTCTGTACCAGTTGACAGCTTACGTATTAGCCTGCCCAGGAAAAGTGTAGATAGGTGAACTGACCGGCTCAAAATGATCAAGTTAGTGTTGACTTGGTCGTTAAACTCCAATACAAAGAAACAAACTAACAATTATCAGATAAATACTATTTTCGCACTTTGAACTTTTGGTGACCATGTACGTGGTGTTCGTGTCATGCAATTCTCCCAACAATTCTACAAAATTCATATTTAAAAAAAAAAGACCTGAAAAAATAGTGACCAGGACCGGACTAGAACCAGCGATCCCATTATCGGAGGGGAGGTGCTCTGTCGACTGCGATACTGGCGTTGTAACAATATGGGCGAATAATAACTAAATACCCAATTACCGGTCAAAAATTCTTTTTCGTCATATCTTCCAAGTAACGTATTTTTATTGTTGCTGATAAATCCTATGCAAGCTTTATAATATACAAAATAAAAGGCTCTTGTTTAAAGTATATTAGCAACAGGTGCGCCATAAATTAGCTACGTCAACTATGACGTCGCGATATATTCACGTTTTCTCGGAATGATGGGCACACAATCTGACCCCCGTGAACTCAACATTTACATAGTAAAACTGGGGTTTACAGGGGTAAACATTATTTTTTTTTTCTGTTCTAAAATATAGATAGTGGGTACTCGTTAGGGTACCCACAATCTATATTATCGAGGCGGTTCTAACGGGTACCCACAATCTATATTTTGAGCAAAAATAAAGAAAAAAATATCACAATTTTCAGCTTAAAATTTCATTTCTTGGTGGTAAAATTTTCAATATATTAGTATAGGCGTGTGTGTGTGAATTCGGGTTTAACGTCGCTTTCAACAATTTTTCAGTCATATCACGACGGTGTCTGGTTGCGACAGGGAGCTCAATGCTCACTTTTATAGTTCTGCCTTACTAAAGTCCCAGACACATTACATGATACCACACCCAGTCACATTATCCTGACACTGGGTCGACCAGTCCTAGCTCTACCCCGTAAATCTGAGCGCCAAGCGAGGAGCACCTAGTACCATTTTTACCGACTTTGGCATGTCGCGGCCCGGGATCGAACCCGTGACCTCCCGTTCCCCGGAGAGGACACTCTACCAACTGAGCTATCGGGGTCAGTTTTCGTAATGTGATGATACTGAGTACAGTTTTACATGATGGTAAGAAGGTGTGTCATGAGCAAGAACCACAACTCTGGGTGACATGGTCTTGTGATCATCTCTTCTGACAGTATAACATTGTCATTACGAAAACAAGCCTATACAAATACATTGCCACCTTTATCGCCGTAAAAATTAGGATTTTTAAGATCAAAATTGCGATATTTTTCTTATTTCTGCTCAAAATATAGACTGTGGGTACTCGTTAGAACCTAGCCCCCGCCCATAGGGGCTTGAAGAAATATATGGGCTGCATGATGCTTCCACGCGGAGCTGAATCCGGCCCGCACACTAGTACTGGTAAACCGCTTAGAGGATCTAAGCCTGTCCAGGAACCGCGGTGCGAGGCGGACCGTCCATGCTAATAAACCCTATTGGTTTCATTGGGCGACAGGACTTGAGATGTCATTTTATCTCAATGTCGGGTAAAGTCCCACAAAATTGGAAGCAACGTCTCCAAAATGACCTTTACAGTGTTGACGGGTACGTTAAACCTCAAATCAAACAAAAACAAAACCCCAGTTTTTCTATATAAAAGTGGGGTTCAAGGGGGCCAAAATTATATAGGCGTGTTTTCGTGATGGATGGCCATAACTGCAACAACCTTTGAATTACATTTGCGGTACTTGGCATAGTTGTACATAGGTTTGAGAAGGCGTGTCATATGCAGATCCATAGCTGCAAGTGGCACCTTATGTTAATTATCCACCCCACCCCCCCACCCCACCCACCACCCCGTGTCAGAATAGCCTTGTGATCCCCAAAGCACTAACACCCTTTAAAATGTTGATGATACTTGGTACAATTGTACACCAGGTTGACACAGCGTATTATGAGCGAGAGCCCTGACTCTGGGTGCAACTGTAATTGTAATATCCATAACTTGACCCCCTTTTCGGATCAGTTGTTTATCAATCGACCCAAAGTTACTAAACTAAAATCACTTTCAGTGGACTATCAGGTTTACAGAAATCTCTAAACATGAAAACGGAACGTCATATACGAAACGATACCTTGTAAACAGAACAATTTTATGTACCTGTTTGCAAGGAAGATGTTGAAATAAACATATAAACTTAACATGTATTTCCCCATCTCAAATAGGAATATTTCTGTTGCGGTTTCCAACATCTTTTTATTTGAGACTTTGTACAACCATATTCCATTCAAGGATATTCAATTTCAATTTTGTGGGACTTTTACCCGACATTGAGATGAAATGACATCCCAAGCCCTGCCGTCCAATTAAACCAATAGGGTTTATATGCATAGACGGTCCAACTCGCATCAATCTTGGGCATGCCTAGAACCTCTGCGCGGCTTACCAGTACTCATATGCGGTTGGTTTCAGCTCTGCATGGGAGCATCGTGCAGCCCAGTCTGTTTCTTCTAGGCCCAATGGGCGGGGGCCGACAGTCACGGTCAGTGATGAATTGTCTGATCAGATTGTGTTGATGTACAGACTGATCCGACAATGAACAAAGTTTAGACAAACATTGAAGGCCACGACCAGGTGCCTCAGTGAGTGGCCCCTTCAAGCGTGTCAATTTATGTACATGTGTGTGACAGCATATCAAACCGAGAAATCGTTAATGTTCAATTCTATGAAGATTATGCTGTTTTTCGGGCCAGAAATTCCCACAATTTAGTCTAGGCTTTTAGTATGTCACACACTGCTGCACGAATAAATAGAGGATCTTACACGAGTGTTCATGTATTATTGAATTTATTAAACGAGTTGGGGAAAAGGGATAAAATGCGAGGCCTTGCCGAGCATTTTATCCCTTTTCCTCAACGAGTTTAATAAATTCAATTTTACATGATCACGAATGCAAGATTTTGTTTATCATATGACATTTAAAACGCATTTTATTCACGATTGTATACAAAAATATCAATATTCCGCCATTAGGTAAACGCGAGGTCGTTAAGGACGTCGTACATGTAACGTTACGAGACGTATCTAGCCAATTTGCATATTTAATCCACTATTGGATTATCGGAAATATTATATGGCTTTATTACACTCTTAGACGCGACGTCATATGATAAAGGTACTTACAGCACAAGAAACACAAATGGTCGTTTTCCTGTTCGGGCACGTTTGTGATTACAATGTCATCGTATGTAGCAATATAAGAATCTTATATGGGTTTGAGGGATGGATGGAAAAATCCTTCCCAAGGGTCACGGACCGGCATCGCTCGGCTGGCCGAGTGATGCCGGACAGTGATCCCGAGGGACGGATTTTTCTATCCACCCCTCACACCCATTTAGGATTCTTTTCTTGCATACCTTCCATTTCTTAGCGCAGATTTTTAATGCTGCAGTCACTTCGGTTACCGACGTCCGCCATATTGTGATGACACTACGGGAATGTTTAGTGACGTCGCATAACGTAATGTGACGCCACCCTTAACGACGTCGCATACGAGGTCGTATTCAGCTAGTGCATTTATCAAACAAGCGATTATATTCGATTTTAGGTTGGAAAGTCCAGGGTCAGAACATAAATTTCTATCCTAGGGTAAAGTCACGGACTTTCTTGTCTGGTGTGCAAGAATGGCATTGCCGCATCTAATCCACGGGACACAACTGCTTCGTTAATTTCGAACAGTGAAGGTCCTGAAGAGACGGCTTGTGCGTGCAGGCTGGTCTGAACCTTAGCTTGTCGCACAGGCGATCAACACATTTTATTGGTGAAGGCGTGTGAGTGTGTTTCAGTTTTACGACCCACCAACAATTAAGGTCATGCGGAGACGGGACCTCGGTCTAAAGACTCATCCGAAAGTCTGGAGAAACTGATCGATCTTGCAATCTCTGGTTTATCGAGCGAGTAGCATAACAACTTCACCACAGAGGCGTCTGCGTGTTATAAGGAAGCAGATACATATATGTTTAGGATATTGCACGACCCGCAGAAAAAGCAACCGACTGAAGTCGGTTGATTTCTAAGAGTGCCTAAAATCACCGTGTCATTCTGTCATTCTGTCAGTCTGTCAGTCTGTCCGTCCGTCCGTAACCCGTTTGTGAAAATTGGTGATAGTCACTTAACCGCTTGAAATATTTAAACATTTTTTGCCATACTGATAGATATCAATGAGATCTAACCAATGAGCTTGCGAAATATTACATTCCATTAAGTATAGCCTCGCCGAGGCAAAAAAATGTGAAAATTTTTAACTGCTTCTCCTCGGAAACCGTTGGGCCGATTGCAGTCAAATTTCATATGGAGCCTCTATGGGATGGGGGAAACCAAAATTTGCTCATGGGATCCAGGTCACATGACCAAAATGGCCGCCAAGCCATATATGGTCTGTCTGTCTGTCCGTCCGTAACCCGTTTGTGAAAATTGGTGATAGTGACTTAACCCCTTGGAATATTTAAACAATTTTTGGCATACAGATAGATATCAATGAGATCTAACCAATGAGCTTGCGAAATATTACATTCCGTTTAGTATAGCCTCGCCGAGGCAAAAATTGTGAAAATTTTTGAACTGCTTCTCCTCGGAAACCGTTGGGCCGATTGAAGTCAAATTTCATATGGAGCCTCTATGGGATGGGGGAAACCAAAATTTGCTCATGAGGTCTAGGTCACATGACCATAATGGCCGCAAAACCATATATGGTAAAAACCCTGCAAAAATAGTCTTCTCCAGAACCACTGGGCAGATTTCCTCGAAACTTTATAAATAGCATCTGGGACGTAGGCCCATCATAAATTGCTAACATGGTGACCCTGGGTTGACCTTGACCTTCTTTGGGTCCGTCCGTAACCCGTTTGTGAAAATTGGTGATAGTGACTTAACCGCTTGGAATATTTAAACAATTTTTGGCATGCTGATAGATATCAACGAGATCTAACCAATGAACTTGCGAAATATTACATTCCATTTAGTATAGCCTCGCCGAGGCGAAAAATGTGAAAATTTTTGAACTGCATCTCCTCGGAAACCGTTGGGCCGATTGAAATCAAATTTCATATGGAGCCTCTATGGAACGGGGGAAA
Organism: Lucinisca nassula; assembly: GCA_963580285.1. Classification (NCBI taxonomy): domain Eukaryota; kingdom Metazoa; phylum Mollusca; class Bivalvia; order Lucinida; family Lucinidae; genus Lucinisca; species Lucinisca nassula. The sequence continues at coordinate 85,968,111 of OY757015.1, read as the reverse complement.
CCCAAAATTTGCTCATGGGGTCCAGGTCACATGACCAAAATGGCCGCCAAGCCATATATGGTCTGTCTGTCTGTCCGTCCGTAACCCGTTTGTGAAAATTGGTGATAGTGACTTAACCGCTTGGAATATTTAAACAATTTTTGGCATACTGATAGATATCAATGAGGTCTTACCAATGAGCTTGCGAAATATTACATTCCATTTAGTATAGCCTCGCCGAGACGAAAAATGTGAAGATTTTCGAACCGCTTCTCCTCGGAAACCGTTGGGCCGTTTGAAGTCAAATTTCATATGGAGCCTCTATGGGATGGGGGAAACTAATATTTGCTCATGGGGTCCAGGTCACATGACCATAATGGCCTCCAAGCCATATATGGTAAAAACCCTTCAAAAATAGTCTTCTCCAGAACCACTGGGCAGATTTCCACGAAACTTGATAAATAGCATCTGAGATGTAGGCCCATCATAAATTGCTAAAATGGTGACCCTGGGTTGACCTTGACCTTCTTTGTGCCTAGGTCAAACTTTGACACATATGCTTTTGTATTGGAAAAGTGAGAATGCATTTTATCCTGCAAACGATTCAGAATACAGTACTAAAGTATAAGATATATTTTTGCTCCTTACGATAAGGGAACCGTTTTAGGTCCAGGTCACATGACCAAAATGGCCGACATACCCATATATGGTAACACTCATAAAGCTAAAAGCATCCGGCGGGTCGTGCACTTCAGCTGAAGCACTGGTTTGCTATACAAACCTTATGGTGCCTCTTAAAGGCATTTATTCTTGATTATTGAGGACTATCATTTCATTACATAATATTATGTAGCCCTCACTGCTGACTAAAGAGAAGTCCTCTGTCTGCAACAGGTAAGGGGCCTTCTTGGGGGAAATCAATAATTGACTTACTGTTAACTACAGTGCACCTTATTGATTTTCACTTTAGTGCCTCAGTCAGGGGACAAAACAAGAGCTACTAATCATCCTATTAAAGGCCGCCTTTGATCTGCTACAGACAGTATATCACGGGACAATAAAACAATTATGAAGACATGGTGTATCGTACTGTCTAAGAATAAATGCCTTTAAAAGGTGCATTATTGAGCTACCGGGTCTCAAATTTTTTTTTTCTGGTTTTTATCTTCAATGCATACTCCTTTGTCATGTGGACACTTTTGGAGCCAAATACAGCTTCAGAACTTTTTGAAAATGGTCGTTTTCAATCGTGTTTACCCTTCGATCTGAACATGTGTTCGGAATTTCTGTTCTAAAAATAAATATGTCACTTTACACATTCATGGCGACAGTATCGTCTCTGAGTCTCGTTATTTATGGCATTCTTGCACACCAGACAAGAAAGTCCTTGACTTTACCCTGGGATAGAAATTTATGTATTGACCCTGGACTTCCCAACCTAAAATCGAATATAATCGATTGTTTGATAAATGCAATCGGCGTTACCGGACAAATCCCGGACATTAGTGTTCGCCGCTATAGTTCTCTCCCTTGGCACGAAACGCCGTATTGATACTATTTCAAAAGGGATTACACCTAAACTCTGCATATTTTGCATCTTTCAGCTATGCTGTAGCTTCTGGTGATTTACATTTTCTGTGAAGCCGTTGCCCTTGAGAAGCATAACGGAAAATATATGACCACCAAATCACTGAAACCGAGTGTCATTTCATGCGAATAATCTCATGTACATGTCAGAAATCGATTCATAAATTTGAAACGATCGAATAAAAAAAGTTCTTGATTCAATTTTGAAATTATAAAAAAACACTAACGTATCAGTATAAATGATATTTATTATACTTTCATAACAATACATCCAAGAGGTATGAATTTTTAGCGAATGGAAACAAAATAGCCATGGAAACGGCGCAGAATCGGTACGAAAAAAATATCAACGTAACACATGGCATAAAGGTAACATTTCCACAAAGTTTCACTGGAATCTGTGATTTTCGCACTTTCCAAGTTTTCATGGACCAATGCTCGATGCTTACAGTCAGCTTCTCTTAACAGCTTACGTATTAACCTGCCCAGGAAAAGTGTAGATAGGTGAACTGACCGGCTCAAAATGATCTAGTTAGTGTTGACTGGGTCGATAAACTCCAATACAAACAAACAAACGAACAATTATCAGATAAATATTATTTTTGCACTTTGAACTTTTGGTGACCATGTACAGATAAGATTGAGAAGAACTTTACAGCGCACACACATTTGTTTCGCATTTGTAACGCGCGAGACTCGCACTCGTGACTCACGCGTTTCACTTGCGAATGACATTTTAGCCAATCAATTGCTTTTATGAATAACGCGATATTGCGTGTAAATCGCGATTGTTGACCAGTCAATCAAACATGAGTGTCGAAAACGCAGATAGTGCACATTCACACACTGCTTCGCATTTCAAAAGCAACCAATCAGTACCGCGTAACTATTTCACACTTATCCTTCTTTTTTGTTTCTTTTTTCTATTTCTTCAAATTTTCCTTATTCCAGGTATTTTTTTTTTCAGTTTGGACATAACAAATCTGGCGGACTAGTAAATTATCCATTTACATTTGCCTGGGGGTAAAGGGTAAAATACAGGTACTGAGTTGTGATTGAAGTTGACTGTCAAAATGCAGGATGTTTATTGACCAAAAGTTTTATGACACCCAGGTGCAACTGGGCGGCTATAAAGATAGCTGTTTAAAACAACATCTCATTATCGTCATTTATTCTAGATGTCCGAAATAATCAATGTTCTTTCACTCACAGAAGCGGCCCAATTTTCAATTATTTATTTTTGTAATTTTCATTTATTTTGTTTAATTAACTCGGAGAAACAAGTTGCGTTTTCTTCGATATTTTTTGGAAATGCCTGAACCTTTTGCATGAAATGTAGGCCCTGATCAGAGGCCTACGTCTGCTGCGTCTGATCTGGGTCTGCATGGTTTTTGCCATTTGGCAACAAATGGAATCTTCTACCTTGTTAATAGTTGCAGCAAGTCCATTTCAAAATTAAAGAGTATGAAGTTGTTTTTTTTTTTTTGTTTGTTTATTTTGGCAAACCGAGTAGGTCCTAATCAGACGCCTACTTCTGCTAGGTCTGATCTGGATCTGCACTTTATTTTGCCATTTGGCGTCAACTGGGATCTTTCACCTTGTAAAAAGCACAAGATCGTTTCTAAATTTAAGAGTGTGAGGGTGTGTTTTCTTCAAAATTTATTTTGAAAATATTTGAAGCTTTCTGAAACAGTGTAGGCCCCGAGCAGGTGCCTTTTCCTGTTGCCTATGATCTTGGTCTGCACAGTTTGCTAACTGACGCAAAATGACATCTTCCACTATGTAAATAGCACAAAACCATTTCGAAATATAAGAGTATGAGGTTGACCAAATGGAATTTTCCACCTAACATACAATTTTTTCGAAATTTATTTGGGAATCAACTGAACATTTCATGATCTTCTATAATCTAGGCCCTGATCAGACGCCTATTTCTGCTGCGCCTGACCTGGGGCATTTTTACCATTACCATTTTTCCCATTTTCTTCAAAATTTAATAAATTTGGGAAAACAAATGTCTAAACTTTTTGCAAACAGTGTAGTTCCTGATCAGACGCTAATTCTGTTGCGTTTGATCTGGGTCTGCACTTTTCAGCAAATTGGCGCTAAATGGAATCTTCCAGCTTGTAAATAGCACAAGACAAGTTCAAGTGAGGTTGTGTTGTTTTCACAAATATTATGAAAATGTCTGAAGCTTTTGGAAGCAATGTAGGCCCTGATCAGACGCCTAGTTTTTCTGCGTCTGAACTGGGCCTGCACTGTTTGCCATTTGGCGCTAAACTTTAAGAACTTTAAGAAATGTGCGTAGTTCAGCCTTTACCTTTTCCTTATTTTTATTTATGTGCTTATATATTCATTTATTTGTCTTTGATCCAAACAGAGATTGTTGGAAATTCTTTGCGAAAAACGCATATACAAAGCTATTGATTTTTTTTTTACCACCAAAACTGAACATTTTCCGTTATTTTAATATTTCTGCACAAGAAATAGGTTGTTGTACTCGTAAGAACCGACTCGGCGAGGCGGTTCTGACGAGTACCCACAATCTATATTTTATGCAGAAATAAGAATATATACCCCCTTAAATTCCAATTTTACTATTTGAAAGTGGGGAATAGCGGGGTCAAATATGTATAGGTGTGTTTCAAGATGTGTTAGAAACACCATAAACACCCATTAAATGGCGGTTCTGATGAGCGCCCACAAACAAGTAAATAGACGTGACTTGTCAAACAAATATCCCTGAATAAACGATTACCCTCTTGGTTCCCTACACCATATGCATCAGAATACCCCGAGTGTTTATTATCTCTAAACTGCCAGACATTAGGGTGTTATGCAATCCAAAATATATCTTTAAATGTAAATATTACTGTGTGTGTTTATCCGAAGAAATCACTACTGATAAGAGAGGCCAATAGCGCCATTAATTTGTGAATGAATAAAAAAAAAAATAAAATAAAGAATATTGGTCAAACATACGAGCTAAGAGGATTTTGATTGGTCCGTGCTCTTTCGCATTCACGCGGTTTATCTTCGCTTACCTGTCTTATTCTTATTGGTTGGCAAAGAAACGCGTATTGAGTCAACCTCACGCGTTACGAATAATCACTTTCATTGGCTGATATTAAACGCGTTGCAATCGCGTATGAACGCGATGAACCGCGTATTGAAACCCGAAAATTTTACACGCATGCAATGCGCGTATGTCCCGCGGACAAAAAGCGAAAATGGTTAGATTCTTCTCAAGCTTATCTGTATATGGTGTTCATGGCATGCAATTGTCGCAACAATCGTACAAAATTCATTTAAAAAAAAGCTGAAAAAAATTGACCAGGACTCGAACCAGCCTTCACATTAACGGAGGGGAGGTGAGTGTTTTGAGTATTACGTCCCACTGACAGGTAAGGTCATACGGAGACGGGACCTCGGTTTAAAGACTCATCTGAAAGTCTGGAGAAGCCCGGGATCGATCATGCGATCCTTGGTTTACAAGGCGAGTAGCGTAACCACTGCACCACGGAGGCTTCTAACGGAGGGGAGGTGCTCTGCCGACTGCGATACTGGGCGTTGTAACAATATGGGCGAATAATAACTATATACCCAATTACCGGTCAAAGATTCTTTTTGGTCATATCTTCACTGACGTATTTTTATTGTTGCTGATTAATCCTATGCAAGCTTTATAATATACAAAATAAAGGCTCTTGTTTAAAGTATTATTAGCAACAGGTGCGCCATAAATTAGCTACGTCAACTATGACGTCGCGATATATTCACGTTTTCTCGGAATGATGGGCACACAATCTCATAACGTGTCAGATATAATGATGCGACATGATACAAAAGTTGACGAGGAGGTTGAGGCGTGTAAAATGTGCAAGAATCCGAACTCTGGATATCATGGTATTTTATTTATCTCCCATGGCAATATTACCTTGTGTTCGCCATAGATTCCACATACTTTGAGATATATTGATGGCACTTGGTACAATTATACTCAGTGTTAAGAAGGTATTTCATTATCAGGAACCACAACTCTGACTGCCATCGTATTTTAGTTTTTTTTTTTTTTTTTTTTTTTTTTTTTGGTTTGGGTTTTACGGCCCTTTCAAGATTATTTCACTCATATCGAGCCGATCGTTAATCAGAGGTGGGCGAAAACCGGAGTACCCGGAGAAAAACCACCTGACCTTCCGTTGCAGAACTTGGCGTCTCACACGTGGCCAGAGCGAGGCTCGAACCTACGGCGGTGAGAGACCTATTGACTAAGAGTCAGCGCTCTTATCCACTAGGCCACGGAGGCCCGTTATTTTAGTTTGTTACCTTGGCAATATAATCATGTAATAACTAAACCTTCAATCCATTTCATTAGTACTGGTGTTAATATTTGTGGATAAGAAGGCATGTCATGTGCAAGAACCATAAATCTGGGTGCAATTGTGTTTAAATTGCATCCCCTGACAAAATAATGTCGTGAAAGCCCAAATTCTAACATACTTTGAGACATAATCATCACGAAAACACGCCTATATAAATTTGACCCCCTGGAACGCCACATTAACATAGTAAAACTGGGGTTTACAGGGGTAAACATTATTTTTCTTATTTCTGTTCTAAAATATAGATTGTGGGTACTCGTTAGAACCGCCTCGATGAGGCGGTTCTAACGTGTACACACAATCTATATTTTGAGCAGAAATAAAAAATATATATATATATCACAATTTTTCAGCTTAAATTTTCATTTGTTTGTGGTAAAATTTTCAATATATTAGTATAGGTGTGTTTTCGTAATGTGATGATACTGAGTACAGTTTTACATGATGATAAGGTGTGTCAAGAGCAAGAACCACAACTCTGGGTGTTATGGTCTTGTGATCATCTCCCCTGACAGTATAACATTGCCATTACGAAAACAGGCCTATACAAATACATTGCCACCTTTATCGCCGAAAAAAATAAAGATTTTTAAGATAGAGCAGAAATAAGAAAAATAAGGGTTACCCCTGTAAACCGCAGTTTTTCAATATAAAAGTGGGGTTCAAGGGGATCAAAATTATATAGGCGTGGTTTCGTGATGAATGGCCATAACTGAAACAACCTTTGAATTACATTGGCGGTAATTGGCATAGTTGTACATAACTTTGATGAGCCCCCGCCCATAGGGGCTTGAAGAAATATATGGGCTTCATGATGCTTCCACGCAGAGCTGAATCCGGCCCGCACACTAGTACTGGTAAAACGCTAAGAGGACCAGTGAACTGTCTGATAAGATTGTGTTGATGTACGGACTGATCCGACAATGAACAAAGTTTAGACAAACATTGAAGGCCACGACCAGATGCCTCAGTGAGTGGCCCCTTCAAGCGTGCCAATTTATGTACATGTGTGTGACAGCATACCAAACCGAGAAATCGTTAATGTACAATTCTATGAAGATTATGCTGTTTTTCGGGCCAGAAATTCCCACCATTTAGTCTTGGCTTTTAGTATGTCATACACTGCTGCACAAATAAATAGAGGATCTTATTAATTGATTATCCTGTATTACACATGGTCAACCAATATTAAAAAATCATAAATCATGTTTTTAATTGCGTCAATTAATAAAATTGTCATTAATCAAGTAATTTCGTATTGGCCCAGTTACAGGTACTCGGTCAGCTGTATTGGCCTCGGCCTTCGGCCTCGTGCCATTACAGCAGACCTCGCACCTGTAATTGGGCCAATACGAAATTATTTGATTAATAGCATTATATTACATGAGTGTTCATGTATTATCGAATTTATTAAACGAGTTGAGGGAAAAGGATAAAATGCGGGGGGCTTTGCCGAGCTTTTTATCCCTTTTCCTCAACGAGTTTAATAAATTCAATATTACATGAGCACGAATGCAAGATCTTATTTATCATAAGACATTTAAAACGCATTTTATTCACGAGTGTATACAAAAATATCAATATTCCGCCATTAGTAAACGCGACGTCAATAAGGACGTCGTACATGTAACGTTACGAGACGTATCTAGCCAATTTGCATATTTAATCCTCTAGTGGAATATCGGAAATATTACATAGAGGTTATTATATGGTAAAGGTGTGCCTCTAAGTCATATTGGCACCGGTATGGCATATTGGCCCGATGGCTTTAGCCCGAGGGCCAATATGACTTCCGGTGCCAATATGACTTAGAGGCACACCTTCACCATATCATAACCTCTTTATTACATCATTTTAGCATAGCTATATTGCAACGTGAAGGAATGAAGGCACAGATAATATTTACTTTTTAAAGGTGCATTACTGAGCTATCTGGAAAAAAATGCTTCCAAAAATAAAATAGATATAGCCGGTATTTTTCTTTAAAACAATACAAATGAATGCATTTTATGCAAAAATGCGAACAATTATGATGACAGGTAGACGAGTTTGAGACGGGTTCCCTAACTAGGTTTCGAACACTAGTTAGATCTATTTTTAACTCGTGACAAAAATAGAATCCCCATATATGACGTTATGCGACGTTCATTTTTGGTCTTGTTTGCTTAGGCCATGCCTGAATCGGAAAAAAAGTATGACGCTGAATACCATGCCATAAGTAACGACACTCAGAGACGATACTGTCGCCATGTAAGTGTAAAGTGACAGATTTATTTTTAGAACAGAAATTCCGAACACATGTTCAGAGCTAAGGATAAACACGAATGGAAACGACCATTTTCACAAAGTTCTGAATCTGTATTTGGCTCCAAAAGTGTACACATGACAAAGGAGTATGCATTGAAGATAAAAACTAGAAAAAAAAAATTTGAGACCCGGTAGCTTAATAATGCACCTTTAAAGGTTGATGCCGAGAACGTTTCATCGAGTGTGTTGAGGATATATTTTCGGTATCCGTCGAAAAAAAGCAATTCCTTTTTAAATTATATAACTGATTAGTAGGCCTACACTAATCATGCTCACGGTAATACAGTAGCATAGTAGTGCGCAACAAATTACGTCACCAGTGACGTCGCAACTGTAAGTTTAAAAAAACAAAAACAAATCGCCATTTTAAATACAGAATTTCTGCAGTTCAAAGAATGCTTTTTAAGGTATTTTACAGAATGTTTTGTGCTTATTTGAAGAGCATTTTAATTTTAAAGGCTCTAAGTGTCATTCACCAGGCTACTGCATAATCGATTCCATGTGTAGCAGTCGGTCGCGGTGGTTGTTTACATTAAAATACAAGACAATTTTTTGGATTTTTTGGGACATTTTTTCCCTCCCACAGATTTCTTCCGCACAATTTCCAGCTTCATAAGTGAAGGGATCTGTTCGTTTAAGGTTGTTGGCAAGACCTTATTGTTTCAAATGTTGGGACATCCCTGATGTGCTTGAAAGCAATGTCCTTCACAATGCTTCCCAATCGTGAGTGAATTCTTTTAAAATGTATTTTGTTTTTCATTTTTCATGCTTGCCACGAAATATCGGACTTTTCTCAAGATCTATTGTTATCACTGTCTTCTATCGCTCTGTCTAGGTCTATCTATCTATCTATCTATCTACTGATACTGCGTCGGTCACATTTGACCATTACCGCAGGTGTATATTACATACACTCCAGGTTTTGCAGGATGAAAGCCTACACAGTAATCATGTAATTACGGTAGGGAACTTTAACCTGCACAGGGGATGGTTCTCCCTGCACAGGGGGCCTCCAGTTAGCGTCCCGATCCGAAGGACGGTGCACTTTATGACATTCATCCCTGCAAATGATGCCAATGGAGCGTGTTCGGAAACCGAAATTTTATCGCCGCTGCCGGGGATCGAACCCGGGACCTCTAGCATCAGAGGCGAGTGCACTAACCACTGAGCTATCACGCTCCTCATATAGCTCCTTTTTATAGGTCAAGAAGTCGGGTTGACATTGCTTCGAGTGATTTTTCTGCGGCCATTTTGAAACTAATAGAGTACGGCATTAACGTTCTGTTGCTATAGTAACAGAGTGGAGCAGTGCCAATATGGAAAGGCAGTGCCAAAAAGCCATATTATATGGATTTTTGGCCCCGTCACGTGACTGTGCCACCAAAATAGCGAAAAATGGGACTGTATTGAAAGATTCTAATGTAATTTTCCTATAGTAGGTATGTAATAAATGGCGTTATTACACTCTCAGACGCGACGTCATATGATAAAGGTACTTACAGCACAACAAACACAAATGGTCGTTTTCCTGTTCGGGCACGTTTGTGCTTACAATGATATGTAACAATATAAGAATCTTATTTGGGTGTGAGGGGTGGATGGAAAAATCCGTCCCAAGGGTCACGGTCCGGCATCGCTCGGCTTGTCGAGTGATGTTGGACAGTGATCCCGAGGGACGGATTTTTCTATCCACCCCTCACACCCATATAGGATTCTTTTTCTTGCATACCTTCCATTTCTTAGCGCAGGTTTTTAATGCTGCTTCAGTTTTACGTCCCATCCAAAATTAAGGTCATGCGGAGACGGGACCTCGGTCTAAAGACTCATCCGAAAGTCTGGAGAAGCTGAACGATCTTGCAATCTCTGGTTTATCAAGCGAGTAGCATAGCAACTTCACCACAGAGGCTTCTGCGTGTTATAAGGAAGCAGATACATGTATGTTAAGGATATTTGCTATACAAACCTTATGGTGCCTCTTAACAGGAAATCGACCTTAAATGTGGCCTTTTAGTTCACCATTGGGAGCATATTGGATAGCCAGTGGTCCGTCATCCGTCGTCGCATACGTCTGCGTCGTCCGCGTTGTCTGTCATCTGCGTCGTCAAAATTTTCAAACATCTTCTCCTCTGTAACTACTGGGCCGATTGCGGCGAGATTTCATGTAGAACATCATTGGGATTGGGGAACGAAAGTTTGTTCGCAGGTTCCAGATTGCTACCATGCCCATTTAAGGAAAAAAACAAGAGGTCCATGGGCCACTACGCTCACCAGAGATCATGTGGGCCGCGTCAAGCGATTTTGGCACTTATCGCCTATGCGAGCAGCGAAGGTTCAGGCGAGCCTGCGCATCCGCGCAGTCTCGCCAGAACCTTCGCTGCTCGCTCATACAAGCATTGAATCAAGAGGAACCTTCAGACAGAAAGCCATATCCCTGGCCCCTCTGAATGGCTGAGCATGCGCAGTTAAAGTTTGTCATTACGGAATGCTCGAAGACCCAAATTCGCTTGGCGGGGCTCATGTGGTTTATACCACATACAGACATGGCGCCCATCTTGGTCATTAGAGCCCCGCCAAGCGAATTTGTGTCTTCGAGCATTCCTTCATGACAAATTTTAACTGCGCATGCCCAGCCATTCAGAGGGGCCAGGGATATGGCTTTCTGTCTGAAGGTTCCTCTTGATTCACTGCCAGTATGAGCGAGCAGCGAAGGTTCTGGCGAGACTGCGCGGATGCGCAGGCTCGCCTGAACCTTCGCTGCTCGCATAGGCGATAAGTACCAAAATCGCTTGACGGGGCCCATTTGAAAACAGTCCCACAAACAAAGTTTTCATTGTCTCATCCCATAGAGGTTTTTTTCATGTAATTTGGTTTCATGTAGCACAGCAGTTTTAGTGGTGAAGAAGATAAAATGTTGAATCTCAGCCATCCAAGAGAAAGATCAGTAATGACCTTGACCTTTGGAACTGATTAACTTCCATTCAGCTGATTGTAAATAGTATTTCTGATGTGACTAGGTACCAGGCAATCAGTGAAATCAGTGAAATCCACTGTTTTCCTTCTTTCGTGCAAATGTCTAAGTGACCAAATTAGACCTTGACGTAAAACTGGTCAAGGTCAACCAAAGGTAATAATTTGAGCAAATTTGGTAGGGCCCCGTGTCCCCGATGCTACATACCAAATTTATTTCAAGGTCATCGGACATTTGGTTCCTGAGAATGTTTTTATTTTATATTTTTTACATATTTTAGCATGGCGGCCATATTTGTCAAGTCACCCCGTCCTTACGAACAAATTTGATTCTCCCTACCCATAGAGGCTCCACATGTAATTTGGTTTCAGTCAACCCACCAGTATAAGTGGAGAAGAAACTAAAAACAGAATCTGAGGACAAAGATCAGTAAATGACCTTGACCTTTGGAATTGATAACTGCCATTCAGCTGACTGCAAATATCATTTATGATGCCAAAGGCTACCCGGCAATCAGAAATACCCACTGTTGTGCTTTTTCCAATACAAATGTCTAAGTGACCGAATTGGAACTTGACATAGAAAGGACAAGGTCAACCAAAGCTCATCATTTGCACAAACTTAGTTTCAAGGTCATCGGATATTTGGTTCTTGAGAAGAAGATTTTAAAAGGATTTTACCATATATGGACATGGCGGCCATACTGGTCATGTGACCCAGTCCTTACGAAGAAATTTTCCTTCCCCACTTCCCATAGTGGTTCCACATGTAATCAATCCAGCAGTTTAAGTGAAGAAGTAGATAAAAAAACTAGTTCATCTTATCCATCCAAGACAAAGGTCAGTAAATGGCCTTGATCTTTGAAATAAATAAACTGGGATTCAGCTGATTGCAAATATCATTTCTGATGCCACAAGCCACCAGCTACCATGCATTAAAAGCATCCACTGTTTTGCCTTTTTTACCATACAAACGTCTAAGTGACCAAATTTCACCTTGCGGTGAAACAGGTCAAGGTCAACCAAAAGGTCTTCATTTGAACAAACTTGCTAGGGCCAAAGTCCCCGGTGCAGCATACCAAGTTCCAAGGTCATCGCCCGTTCGGTTCCTGAGAAGAAGATTTTTAAATGTTTTTACCATATATGGGCATGGCGGCCCTATAGGCACATCCAAACACTACGTCATCGCTCAATAATACTATTTGCCGGGACGTACCGGTGGTGGGCAAAAAACGTGTTTGGCCGTTTATCGCCATTGTAAATGCGATGTTATTTCTGTAAACTTGTATTTTGTTTGGACTCGAAACGACAAATTTGAGCTTTAAACTTTTATAATACACATTTCTTAGCTAGTAATTATTGGTTTCTAGAAGATTTGAGGATGTTTTTGATGATAATTACCTGTTAAACTTATGCAGGTAACGAGGCGGGACGGTCTTAATTATTTGTAATAAAAATGCGCAAAACGAATAACTAAATGCGGAAGATGCATGAATGAACTCTAAAATATATATATCTACCCATTTAAAGTGTAATTCGATCGATTTTCTGTGACAGTCAACTAAAATATGCCCGTAATATTAAACCAATTTACAATGTGTTTATATGGAACCAGGGGCTTTTTGCCAACCACGACAGATCGTTATCGGAAGGAAAAGTAATTTTGCGCATGCGTAATGATAGGTAAACAAGGTCACGTGTCAAAACATTGGATCCGTCTATTGGTAATGTGACCCAGTCCTCACAAATTTGTATGCCCTCTTCCCGTAGAGGCTCAACATTTAATTTAGTTAGAATTAGCCGCGTCGTTTCAGAGGAGATGTCGTCTGAAAATGTTGATAACGCAGACACAGGCGAAGAGGCAGACGACGGTAGACGACGGACCACTTGCTATACTATAAGCTCCCTCGGTGCGTCCGGCTCTGGTGAGTTAAAAAAAAAATCCTCTTCTCGAGAACCAGTGGGCCGAATGAAATAAAATTTCATATGGAGCTCCCGAATGTTTGTTTGCAGGGTCATATGACCAAGATTGTCCTTCAAAAATCTTCCTCTGGAGAACCAGAGGAAATGTCGTGGAACTTGGTATGTGGCATTGAGGACTCGAGCCAATCATGGGTTAGTGAAATGATGATTCCTGGATGGCGTCGACCTTTATGGTCAAGGTCAAATTGAGTCACATGTGTTGCTTTGCATGGTAAATAAATCCAAATTGAGTATTTTCCAGAAATTATGGCAGCCTGCGATCAGAAAATGTGTAGATACAATTAGCTAAACGAGTAAATTAAAGTATATGAGTATACAAGGACAAGGTCATTCCTTGACCTTGGCCAAAGGTCATTCAGATACATGTAGATATTTATACCTTTTTTTGGTCAGAAACCACTGGGCAATATGTAGCCGAATTTCAAAAGGAAACTCTTAGAAACGAAGAAATGAAATACAGTAAAATTCCTATATTAAGACCACCTTTGCGGCTGTTCAAAAGTGGTCTTAAGACCACTTTTGAACAGTCCCAAAGGTTGTCCCGACCACCTTTGCGGCTGTCCCAAAGGTTGTCCCTGACAAGAGGACACTGTGTGCAGAAAACATGAAGAAATAATAACTGCACTCTTCTAAATAAGCTTTTTAATGCAGAATAAGTGTTCAGTTTAGGTGGTCTCAAAAGCGGAATTTTACTGTATATAAGTAACATCGGTTTGAAATTAAATAAATTAAGTAACTATGCTACCTATCATCGCAAAATGAAATATTTTATTTCATTTTTGTCAAACCTTACAGTATCGATACACAATGAAGTAAAAACTGCATTTTATTTCATTACGCATCGCCTAAGCTAACGCAAAATGAAATAAAAAGTTTAAACTTCATTTTTTGCGTTGTATCGGGCGCTCTCTTGGTTGACACTCGCATTATCGGGGGTAGTGCTAGGAAGATAAATGAAAGCAGGTAAGTGTTCGTTAAAGGATGCTTGCAATAAAAGCTTTATCGAGCTTATGTTTGTTAGTTTGTTTCATTTGATGCTTAGCGTCCCCGTTAACTCTATATAGGTCATTTTGGATACGTTGCTTCCAATTTTATGGGACTTTTACCCGACATTGAGATGAAATGACATCTTAGGCCCTGCCGCCCAATGAAACCAATAGGGTTTATAAGCGTGACGGTCCGACTCGCACCGCTTTGACTGGGCAGGCTTAGATTCTCTAAGCGGTTCACCAGTACTTGTGTGCAGTCGGATTCAGCGGTGCGTGGAAGCACCATGCAGCCCATTTATTTCTTCAAGCCCCGATTGGCGGGGGCCGACAAAGCTTATGCTATTATCGTTAATCTTAATCAGTGTTCGATCCATTGAAATTCATCACGAAATCACGCCCATGTAATTCTGACGCCCCTGAACCCCACTTTTAGATAGTAAAACTGGGGTTTACAGGTGTAGACCTTATTTTTCTTATTTCTGCTCTAAAATAAAGATTGTGAATACCCGTTAGGACCGCCTCATCTCTGCTCTAAAATATAGATTGTGAATACCCATTAGAACCGCCTCGATGAAGCGGTTCTAACGTGTACCCACAATCTTTATTTTGAGCAGAAATAAGAAAAATATCACAATTTTTATCATCTTAAAATTTTCATTTTTTTGGACGGCAAATTTACAATCTGTTTGTAAAGGCATGTTTTCGTAATGTTACTGCATGTGCACGTACATTCTGCACACAGTGATGGTCCTGCTTAGACGCCGCAATCTGTGGAGTCTGATTTGGGCCTGCTGTATTTGCTTATATCCCAGCCATGTTTACAAGTCCGTTAAATGAACACCCCCTCTGAACCCCACTTGATATAGAGAAACTAGGGTTTATGGGGTAAACATTATTATTGTTTTGCTATTTCTGCTCCAAGCTATGTTGTGAGTACTGGTTAGAACCGCCTCTTTTAGGCGGTTCGAACAAGCACCCTCAACCTATGTTTAGAGTACAAATAATAAAAATATCACTTTTTATCAGAAAAATATCCGTTTTTGAGATAAGACGAAAATGCAAAATATCAACCGAATGTCTTATCGTAATGCGTTTTTCGGTTTGCTGCATGTTTTAAACCTAGTTGAATCCTTATCCTGCTGATTAAATTTAGCCACACCCATTTCAGACAACCAACCAATCAAACCACTTGATATAATGTACTGAATGAATTCGAAAATTGCATGACAAATAGTGTCGCTCCTAATCAGATGGGAAGAAGACATCTGGTCTGGTTCTACGCTGTTTGCGAAGGTAGGGGTTGTCTTGGTTCACCGGGACAAAGCTTAAAGTGGGATTTGAAGAAATAGATGGGCTGCATAATGCTTCCACACAGAGCTGAAACTGGCCGCACAAGAGTACTGGTAAACCACTTTGAGGATCTAAGCCTGCCCAGGCAAAGCGGTGCGAGTCGGATCGTCCATGCTTATAAACCTTATTGGTTTCATTGGCGACAGGGCTTGAGATGTCATTTCATCTCATTGTCGGGTAAAAGTCCCACAAAATTGGAAGCAACGTCTCCAAAATGACCTATACAGTGTTGACGGGAACGTTAAACCTCAAATCAAACAAACAAACAAAGCTTAACGTTCCATGTCATATGATATCTGAAGCATTTTTCCTTTGAACAAATCCATATTTGTGTGGTCGAAGTCGCTACACAGCCGTAATAGTGCTCATTTCAGCTAATTCATAGCCATGTTAATATAATGAGAATTTAAATGCATGACCTCAATCGACCTGTGACATTTTTATGTGAATTAAGTCTGGTGAAATACCTGTTGAAGAGCGTCTTTATTGCACAACGTTGACATTAAATGCTAAATACCTGTACCGCGGTGAAATCCAGGGCAACAGGCTCTTACATGTTCATTGTACGGCATTAAATGTTAAATATCTGTACCACGGTGACATCCAGGGCAACAGGCTCTTACATGTTCATTGTACGGTATTGAATGTTAAATATCGGTACCACGGTGACATCCGGGGCAACAGGCTCTTACATGTTCATTGTACGGCACAGTGTGTGTGTGTGTGAATTCGGGTTTAACGTCGCTTTCAACATTTTTTCAGCCATATCACGACGGTGTCTTGTTGCGACAGTGAGCTCAATGCTCACTTTTATTGTGCTGCCTCACTGAAGTATCATGTCCCAGACACATTACATGATACCACACCGAGTCACATTATCCTGGCACTGGGTCGACCAGTCCTAGCTCTACCCCGTATATCTGAGTGCCAAGCGAAGAGCAGCTAGTACCATTTTTAAAGCATTTGGTATGTCGCGGCCCGAGCTCGAACCCGTGACCTCCCGTTCCCCGGAGCGGACACTCTACCAACTGAGCTATCGGGGTGTACGGCACAGTAAACGCATAACAACATCGCTGGATTTGGCTAGGTTTTGGGTTCAACAGCTCCAAAAGAATATTAACGCATTGCATGTGGGAAAGCCCTAAAGGGGAACCTTGGCAAACTGCAGGTCAAGATCAGACGCCGCAAAACGCGGCGTCTGATCAGGGTTTGTACAGTTTGCTACCAGGATTTTCTGTCGAATTTTGGAATAAAAATGTAAAAATAGGCCTGGCACCCCTTATACGACAAATGAACTTGTCCAACATATAGCAGTTGGAAGAGTCCACTAGTATAAAATGGGTTAAGATCATGTGGATCCGGCCAGTGTATCCAAACGCGTGTTTTCTGAGCAAGCTCAAACACAAGCGATTAGCCTGTAAAGTGCACATTCTTTGGTCAGAATCTGGAAACTGTTCTTGAATCTGCGGAATGGAGAACATGGCCGTTTTAAATCTCGTCGAGTCACGGTTGACAACTTTGCTTCCCTCTTCAATTGCACGCCGATGGGTCAGACCTCAGATTCTATGACAGTTCCAGCGTAAAGGCTAATCGAGACTTAGAGATAATTTAATTTTGTGTAATATTGGTTGGTGTCTGATGCTCTCCATCGGCGTCTAACTGTTGGTTTTCTTTTGCTCCAGCATTTCAGTGGTTTCTTGCTGTCGAGTCCTCGCCGTTGTTTCTCTGTGGTTGTTTGATTTTGTTGTTCTCGGAGATGATGAGTTAGGAGGCATTCATGCATACTGAACAAATCATTTGTCTTAATCGCGACGGAAGTTAGGGCGAGGATTGCGGCCGCGTAAAATCGATATGAGATCCTATGCGGCTTTCTGACGCGGTTTATTGCACGACCCGCAGAAAAAGCGACCGACTGAAGTCGGTTGATTTTCTAAGAGTGCCATAATATCACCGTGTCATTCTGTCAGTCTGTCCGTCCGTAACCCGTTTTTGAAAATCAAGGTTGGGCGGTCAAAACCAGGGGCGGTTTTAACCGGTTAAAACCGTCCCGGTCAATACTCCCAGAGTGGTCAATACTGGTCGATTGAAATATTGAGTGGTCAGTTGAATAATTTTAGTGTTGAAAAGGCAAAGCTACTGAAACTATTTTGAAGTTTCAATCTCTTTGCTGGAGGCTGATCATTTGATAGAGTTTCAGGTTCAGATGTTATTTCTTCAAGTGGCCTCTTACCAATACTTTCTGGCTAGCCCTAGGCATTTTTGTCTATGACTCATCAGTCGCAAGACCTTAGCACTAACTTCAACACCTTGCACTGTTTTTATTTTGTTGTTACATGTATCTTCTAAAATAGTGAAGAAGCTCCAAATTGGGTCTTTAGGTTTCATTCATTTTTGACACCTTCAGTAATATGTTGACTCGACTAGATAGATTTTGTAAGGTAACCGGGCGCTAAAAGCATATAGGGGCTACCCCCATCTCGCTAAATGGGATTAGTTTATGAACTGCTCTTACCAGGGCCTCCAATGTGCTTGCACTTACCAATTCGACAGGTGTCAGCTGACCAATGGGAATATACTGAACTCTTAATCGGAGGAAGGCACAAATCGCACCCAAGGAACAGCGTTTGTCCTAAGAAACACAGTTCTGTAGCGATTTTAGAATTTTGAGTGCAGGATTCAGACCAAAGACGGACTCTAGTATGTGATGACGTGTTGCCAATTTCGACTGCCAAATGTGTCAGAGCACAGCCCTGTTTTCGAATGTCTGGCCGAGGAAAAAAGCTAACATACATTATCAGTTCTGGCTTCCATTATTCTCTGCCTCCACCCCTGACATGGCAAAGAAAACGCCTTCCGTCACGATGCTTGATAAAGGGTGATAACGCATGAAATTTTTGAATTTTGAACAGGCATCTAAAGTGAGCCAGGGTGGGTGACTAATAGACCAGTCAATTCCGGCTATTGCAAAAAGTCCTAGTACCCGTGCTCTCATCACGGAGACCTGCCTATGCAAGTGGGGTTCAAAATTGGACAGGTGTGTCTTCGTGATGTGTTTGGAGGTATGTGTTTGTTTGGGAAAGGCAGTGATGGGGCTAATCAGCCGTTTGGCAATCCCGCTAATTTTTATTTTTGAATGGTCTTCCAAAAGGCATTTTTAAGGGACTTCCTATTTCCAAATACCTAGCAAATGGTGGATATTGCCGTTGCCCCGCCTACAAAGATATTTAGCGCGTGACCTGTCCCCGTTTGTATGCTCTGTTCTGGCAGTATTTATGCCTTCGCTTTGCATACTTCCGGGAACTTCATTCTGTTGGTACCTAGGGGGAGCGCAATACGGGCTTTCTCCCAGGTGCCCTCAGGATGTTATCCTGACGCTCTCCGTCGAGCCTCCTCTCGTTCCTGAAATAGAAAAGTCGGATTAGTGCTTTGGGACCCCATGTGTGCGCTCGGATCAATGTAGGTGTGTCCAGTTTCTTGTCCCCCGGGGTCCCACCTGTACCTGTAATACAAACAAAAGTCATTAGTGCATATTGCGCTTGTGCTAATATGACCGCGCCATCCGTCACATATTTTGACTTCCCATTCTGTGCACAGGGCGGGTCGGGCTTGTGAGTGGGGAGTCCCCCCACAAAGGCACGGTCCGGCTCTTAGGGTAACTTGTTCAAAACCAAGTTAAGGGGTGGCGCGGTTATTGTGAAGAATACCCTTCCCATGGGGGCTGCATGTCCTGCAGCGGCATGTTACCTCATCGGAACACTCATAAGTGCAAAGCACATGAGCCGCAACCACAGTGCCCCGAATCGTCTTGTCGCCGCAGGTTCAAGCATGTCCGTGGGAGTTTTCGGGCTATGGGATTTTCTTGTGATGCACCCTTACCCGTGGTCTGTTATGATGTTGAAGGTATGGGAGGGTCATTGGTTTGTCCTTTGACGGGGAGTAGCCTCGGCGGGGCACCCATCAGTGCAAAGCAAATGAGCCGCAACCACAGTGTCTCGCTTTGACGCCCCCGTCTCAAGTCCAAGTGCAGATTGACGGTAGGTGATGGTTGCCTAAGCGCGGTGTGTGGGTAACGACAGCTGTTTTTCTTATATTATTTCCCAGTAATTTGTGTCTTTAAGGAATTTCTTAACCACCTCGGCTATGGCCGAGCAGTGTTTTACGTGGGGAGCGAGGAAATCTTGTAGGTGTACCGATTCATATCCTAATTTGAACATTTCAGATTTTATCTCTTCTCGTGCATGGGCGTTTGTTACACATTCAAACAAGATGTGTTGTGTTGTTTCTAGTTCATAGTTATCGCATTTTCTGCATAGACCCGTTGTGTTTCCTAGTTGAGTGAGGTTGGCATTTAGGCCGTTATGGTTAAATCTCAAACGGGAGAGCACCACGTCTAGTTTTCTGTTGTTGCTAAATTGGTGGGCAGATTTACCTACTGTGGGCTGGAGGAGTTGGTAATGCCTCCCAGTGTTGGTTGGGTTTCTATCCCATAGAGCTTGCCATTTTCTCGTTATGGCGGTGTCTATGATTGTATAGATCTCCCGTTTTGAAGGGAGAGTATAATCTTTAATACCTATATCTAGTGCTAATCTGGCTGTTTCGTCGGCCGCCTCATTACCGGGGATGCTGACGTGGGATGGGATCCAGTCGATTTCAATGTCTTGCCCTTCTCTTTTGCCTTATCTAGTTGAGACAGGATTGAGTCAATTTGGTCAGGTCGTGTTTTGGATTTTCCTGACTGTAGGGCCTGGATAGCGCTAAGGCTGTCCGTGAGTACTGTGGCTTTGGGTGTCTTAACTGTGATGGCCCATGAGATGGCCCAGTGAATGGCAATCAGTTCAGTTGTGAATACTGAGAGGTGTTGGTTTGTTTTAATCGGTACGTGAAGATATCCCTCTGGGACAACGAATGCGGCGCCGGTTTTTCCTGTTGAGGGGTCCTTACTGCCATCTGTGTAGATAAGAGTTTTCCCGGCATGGCTTTTGCGAACATAAGAGAGGCTTTTATTTTTCATGTATTCATTTGTATTTTCTTCTTTCCTCCCTAGGACCTGATGGAGGTAACAGGAGGGTGTGTTGTGTTTGAGATCCCATTTGGATCTGTACTTGGGTGCCTGGATCTTATCGGGTATGTTGTGCTCTTTCAGGAGGGCACGGACTTTCGTACAATATGGGTTGTAGTTCTTGGCTCTCCTACATGAATAGCAACCATGATCTGTTAATAGATCATTCACTGGGAAGGATTTGCCAAGTGGGGAGGATCTAGCCCAGTATTTTAGTATGAGTTTTTCCCTTCGTAGATGTAGTGGTTTAAGTCCACATTCTACCTCTAGTGCGTTGATTGGGGTAGATCGGTATGCTCTTGTTGCTATCCTGAGGGCGTGGTTTTGAATGATGTTCAGAGTTTTAAGGATATTCTCTGACGCGGGAGTTGTAAGCCTGGGCTCCATAGTCTAGCTAACTAAGAATAAGGGCTTTGTATAGGATCAGGAGTGTCTTTTTATCAGCTCCAAAGGTGGTACCTGACACTACTCGTAGTAGGTTCAGGTCTTTTTCACATCTTTCTTTGAGATCTTTTATGTGATCTCTCCAAGTCAGATGTTTGTCGAGGATCATGCCCAGAAATTTGATGTTCTGGGCCCATTCTATTTCCCTACCAAAGAGGTATAGTTTGTTTTGAGTGGTCTTCAGATTTCGTCGTTTGCTGAATATGATTGCTTTAGTCTTTAGGTTTGATACTTTGAAACCCCATCTTAGTGCCCAGGTTTCGATTTCTCTTAGAACTGATTGTAGGTCTTTGACCGCCAGTTCTAGAGTAGAGCGTTTCCCCCACACCGCGCTATCATCGGCAAACTGTGACAGGCCTATATTATTATGTGGTTTCAGGGCCTCGTGAAGGCTGTTAACGATTACGTTAAAGAGTATGGGACTTAGTACTGAGCCTTGGGGGCAGCCGTTTTCCAGGATTAGTTCCTCTGAGGTATTGTCCCCAACTCGGGTTTGAATTTTTCTATCCTTGAGAAAGCTATGGATCCACTTTAGCATGTTTCCGCTTATTCCGTATTCCTTTAGTTTGGTTATGGTGCCGGTTGACCACATGAGGTCAAAGGCCTTTTCAAGATCGAGGGCTACCGCTACTAGGATTTTGTGTTCCATGAAAGCCAAGTTTATTTCTGATTCCAGTCGGACAAGTTGATCTGTTGTGGATCTGTTAGGCCTGAAGCCTGATTGGTTGTCTGAGATGATATTATTAGCTTCTAGGTAGTGGGAGAGGCGTCTGGCGATCATGGTTTCCATAGTTTTACATGTGCATGAGGTGAGGGAGATGGGTCGATATGATTGTGGATCCAGCTTATCCTTGAGTGGTTTTTTATTGGGATTGTTGTGGCTAGTTTCCATTGTGTGGGGACTTCTCCTCTACGCCAGGAAGTGTTTATGAGGTCTAAGAGTTTTTGTTTGCTATCTGGTGGGAACTGTTTCAGCATTTCATAATGAGTTTTGTCCGCTCCTGGAGCTGTGCTGCGTTTACTCTGCAGAGCCTCATTAAGTTCAAATAGGGTGAAGTCGCAGTTCAGGTTACTGCTTCTTCGGTCATCGTTGAAGAGGTCAGGGAGAGATTGGTTGAAAGTTCTCTCCTCGGTCTCTTTTATTGTTTGGAAGGCAGAATCTTGGTTGGAAGTTTTCGACATATTATGGTAGTGGTTGGCAAGGGCGTCTGCTTTCTCTCTATCATTAGTTATGGTCTGGCCGTTAATTTTGAGACAGTTTATCTTTTCAGTAGGTTTACCCCTAAATTTATTAAAAGTAGACCACATTTTCTTACTAGTGGTCCTATGGTTAAGTTTGTTGACTATTTCTTGCCATCCTTGTTTTTGTGCTATTTGTAGGGTGGTCCTAGCGTGTGCCTTAGTTTTATTGTAGTTATTCTTAAGCTCAGAAGTTCTATTTTTCAAGTATTTCTTCCTCGCTTGCTCGCGTTGATTTATGGCTTTCCTACAATCTTGATTCCACCAGGGTGGGAGTAGTTTTTTTATGTTTAACTGAGGTCGTTGGAATTGTACTGTCACAGATCTCTTTTAGGGTGGACGTAAACTGGTTGGCAATTTCGTCTATGTTTTGGTTGTCACTAATTTCTAATTTTTGTGAGCAGAGATTTTTTAAAGAGATCCCAGTCGGCCTTGTTTAGGTTCCATTTTTGGGAAACGGCTGCTCCCGTGGTGTTGTATTTGGCATTATATTTGGACAAAATGGGGAGATGGTCACTACCACAGAATTGTCATGGGTATACCATTCTGAGCGGGCTGAGAGGTTAGGGGTGGCTATGGTGATGTCAGGTGAAGATTCAGTTTCTGCCATGGTTGGCGCCCCATCATTGAGGATGGTAGCCCCGTGTTCAAGTAATAACTCTGATAGTGCCTTCCCCCTTGGGTTCTGCTTTGGGCTCCATAGCGTGTCATGGGCGTTAAAGTCACCTACAAGTATGTAGCTTTGGTGCGGGATATGGTCGAAAAGTTTTCTTAGTCTATCTAGTTCTTTTGTTGCGTTTTTATTGCTGGGCGGGTCGTAACAGTTTATCAAGGCTACTTTACAGTTTTTCAGATGGATGGTGACAGCGCACGATTCAAAAGTGGGGTCATTGATATTTAGGTCTAGCTTTTCAAATAAATGGCTACGCCACCTCCTCCTTTCTCCTGTCTGTTGGAGATAGCGGCAAGTTTGAATGTCGGTATCGTAGGGGTTCTTTTATTATCTTTGAACCAGGTTTCTTGTATGCATATAGCGTGGGGGATATTGTTTTTTCATCTAGAAAGGCTCTAAGTTGATGTAAATTGACAGCGCTACGGGAGTTCCACTGCAGAACGTCAAGTCGGGAGGCTGGTGGAGGATGTGGTTTTGCAGTGGAGTCCGCCATTATATATCCTTATAGGGTCGGGTGGGTGGGGTCGGAATGTCTATGGGCTTGGGGTCGGGTTTGTTGGGTTGGGTGTTGAGATATCCATGGGAGTTGGGTTGTCTGCTCTTAGTTCTGCTATACGCCTGTTGGTGGCATTTGTATGGCAGTGCGTTTTTTTTCTAGCCGGGGTGTCTGTTATGTTTGTACTCAGGTGTGGGTTTATGTGGGTGTGGGTTCTGACGATATTTCCCACTGCTTTTGCTTTGTCTTCTGGGGCTAGGGTCAATTTATCCAATTTCATCACCTCAATGAGGATGGTGATGAGTTGTTCTGTTGTTACATACGTTTGGCTATGGCTGGGAAGTAATATGTTGCTGATAAGATACTGTCTGTATTGCATATTAATCAAAATTTCACACATTAGGAATAAAGCATTGTGTCAGTTTATAATACCCCTATTAGGGACATGTAATTGGTCAATTTAACAATTAGATCTTTGCCAAACCCACTGCAGTGACAAGGGTTAGTATGTTTTGACAGCAATTTACAGGTGTTGCAGATACTTTTAAATATTCAAAGACATCAGTTAATCTTCAAACATTGTTTGGTTAATAAATTACAGCCTTTAACAGATGAACTACTTCTGTAGCCTAAAATTAATGACAGGTGTATTTCACATGTTTGTCAATATAATTTTATGTATGTAACAATATTCTGCAATACCATCAAAATTATATCTGAACTACTTTAAAATTTTATGATCAAAGATAATGATAAATAATTGATATTTTTTGAAGAGGGAAGAAGATTTGTGGGGAGAGAGGGGTCCTTTCATAAATCCTTCAAAATCCATTATACCGGTACCTTCAGCTTATTGATATTCCTGTAAACCAAAATATGAACAATCAATCTAACCTATAAAGGAAAAAAAAAAGAATAATTATAAAGATTGTTTGATTGAAGAACAGGCCTGTCTACAGTTCAGTGAGTCAATCCAACCTCTTCATTTGACCAGCAATAACTTTTATTGACTTTTGATCAAATAAAAAATACCTCAAATAATTACTGTTATTAATAAAAAAAACTATTTTGTCTTGTTCAGTGATGAAAATATAGTCTAAAATCATGTACATGATGTAGGGGGAAAGGTTTTAAGACCAGTTTAGCAACAGGACAGAGGCATATACTCCAGTGATTTTATCGACCACCAATTGACCAGTATTGACCAGTAATGACCGGTTAAAACCGGTTTTAACCACCGGCCCTGTCAATACTCATATTGACCGGCTTTTTGCCAACCTTGGTGAAAATTGGTGATAGTGACTTAACCGCTTGGAATATTTAAATATTTTTGGCATACTGATAGATATCAATGAGATCTAACCAATGAACTTGCGAAGTATTTCATTCCATTTAGTATAGCCTCGCCGAGGCGAAAAATGTGAAAATTTTCGAACTGCTTCTCCTCGGAAACCGTTATGCCGATTGAAGTCAAATTTCATATGGAGCCTTTTTGGGATGGAGGAAACCAAAATTTGCTCATGGGGTCCAGGTCACATGACCGAAATGGCCGCCAAGCCATATATGGTCTGTCTGTCTGTCCGTCTGTAACCCGTTTGTGAAAATTGGTGATAGTGACTTAACCGCTTGGAATATTTAAACAATTTTTGGCATACTGATAGATATCAATGAGATCTAACCAATGAACTTGCGAAATATTACATTCCATTTAGTATAGCCTCGCCGAGGCGAAAAAACTGAAAATTTTCGAACTGCTTCTCCTCGGAAACCGTTGGGCCGATTGAAGTCAAATTTCATATGGAGCCTCTATGGGATGGGGGAAACCAAAATTTGCTCATGGGGTCCAGGTCACATGACCAAAATGGCCGCCAAGCCATATATGGTAAAAACCCTTCAAAAATAGTCTTCTCCAGAACCACTGGGCAGATTTCCACGAAACTTGATAAATAGCATCTGGGACGTAGGCTCATCATCAATTGCTAAAATGGTGACCCTGGGTTGACCTTGACCTTCTTTGTGCCTAGGTCAAACTTTGACACATATGCTTTTGTATTGGAAAAGTGAGAATGCATTTTATCCTGCAAACGATTCAGAATACAGTACTAAAGTATAAGATATATTTTTGCTCCTTACGATAAGGCGCATTTATTGAGGGAACCGTTTTAGGTCCAGGTCACATGACCAAAATGGCCGCCATACCCATATATGGTAACACTCATAAAGCTAAAAGCATCCGGCGGGTCGTGCACTTCAGCTGAAGCACTGGTTTTTGTTATGGTTTGTCTTTGAGTGTGTGTACCGCTTATATATTTTCTTTTGTTTTGTATAGCCAATTAGCTATTTTGTGAGAAAGTAACTGTCCTTTTGGCTTTCCGCTATTGATGTTTCCATAAGGGTCTAGTTATTTCATTTTTATGTTGCTTTCCCTTTGGTGTCTCTGATGGGAGCTGTGAGCTGTTGGTTTATTGTATCGATCCCTGATCATTGCCTTCACTTCCATTTTGTCCTTTCCTTCTGCGTTTCATTTGCAAATGGGTACTTGACATTTTAATCGACAATTTTCATGACGCTGCAAAGTGAATATTTTTGGGATACCCGTCAACTTGTAACCCACTGCGCTTACATATAAATCGAATGCGCATACCATATTATGTTTCCATTATTTAACGAATAAAACTCCAAACTTACCAAAAAATCTACCCTCACTCTCCAAAAATCTCCGGAAACACTTATAAATCGAAGCAGAAAGTCACCAAAAATCACTTAAAAGTCACTTCTTTTTCGCGATATTTTGGACAAACTCACCTTTTGTACTCTCCTACTCAATGTGACTCAATGGCGCATTAACCCTTGGGATGGCTTCTGTTACGTAAAGCTGTGCGAAATTCAAAATAAAACCAATGAAAATGCAAAAAAAAAAAAAAAAAAATGCAGAAAAAAAAAACACGCCGCTACGTGATTTTTTTCTATAATCAGTATTTTTAGTAAGTGCTGTAAAAGGATTCACTTAAATGTGTTATGGTAACGCTAAAAGCAATACTATAAGCAGATACCATTGTGAAAACACGCTTATTCAAATATATTGACAATTATTCCAGTAAAAAATAAACTTTTCAGAAAAAATGAATATGATTTTTTCTAATTTCTGCTGAATACATAGATTGTGGATACATACTAGATTGTTGGTGCTCGCTAGAACCGCCTCGACGAGGGGGTCTAACGTGTACCCACAGTCTATGTTTTGAGCAGAAATGAGATCAATAATATATACCCTGTAAACACCAGTTTAAGTATTCAGTAAAATTCCACTATTAAGACCACCAAAAATTGAGACAAATTCTGCTTTAAAAAGCTTAATTAGAAAGTTTCAGTCATTCGTTCTTTGTGTTTTCTGCGTACAGTATCTCTGGTCAGAGACCACCTTTGGAACGGTTAATTTCAGACCACTTTTGAACAGTCCCAAAGGTGGTCTTAATATAGGAATTTTACTGTATTATAAAATTGTATTTTAAGGGGTCAAATTTATATAGGTGTATTTTCTTGATGATAATATTATTTCACGGACTTGTTTTCCTGATGTCATCGCTGATCATGGCCGATGCTTTACTAAACGAAAACATCAAGTTAACAAGTCGGATGTTATGAAGACCCTTGTAAGACCCACTTTATATGAAAAACGGGGGTTTCAATGGGTATACAGTACTTTCTTTATTTTCATTTGTTACTTTCTGTACAAACTAACATTTAACAACAATTTCAACAGTATGCTACAGAATTTGAGAGTAAGCTAGCAGCTTATAATTATCATCTCCTTTAATTTTGCTCGAAACAAAAACTGACGATACATGGACTCTTTAGAACCGCCTCATTGAGGCGTTCTAACGGACGCCCGCAATCTATGTTTTGTCTGGAATTAAGGAAAATATTGTAACGGTTATGGATAAATACCTTGCTGTAGGAGCCGGCTCTTTTAGCGACGCAGGTAGAATGGTTGGCTTATTCGCGAAGTTAAGCAACGAAGATTGCGATTAGTACCTGGATAGGTGACCGCGTTGCTTGACTTCGTGGGCGACCCGGCTAACGCTACATTGGTGGCAGCGGTGGGATTGAAACAGTGCCGCTACAATATTTTAAGTGTTCATCTACAAAATGCTACATAACAACAAGTCCGTGAAATGAACATCCCTAAACCCTACTATATTTATAGAAAACTTGGGGTTTACGGGTGTATAATTACTTTTCTTATTTCTGGCACAAGACAAAGATTGCTGGTACTCGTTAGAACCACCTCCCTGAGGCGGTTCTATCGAGCAGTAACAACCTTGTTTTGCAGTATAAATAAGAAAAATATCACGTATTGCTAGTGTATATCCAAGTCAGATGGCTTCTAAAGAAGCCAACTGATCCAGATCTGCTTTATTTATCATGCTCCTTGTGAACCAGTGAATGATTATAATATATCAAGAAATCTGACTGGCTGATAGCCGACAAAGGGTGTGACTTAATATATTCAACAGGGTAAGGGTTAACTTCCTCTAATCTGGGGTTGCAGGAAGAATTCCCCAAGGGACTCATCACGCTAACAAGTCTGTGAAATGAACACCCCTTACACCCACTTTAAAAAAGAAAACAGGGGTTTACGGGGGTAAACATTATTTTCTTTATCATAGGTTGTGGGTACTCATTAGAACCGCCTCAATGAGGCGGTTCTAACGAGCACCCACAACCTATGTTTTGAGTTTAAATAAGGATTATATCACAAGTTTTCATCAGAAAATTGACCATTTTGGAGATGTAAATAATTTCACTATGACGCCCGGATGTGCTGTCGTAATGTAAGAACGAGATCGACTTAGCCATGGTATACGAGCGATCAATGTTCGAGATATCGAATTTTCACAGTACCAACACGATTAATTGTACGAAAGCTAGTTATTATCCTCGGACCAATGTCTACACTGTTTACGATATACATCTGGCCGTAAAGGAACTCGCCTTTAATACGAGAAGCGTGATTTTATTATTTTTTAATTGCATGGTGGGCGATACACAGGTAAGTCCAACGGTGGTAAATTATGAAGGTTGTTATCAATCTTTAACAGCTCAACAATAAAAACTAAAATATATTTAGAAAGCTATTTTATCTGATTTTACCCTTCCTAGCTACAGTTCACCACAGCAAACACTTTTTAATTCAGGTTACTCCAAGCGTTTAACCCTTCAGACGCCAAGAAAATCTACATCTGAAAATGTCGTATGTTTATGTCTTCTGTCGCATCTTCTTGCATTTTTTTAAATATTTTTGCATACAGGTAAACAGTGTGACTCCTAGAGGAGAAGTCTGATCTGTGTCACACTGTTTGCAACAATGACATTTTAAGTAATCAGAGAAGCAGACGGCAGTTGATGCGATTGTCACATTAAGGGTTAAAATATCCCGTGATGTGTCGTGTGCGTCCGAGACTCGTTGATGAGGCAGCGATAGCGTGAAACATTGATGTTTATTGAGGATATGACAAATATTTGCCTACAAAGACGTTTCTCATTTAAAAAAATGACCTAATCATTTTTCATTGATTTAATACCATTTCTGGAAATGGATATGTCGTCTGCGGAATTGTTAATTCTATAGTCTGCTCCGGTCGTCTGCCAG
This sequence comes from Lucinisca nassula, assembly GCA_963580285.1. NCBI lineage: Eukaryota > Metazoa > Mollusca > Bivalvia > Lucinida > Lucinidae > Lucinisca > Lucinisca nassula. The sequence continues at coordinate 85,939,003 of OY757015.1, read as the reverse complement.
ATATTGACGTTTTATCGTCTGCGAGACTGAAAGAGAACTGGCGTTTCTGGAGTATCAAATTTTACTGTGCATGTTATCAAGTTTCGTGGTACCAGTAGATATAAAGGTTTTATGTGCTATTTTGTAAAATATTCCTAGGATTAAACCCATATAAGGATATTTGGTAAGTAAACTAACTTTTTATTGACAACGTATGCTAACTTTCATTTTGCCATTATCATGTAGAATCATGTACGGCATCCTGTGTAATTCCGCTCAAAGACCACCTAAAATTAAATCTAATTCTGCTTTAAAGATCTAATTTTGTGGGTTGAAGTTATTCGTTCTTTGTGTTTTCTGCATACGGCGTCTTCTGGTCAGAGACCACCATTTGGACTGTTCAAAAATGGTCTTAAAGACCACTTTTGAACAGTCCCAAAGGTGGTCTTAATATAGGAATTTTACTGTATTTTCATCACGTGAACAAGTCCGTAAAATGAAGACCCCCCTAAACCCCACTTTATATAGAGATTTGTGGGGGTAAACATAATCTTTCTTATTTTTGCTCCAAGACATAGGTTGTGGGTATTCGTTAGAACCGCCTCAATGAGGCGGTTCTAACGAGCACCCACAACCTATGTTTGCAGTATTTATAAGAAAATATCACGAATTTTTCATCAGAAAAGTAGCCATTTTGGAGATGACAAAAAATGCACTATGTCGCACAGGTGTGTTATCGTAATGTTCACAGCAGCATGATATCATGTCCGTGAAACCTACACCCTCGAAAACCCTCATTATACAGCGAAAAGTGGAGTTTTAAAAGATACGCTTTATTTTCAGAAGTCTTGTCAAACATAGATTGCGGTTACTCATATGAACCACATGGACGGTTCTTACGAACATATGCAATCCCTGTTTGAATCACAAATACTTAAAATTATCAAATTTTGATCAGGAAACAAATGTCAGTTTTCGGACCACGAGATATTAAATTTTGTCACATGTGCACGTTATATTAATAAATAGTATAGCACAACGATAAAACGTAACACTATTTCAAACTTGTAAATGCAACCTACTATGACGTTGCCTACGCGTTCCAACTTAGCATTGGTGTTTGTGTGAATTCGGGTTTAACGTCGCTTTCAACAATTTTCCAGTCATATCACGACGGTGTCTGGTTGCGACAGGGAGCTCAATGCTCACTTTTATAGTGCTGCTTCACTGAAGTGTCATGTCCCAGACACATTACATGATACCTCACCCAGTCACATTATCCTGACACTGGGTCGACCAGTCCTAGCTCTACCCGTAAATCTGAGTGCCAAGCGAGGAGCAGCTAGTACTTTGGTATGTCGCGGCCCGGGATCGAACCCGTGACCTCCCGTTCCCCGGAGCGGACACTCTACCAACTGAGCTATCGGGGCCGGTAACTTGGCATTGGATTCGCAAACGAGAGATAGACGAGTGACGTACCCGCCGGCAGCTTCTAATCGCGTCCCAAGGGAACAAACGTGTACTGTTTTGTTGTTTGCAAACAGGGCCAACTCATACAATACAACAACCAGTTTTGTATTTGTTTCTTAGCATGGTATGGCGTAGAAGGGTAGTTTGTGGAATAAGTGGGTTGATGGTTTCATGCGAAGCAATGAGAACACGGTGAACTGTTCCATGGTTGAGTCCCCTATCCTCTGCGACAACAGTGGATATGATACACGTGTTCATTACGACAACACACCCGTGCGTCATAGTGCAATTTTTACATCTCCAAAACGGTCAATTATCTGATGAAAATTTGTGATATTATCCTTATCTATACTCAAAACATAGGTTGTGGGTGCTCGTTAGAACGCCTCAATGAGGCGGTTCTAACGAGTACCCACAACCTATGTCTAGGAGCAGAAATACAGAAAATCATGTATACCCCCGTAAACCCCTGTTTTCTCTATATAAAATGGGGTGTAAAGGGGTGTTCATTTCACGGACTTGTTAGTGTGATGAGAGTCCCAAATATTGCAGGCGCCATGAATATCAGTGTTGGCTTTGACCGACATTCTTGGGTTAAGCGAACTGTCATCAAGATGTCCCCCCCCCCCCCCCCCCCAGGTGTTGATCCCGGACCTAAAACTGAAAACAAACTGGGCATTTCAAGAACACCTTTAGATCGTTATAGTAGGTGCCAGACGAATTCTCCTAGAGATTTGTGACCCAGGATGAGAAATGGGTGTATAACCATTTTGAGCCTGAATTCAAGTCTCAATGCAATAGCGGAAATATCCTTGTTATCCGCTTCCAAAGCGTTCAAGCGACTTGCATCTGTTAACAAGATGATAGACTGTGTTTTCTTAGAATGTGGGGGACTTCTTGCAAAAGGATCAACTTAATGGATCCTATTATACATCAGAATTGCGACAGTTGAAAAAAGTAATCATTGGCAAGTCTTTCGATCACGCAGTCTGTTGCTACAGGGCAATGCTCAGCATCAGGGAACCGGGTCCATGCGAAATAATAGTGTCCAACATGGTGTCAGAAATGAGACATAGATAAAACAAATGGGACATCTTTCTTATTTAGGCTTCAAACATAGATTTGGGATGCTCGCTAGAACCGCCTCGATGAGGGTTCTAACGTACATGTATACAATGTACCTACAATCTTTGTTTTGGGCAAACTTGAGGCACAAAATTTCTGTATACACAGTGGGGTTACAGTCTTCTTCACAAGGTAAAAGTGGCAATGGCAGTAGCTAAAATGTATGGCTTTGAACTGTGTTGTCCGTTGCCTCTTACTCACCAAACCTTGCACAGTCTGACTTTTGCCTTTTCTCTAAACTGAAATCCCACATGCGTGGTCGCTTTTTGCAAAGTGTTGATGACATCATTGATGCCCTTTCAGGGTTTCTCGAAGTACAAGATACAAGCTTGAACATTGATGGGCTTGGTGCATTGAAGTGCATTGAGACTATGTTGATTACGAGAAGTCGTACAAATATCTGGAAATTAAATCTTGTGAGGGTCAGACTTGCTAATACAAGTAAACACTCTTTAAACCGACATTCGTTATAAACGACAAAACTCGTTAAACCGACAACTTCAATAGAATGAATTCTCAGCTCAAGGTTTAGCCTCGATTCCGAGCAAAGTGGGCTTCCCTAAGGTTGTAAATGCCCAAATCGAATCCATGGTCATCAAAGAGTCTTTTAATTTAATACACCAAGAAGCAAATGTTATAGATATTTGTTAGAATCGCCTCACCGAGGCGATTCTAACAAATGTGTATAACATTTGTTTCTTGGAGTAATGATGTGGAGAAGACCCTTTACAACCTATCATACTCCCAACTGGGTTTCTTTATCACGGCAAATTCATTATAACGGCACAATAATACAAATACTGTCGTTATAACGCGGGTCATCTGTATGTTTTAAGCTTTTCAAAAATAACGCATTCAAACCAAGCGCTGTAGACCCGGATTATACACCGCCTTTTGTGGCGTCTGACCTGGGTTTACTTTGTCAGTCATACGTCTACATGTATATGGGTCAATAGTTATACCAAACAGCTCGAATTGATTATTTTCCATTATTTATGCCGTGACCACAGGGGATTAAATGGAATGTTATCCTTGTTTTAGACGGACGAAGGAATATCTATTTATTTATTTATTTATTTATTGACATGTATTTATTTACGTTAAGTCGGTGTGAAGGTGCCGTGTAGTGCCATTTGGATAAGGGGCCTTTTGTGCTTGCTGCAGAAGCGGGGAGATGGGGGTTGTTTTTCTTTCTGCTTTTCTTCCAGTGGTTCTTTGTCCTACCCTTTTACTATTGCTTGAGGCTGACGGCTGCTTGAGGACTAGGCCGTTGACCAACCCACCGTCTGTCGTTAGTTACTGTCGAAGTGAAGGGACCCAGCAGGCACACATCGCTAGGGCAACGTCAAATCAACGTCGGTGCAACGTCATGACGTTGCACCGACGTCGATGTGACGTTGCATAAACGTCAGGACATTTTACCGACGTTGATGTGACGTCACAATTACGTCATGTGCCTGCTGGGGAGGGAGGATCTCACGAAGTAGTGGTTTTGTGTTTGAATTGAGGTTTAACGTCCCCGTCAACACTATTTAGGTCATTTTGACGACATTGCTTCCAATTGTTTGGGACTTTTACCCGACATTGAGATGAAATGACACATCAATCCCTGCCGCCCAATGCAACCAATTGGACGGTCCGACTCTCACCACTTTACACAGTAAGTAGTGCTAAATGGCCTTGACGATCTAAGCCTGACCAGAAACAGTGTAGGTAACCGACTGGCCCGCATGATCTTGACTGTTGACTGGACCGTAAAACAATAATATATAATATATAGTAATCGCAGATAAGATTGACTAGGTCATTAGGTCTCTCACCGCCGTAGGTTCGAGGCTCGCTCGGGCCACGTGTGAGACGCCAAGTTCTGCAACGGAAGGTCAGGTGGTTTTTCTCCGGGTACTCCGCTTTTCGCCCACCTCTGATTAACGATCGGCTCGATATGAGTGAAATAATCTTGAAAGGGCCGTAAAACCCAAACCAAAAAAAAAAAAAAAAAAAAAAAAAGATTGACTAGGCGGAGCTATTCAGGTGCTGTCAACATATGTCAAATTCGCTGAGTCCACCACAGGATTCGGTAGAGTGCCTTTCGCACGCTTTCTACAAGCGGACGAAATGGTCATAAACGCCACAACTATGCTTGTGTTACAGTTGAATTCACACAATCCGATGACTTGGTTTACCTTTTTGTTAATGGAATATTCCTAAGGCAGGTACAAACGACAGCTCCGCCTAGTCAATCTTACCTGCGACTACTATAACTCATATTATTTATTCTGGAACTGTTGGTTATCCATTGCATGTGATAGTTTACACAATTCGTTCACCACCAATAGAACCTATTTGCACGTGAAACTTTTTGCACGTGTATCTGGATCTGAGACCTTAGAGACTGTAGGCACGCTTGGAAAGTATCTCTGAAAATGAGCGTGCGCTTATGCGTGCGCGTGTGTGTTCAGGTGTGTGCGCGTTGACCAAGTTCTCCTCGTTAGTACATGTACAGCCGATGTTATCATCATTTAATCATCATCAAAACATGTCTAAGTAATCAACATCCCTCTAAACCCCGCTTTAAGTAGAGTAAACTGGGGTTGACAGGTGTATACATTGATTTTCTTGCACACCAGACAAGGAAATCCGTGATTTTACCCTGGGATAGAAATTTATGTTCTGACCATGGTGTTTGCACGTGTATCTGGATCTGAGACCTTAGAGACTGTAGGCACGCTTGGAAAGTATCTCTGAAAATGAGCGTGCGCTTATGCGTGCGCGTGTGTGTTCAGGTGTGTGCGCGTTGACCAAGTTCTCCTCGTTAGTACATGTACAGCCGATGTTATCATCATTTAATCATCATCAAAACATGCCTAAGTAATCAACATCCCTCTAAACCCCGCTTTAAGTAGAGTAAACTGGGGTTGACAGGTGTATACATTGATTTTCTTGCACACCAGACAAGGAAATCCGTGATTTTACCCTGGGATAGAAATTTATGTTCTGACCATGGTGTTCCGACCCCAAATCGAATATAATCGCGTGTTTGATAAGTGCACTGGTTGATTACAACCTCATGCGCGGCGTCGTCATGCGTGACGTCACTAAACATTCCTGTCATCACAAAATGGCGGACGTCGGTAACCGAAGTGACAGCAGCATTAAAAATTCGCAATAGAAATCGGAAGGTATGCAAGGAAAAGAATCCAATATGGGTGTGAGGGGTGGATAGAAAAATCCGTCCCTCGGGATCACTGTCCGGCATCACTCGGCAAGCCTCGTGATGCCGGACAGTGTCCCTAGGGATGGATTTTTCAATCTACCCATCACACCCATATAAGATTCTTATATTCTTATCTCTGCTCCAAGGCAAAGGTTATGGGTACACAACCGCTTGCAATCTATGTTTCGACAAGCATTAAGAAAAATACCAAACCTATTCGTCTGAAAAAATGCTAGTTCTAGAGATTTCTGGACACGAACGTGCAATCGTATTGGTTGTGTTCACCACATCAACCCTTTTTGTACCAAATGGAATCTTCCACCTTATTTACAGCAAGAGTCTATTTCAAAATTTAGGGATGTCAGGTTATGTGTTTTTTTTTCAAAATTTATTTGGAAAATTGCGGTACGTTTTGCAAACAGTGTAGGCCCTGATCAGACGTCGCAGTCAAGTACCCCTTTAGGGATTTCCCGCATGCAATAGATTAACAAATCCGTGGGCCCCTAGTGGAGCACTCGGGTGCACTTCCAACTAGTACTCAGGTCGCGAGTTCAGTCCCCACCTGGTACAGTAACATTCTTAGGAAATTCTTTCTACGGACATTCGCTCTCCATTCGCCGATTCACCACACAAGTTGTAATGTACTGGAAAATAAAAGCTCATCCAACAATAATGTGGTTCGGTAAATGTGGTTGAATGGTGTCCCGTTTTGGTTTAAACCTATTAAAGTATTTAATGCAGATACATGTATAGGCTATGCATTTCACATACAGATGTTTTGACAATAAAATACAGATATCTGCATTTTCATGTAATTATAGCTACCTGTTACTGAAGTGCAGATATCTTTATTTGTGATTTCAGATATCAGAATTACAAGATTAAATACGTATACATGTATTTGCATTTCAAATACAGACATCTGCATTTCAATATCATATATCTCTAATTAAGCTTAAATACAGATATCTGAAATTCAAATGCAGATATCCATAATTGATTTAATAACCACATATAGATATCTACATTTCAAATACAAATATCTGTGATTTAAATAGAGATATAGATATCTGTATTTAAATGCACACATCTCTACTTAAATGTCTATATCTGCATTGCAGGCTCTAAGCCTGCCCAGGCATAAAGGTGCGAGTCGGACCTCCATGCATATACATGTAAACCCTTTTAGTTTCCTTGGGCGGCAGGGCTTGAGATGTGATTTCATCTCAATGTCGGGTAAAAGTCTCACAAAATTCGAAGCAATGTCTCCAGCATGACCTAAATATTGTTGACCGGGACGTTTGACCCCAAATCAATCAGTCAATCAATTACTGTAAATGCAGATATGTGTATATCAGATGTGTAGACAGATGGGCTGCCTGATGCTTTCACGCAGAGCTGAAAACCATCGCACACGAGTAATGGTAAACTGCCTAGAGAATCTGAGCCTGCCCAAGCAAAGCGGTGCGAGTCGGACCGTCCATGCTTATAAACCCTATTAGTTTCATTGGGCGACAGGGCTTGAGATGGTATTTCATCTCAATGTCAGATAAACGTCCCATAAAATTGGAAGCAACGTCTCCAAAATGACCTAAACAGTGTTGACAGGGACGTTAAACCTCAAATCAATCAAACAAACGTCCCCGACTGCACTATTTAGGTCATTTTGGAGACATTGCTTCCGATTTATGACATTGAGATGTAATGACTTCGCAAGTCCTGCCGCCCATTGAAACCAGTATATAAGGCTAATGGTGAGAAGGGCCGACTCGCATCACTTTGCCTGGGCAGGTTTAGAATCTAATTTTATGTAATGTTGGTTGGTGCCTGATGCCCTGTCTCTGGTAGGGCCCATCGGATTCTAACTGTTGGTTTTCTTTTGCTCCAGCATTTTAGTGGTTTCTTGCTGTCGAGTCCTCACCGTTTTTTCATCTCTGTGGTGTGCACTGATGAGTTAGGAGGCCTTCATGCGGACTGAACACAAATTATTTGTCTAAATCGCTACGGAAGTAAGGGTGAGGACTGGGCCACGTAAAATCGATTTAACCCCACCCCCCATTCGTTTCACTGACAGTTCCAAGGCGGTTCTTCTATCATGGTTTATTTTTGTTATGGCTTGTCTTTGAGTGTGTGCATCGCTTATATTATTTTGTTTTGTTAGCCAATTTGCCATTTTGTGCGAGAGTAACTGTCCGTTTGGCTTTCCGCTGTTGTGTTGGCGTTTGGTCTAGTTGTTTCATGTTTGTGGTTCCTTCCCTTTCTGATGGGAATTGTCTTGATTCCTGATCATTGCCTGCACATCTATTATAGGCCTTCTTAGCGGTTTACCAGTATTCATGTGCGATCGGTTTCAGCCCTTCTTGGAATCATCATGCCCCAATTTTTTCGTGGCCCCGACGGGCGGGGGTCGTAAATGTTATATTTTTCTTATTTCTGCTCAAAATATAGGTGGTTGTGGGTACATGTTAGAACCGCCTAATCGACCTGTTTTCTACATTTAAGAGCAGAAATACGAAAAAAAGGTTTACCCCTGTAAACCCCGGTATTACTATATAACAGTGGGGTTCAAGGGGGTGGGGTAATCAAAATTGCATGTACATGTAGAAAGGCGTGTATTCGTGATGGCATAATATTATATCTAATTGATATGCATTTAATACATAGGATTGAATGTCACGTTTTTTTTTTGTTTTTTTTTTTTTTATTTATTTATTTATTTATTTAAGGTTAAACGTCCCCGTCAACACTGTGTAGGTCATTTTGGAGACGTTGCTTCCAATTGTGTGGGACTTTTACCCGACATTGGGATGAAATGACATCTCAAGCCCAATAGGGTTTATAAGCATGGACGATCCGACTCGCACCGCTTTGCCTGGGCAGGTTTTGATCCTCTAAGCGGTTTACCAGTACTTTTGTGCGGTCATTTTCAGCTCTGCGTGGAAGCATCATGCAGCCCATCTATTTCTTCAAGCCCCGATGTGCGGGAGCGAGTCACATAGGTGTAAAATTGTTATTGTGCGAAAGTATGTCTATAACAGTTATATTTTATTTTACCTGAACTGGTAGATTTTTCTGAATTGGTAAAAAAAACATTTTGTATTGAAATGACATATCGCTTGCGCCTGTATTTAACCTTTGATATACAAGATCGCAATCAGATAATAACATTTCTATGTGAGTTTATAGATTTTATTCCCCCTGGTTCATAACTCTTATTTACGTAGTCATACACTTAAAATATATTAATAAAATAATTTTATTGTATGACTATTATGGGTAATCATAATATTCACTTTTCTTGATATTAATGTTGCAAATGCTCGACGTTGTCTAAGATTTGTTTGTTTGATTTGAGGTTTAACGTCCCCTTCAACACTGTAAAGGTCATTTTGGAGACGTTGCTTCCATTTTGTGGGACTTTTACCCGACATTGAGATGAAATTACATCTCAAGCCCTGGCGCCCAATGAAACCAATAGGGTTTATTAGTATGGACGGTCCGCCTCGCACCGCGGTTCCTGGACAGGCTTAGATCCTCCAAGCGGTTTACAAGTACTAGTGTGCGGGCCGGATTCAGCTCTGCATGGAAGCATCATGCAGCCCATATATTTCTTCAAGCCCCTATAGTTTCAATGCCGCCACGTACTTTGTTAGAGCACGGGTGTTAATCAGGGGAACTAGCTCGAAAACCAGTTAAATAAACTGGGTTGGACGATAGGAAGACACCGAATCAGGCCCCTGTCATCTGATGAAGCTTTCATCTTCGTTTTTTGGGGATACTTTAATAATCTCCATGTCGAGTGTTGAATCTTTCTGCAATGCATAGTGCATGATAAGTAGAATGGTGTCTAGCCCTGATGACCCCACTTTCGTCTTTGAAATTGGGGTTATATCCAGGGATCCTTTTCGATCATTTTCACGTAAAAATCTTTTAAATTTGTCGGAGAGTCTGCCCCCTAAAGCTGATTAAAAGTATTCGGAAACACATGAAAATTAGAATTCAAGATTCGTTGATGGAACAGTGACCGTCAGTAGCTTATCCAATTTTGTCTATAAACATGCATAATTATGGCAATACATCACGTGAACAAGTCCGTGAAATAAAGAACCCCCTAAACCCCACTTTATATAGCGAAAACTGGGGTTTAGGGGGTAAACATTATTTTCCTTATTTCTACTCCAAGACATAGGTTGTGGGTACTCGTTAGAACCGCCTCAATGAGGCGGTTCTAACGAACACCCAAAACCTATGTTTGGAGTATAAATAAGAAAAATATCACAAATTTTCATCAGAAAAAAAATCCTTTTTTTTTGAGATTTAAAAAAAATGCACTATATCACACGGATATGTTATCGTAATGCTCAGCATTCAACCCTTTGTGACTCTATCCATTAAGAAAACACGCCTATGCAAATACAGTATAAACTTTACTGCCGAAAAAAACACTCAATTTTAAGGGGAATGGGAACACCTGGCATATTTTTCCGCCATTTTTCAAAGGGAGACAACTTTCGGGACTTCCTGTTCGCCTTTCTGTAAGCCCTGTCCCGCTGAAAAAGGGGTCAACTCTTAAAGGAAAGAATTTGCTCCTCTGGAGCAAATTCTTTCCTTTAAGAGTTGACCCCTATTGACATGGGAGACAAAAATACTTTTGCAAGAGTTGCCTCCCCTGAAGGTGTTCCCATTCCCCTTAAGATGAAAAATTGTGATATTTTTCTTATTTCTGCTCAAAATAGAGCGGAAATAAGACAAATAAGTTTTACCCTTGTTTGTTTGTTTGATTTGAGGTTTAACGAACCCGTCAACACTGTATTGGTCATTTTGGAGACGTTGCTTCCAATTTTGTGGGACTCTTACCCGGCACTGAGATGAAATGACATCTCAAACACTGTCGCTCAATGGACCCAATATCGTTTATGAGCATGGACGGCCCGACTCGCACTGCTTTGCCTGGACAGGCTTAGATCATCTAAGCGGTTTACCAGTACTCGTTTGCGTGCGTGGAAGCATTGTGCAGCCCATCTATTTCTTCAAGCCCCGATGTTCGGGGGGGGGGGGGGTTACCCATGTAAACCCCAGTTTTACAATATAAAAGTCGGGTTCAATGGGGTTAAACTTACACATACATGTTTTCGTGATGAACAGAATCAGCCTTCGGGCGAGTTCAAGATGTTTTTTGACAAAGTGATGTGAAAGGTATTTTATCTTTCATCAAGTGTCTCAGATAAACAAAACATAAAACAAAATCAGAATTCAAGAGCTCTTAAAGATGTGGTGTAGTAGTCGTAGATAAGATTGTCACAGCGGGGCAGTCGCATGTAAAGTTTTGTCAATATGTGCTGCATTACGATAACATTCCTAGAAGCCTCCGTGGTGCAGTGGTTACGCTACTCGCCTTGTAAACCAGGGGTCGCAGGATCGATCCCGGGCTTCTCCAGACTTTCGGATGAGTCTTTAAACCGAGGTCCAGTCTCCGTATGACCTTAGCTGTTGGTGGGACGTAAAACTCAAATACTCACTCACGATAACATTCCCGTGCGTCATAGTGCATTTTTCACATCTCCAAAACGGTCAATTTTCTGAAGAAAATTTGTGCTATTATTCGTATTTATACTCAAAACATAGGTTTTGGGTATTCGATAGAACCGCCTCATTGAGGCGATTCTAACGAGTATCCACACCCTATGTCTAGGAGCAGAAATTGGGAAAATAATGTATACCCCCGTAAACCCCAGTTTTCTCCATATAAAGTGGGGTGTCAGGGGGTGTTTATTTCACGGACTTGTTAGCGTGATGTATAGTCTAATTCGCTGAGTTTCAAATGCATTTTCCAAGTGGACCAAATGACCATATATGTACGTTTGTGTTCCCCAAAGGCATAAGAAAAACACAGTACACAGTAACCTTGCATTAAAAGAAGACAGCAGCATTAAACTCGGCAGAGCTGGACCGGACAGGGCCGGGCAGATAACATAGGGTAGTTTGTCTCGATTGCATGTATCAGGTTGGTTGGTTAGACTAAAACAGATACGGGCAATAAAGGTAAAATGAAGGACACTAGACAAATTTATATAAAATGAGAGAGTTGGCAAAACAGCTGTTTCTTCTATCATGTTAACAGCTCCGTGTAATTAACACCACCCTAAACCCCACTTTATATAGAGAAAACTGGGATTTATGGGGGTATACAATATTATTCTTATTTCTGCTCCAGGACATAGGTTGTGGGTACTCGTTAGAACCGCCTCAGTGAGGCGGTTCTAACGAACACTCACAACCTATGTTTGGAGTACAAATACGACAAATATCACAAATTTTCATCCGAAAAGTCACCATTTTGGAGTTATGAAAGAATGCACTATGTCACACGGGTGTGTTAGCGTATTGTTTCCTTTTGCCGAGGAGTAGTAGGAGGGGGTTATGAGCTATTAAGATCGTATTTATGCCTTTAGTTTCTGTATCTTAATTTCCTAGACTCTAGCTGCAGTCTGAATAGTTGAGGATGTCGATCTGTGTCTTACCTGGGACGAGTTGTTCTACTTAACGCATCATTAAAACTTTGATCTTTTGGCAAATATGTACAGTGCAATTCCGCTATTAAGACCACCTAAAATTAGGACTAATTCTGCTATAAAAAGACTATTTTGAAGGTTAGACTTAATTTTACTTTTTGTTTTCTGCCTACAATGTCTTCTGGTCAGAGACCACCTTTGGTACTGTTCAAAAGTGGTCTTTAAGACCACTTATGAACAGTCCCAAAGGTGGTCTTAATATAGGAATTTTACTGTATATATGAATACTTTTGCTGAAATGAAATGTGAGCAGCTTTCGTAGTTGCTCATAATTTATTCAGCAAAAATACCGCTCTATTAGGCACTGTACGGACCATAACAGTAATCAATTGAGGGTCCAGGGTTTCGAGAATGTCGCATGTGTTATATTACTCTCCTTTTTAATGTTCCCGGAATCAAAGATTCGATGGCAAATAGTTTTTGATCTGTCTGTCTGCCTGACCGTCTGTTTGACAGTCTGTCCGCAAAAAACTTAAACATTGGACATAACCTCGTAACCTTGATCTTGACGTTGGACCTACTTTTAAAAAATAAGCTTTATCATTGCCCATAACTTTCGATTGGTAAGTGATAGGGCTTTAATGTTTCACATGTGCATTTATGTCATAAGACCTTTCCAGCGGTACCTTGTGACCTTGACTTTGACGCTTACCCTCCTTTTTATAACTTTAACGTTGGCCTGAATTTTGATTGGTTAGTGATATACATATGTAACTATGATAGTTCACATGTGCATTCCGTCTTACAAGACCTTGCCATGGTACCATTATGTTTGACCTTGTGATCTTGACCTTGACGTTTGACCTATTTTTTTTTTTTTAACTTTACTTTGGCCAAAACCGTTGATTAGAAAGTGATATGGCTTTTTATTTCATTTTTACATTCCTTATCAAAAGACTTTTCCGGTGATGACATAATTATTGACATTATGACCTTGACCTTGGCGTTTGACTTACTTTTTAAAACCTTTAAAATTGTCCATAACTTTAGATTGGTAATCGCTAGGGCTTTCATGTTTCACATGTGCATTTTATGTCTTCCGACCTTTCCGGCGGTACCATAATGTCCTGCCTTGTGACATTGACCTTGAAGTTTGTCCTACTTTTTAAAAACTTTAATAGTGGCCATAAATTTGGATTGGTAACAGATATGATTTCCGTATTTCAAATGTGCATTTCATGTTACAGACCTTTCCAGTAGAACCATAATTTTTTACCTGACCTTGACGTTTGACCTACGTTTTAAAAACTTGAACATTGGTCATAACGTTTGAATGGTTAGCGATATGGCTTTCATATTTCACATGCGCATTCCATGTCACAAGACCTTTCCCGTGGTACCATAATTTCTGACCTTTTGACCTTGACTTTGACGTTTGACCTACTTTTTAATAACTTCAACGTTGGCCTTAATTTTGATTGGTTAGTGATATGAGTATCATATTTCACATGTGCATTCCGTCTTACAAGACCTTTACGCTGGTACCATTATGTTTGACCTTGTGATCTTGACCTTGACCTTTGGCCTATTTTTCATTTTTTAACTTTACTTTTGGCCATAACCGTCGATAAGTAAGTGGTATGGCTTTTATATTTCATATTTAAATTCCTTATCACAGGACCTTTTTGTTGATGCCATAATTATTGACCTTATGACTTTTATCTTGACGTTTGACCTACTTTTTTAAACCTTTAACATTGTCCATAACTTTCGATTGGTAAGTGATAGGGTTTTCATGTTTCAAAAGTGCATACCTTGTCACAACACCGTTCTAGTTGTACATGTACCATAATATTTAACTTTGTGACCTTGACCTTGGCGTTTGCCATTTTATTAAAAGCTTTAACATTTGGCCCTAACTTCCGCTTTGTAAGTGCTAAGACTTGCATATTTCACATGTCACCGTATTGTGCATTATGCATTAATCACGAGAACAAGTCCGTGAAATGAGTACCCCCTTAAACCCCTTATATAGAGAAAACTGGGGTTTAAGGGGGTAAACATTATTTTCTTGTTTCTGTTCTAAAACATAGGTTGTGGGTACTCGTTATAACCGCATAAAGGAGGCACTTTTATCAAGCACCACAACCTATGTTTGCAGTCAAAATAAGCAAAATATCACGGGTTTTCATCAGGTTTGGGTGCTGTGAAATAACACACTATATCGCACGGGTGTATTATCGTAACGCATTGTCATCAGACTTTTCCTGTGGTACCATAACTTTTGACCTTGTGATCGTTACGTTTGACCTTCTTTTTTTAAAGTATTATCATTGGTCATAAGTTTCCATTGGTAAGTGATTTGGTTTTCATATGTCACATGTACATTTGCATCCTTGTCACAGACCTTTCCAGTGACCTTGGCTTTCTTTTTAAAAACTTGAACATTGGCAACTCCTTTTGATTTCCCATACCTAGTGATAGGGCTTTCCTAACCTACATGTGCTGTCCGGGGACATCAGTGTTTCACAAACACATCTTGTTATTTGTTTTACTTTTTTCTATGGGTCGTGAATTTGTTTCATGTAGATGTTGATTAATACATATGATTAATCATTCTGTTTTGTTGATAAAATTCAAACATGTTTGCCCGCAGGTCACCTATTATGTTAATAAATGATTTCTTTCAGGCTTTTTTAAACTGTGTGTGTCCTTACAGGAGGTACACTGTTTAGTACACAATGAAATAATTAGAATAAAATAGCATTTCAATAGTTTGTTAAGTAGCGTATGCGCAGTTTTGTTCTTGCCTGGTCAACGTCTGAAGGTGTGAATTTTATCAGGCGCTGGTGCCGCGAAACCCCCTAATTTTGGACCGGACCTCTAGGTTTTCAATTTTCAGTACACAGGCCAAAATAAAACGTTACATCAAAATAAACGTGCATGCCGGTTATCAAATCAGCTAAGCTCATTACGAAAACACGCCTATACAAATGTAAACTTTTCTGCCGAAAAAAACGAAAATTTTAAGATGAAAATTGTGATAGTTTTCTTATTTCTGCTCTAAAATATAGATTGTGGGTATTCGTTATGCACCAGTCATTTGTAACCACTGCCCCCCCACCCCACCTACGGGGATAGCGGGGACAATGACTTTTCACTTTTCACAGCCCTGCTAGAAGCCCTGCATTGCCGGGGACCTCCAGAAGGTCAAAGCCCCGCTGTTTATAATAGTTCATTCCACTGGGGGAGTATATTTGCCTAATATCAAAACCCCTGCATTAACCCGGCACTGCGGGGGAACACAGAGGGCAATTACCCCGCACATTAGCCCCGCTATCCCCCGCCTATCCCGTAGGTGGGGTGGGGGGGGGGGCAGTGACTACAAATGACTAGTGCATTTGAACCGCCTCTTCTTATTTCTGCTCAAAATATAGATTGTGGGTACTCGTTAGAACCGCCTCATCGAGGCGGTTCTAACGAATACCCACAATCTATATTTTAGAGCAGAAAAAAGAAAACTAAGGTTTACCCCTGTAAACCCCAGTTTTACTGTATAAAAGTGGGGTTCAAGGGGGTCAGAATTATATAGGCGTGTTTTCGTGTTGTTAGTCTTGTTGTGTGGGTCATATTGACTTCAAATAAATCAACATGCTCGCGGCGTCGTGCTTTTTTTTTTGGGGGGGGGGGGGATTTGACGTTTAACGTCCCCGTTAACACTATATGAGTCATTTTGGAGAGGTTGCTTCCAATTTTGTTGGACCTTTACCCGACATTGAGATGAAATGTCATCTCAAGCCCTACCGCCAAATGAAACCAAAATGTTTATGCGTTCGTGTGCATTGGACGGTCCAACTCACACCACTTAGCTTGGGCAGGCTTAGTCTTTTAAGCGGTGTACCAGTACTGATGTGCGGTCAGTTTCACCTCTGCGTGGGGCCACCATATATAGCCCAATCTATTTCACCAAGATTCTATAGGCGGGGGTCCGTGGCGGTCAAACTGATCACAGGTGAACCAGTATGTTCTGTGTATGCCCAGTTTAACCAAACAATGACACTGGAATCTCCTACGTAATAAATCTGGAGTGGTCGATTTTCAATTATAGGGGTGTCAGATTTATTTTTGTTTCGTGACAAATTACGAAAAAAAATCTTATAGCAAACAGTGAAGAGTCAGTTAAGATGCCGCGTCCTGTGGCGTCTGATCTGGGACTGCACTGTTTACCCCAAAATCCCCCAAACGGGCCACTAGGAATATATGGGTTAACCCGTTTTAGACAGGACCCCCACACACGAGGCTTTCTGGCGAGATCAGTCCCCGCATTTGGGCATTCACTGTTTGTGTAAACGTTCAAGCATGTTTTTATATGTTTTTAAAAACAAAGTTTTTTATTTATTTTTATTTTTTTACAATTACCCAACCTGACACGCATTAACCCATATTTGAGCCCCGCCAAGCGAATTTGTGTCTTCGAGCATTCCGTCATGACAAATTTTAACTGCGGATGCCCAGCCATTCAGAAGGGCCAGGGATATGGTTTTCTGTCTGAAGGTTCCTCTTGCTTCACTGCTTGTATGAACGAGCAGCGAAGGTTCTGGCGAGACTGCGCGGATGCGCAGGCTCGCCTGAACCTTCACTGCTTGCATAGGCGATAAGTACCAAAATCGCTTGACGGGGCCCATATGAAATTGCATCTTCCACCTAATAAGTTTGGTGTGGTCAATTTCGAATTATAGGGATGGTGTGTTTGTTTTGATTGTGGCAAGGTTTTACACAAATACATGTACTTTAAGCAAACGTTGTGGACTCAGATCAGACGCCACGTTCTGTGGCGTCTGATCTGGGTCTACACTGCATGTCAATGTCCTAAAAATGGGACGCTAGGTAAAAATTGCTTAATTTTGAATTGAACACCTGTACGTGTAACGTGTATATGTAATGCCCCCGCACATTGGGGCTTGGGGAAATAGATTGGGCTGCATGGTGCTTCCACGCAGAGCTGAAACTGGTCGCACGTAAGTACATGTACTGTAAGATCTAAGCCTGCCTTGGCAAAGGGGTTCGTGTCGGACTGTCCCGGCATATAAACCCTTTTGGTTTCTTTGGACTGTAGGGCTTGAGATGTCAGTTCATCTCAATAAATGGTCAAGTCCCATAAAACTGGAAGCAAAGTCTCTAAAATGACCTTAATAGTGTTGACGGGGACGTTAAAACCTCAACAAAAACGAGCAATCAATACATGTACAGTAAAATTCCTATATTAAGACCACCTTTGGTCTTAAAGACCATTTTGAACAGTTCCAAAGGTGGTCTCTGATCAGTGGACATTGAATGCAGAAAATACAAAGAAAGAATGACTGAAACCTACTTAGCCGAATTAGACTTAATTTTAGGTGGTCTTAATAGCGAAATTTCACTGTGGACGATTAATTTCAGTAACGATGGATAACTGTAGGTTTTAAAAATAATTAGCACCCTTCTTCGACATTCAATATCGGTTATAGGAAGGTTTACGACTGTAAGATATGTGATTAATTTAACACCATGTATGGCCTCAGGAGACTGTTTATTCCAATATGCTGGTGTAAGTGAACTCTCCCATTGCTATATCTATATATGTTGGAAAAGTGCATTTGTCATTTAAGAGTCGCCAGGCCTATTTTTCGTTTTTAGTCTATTTTTTTTTTTTTTTTTTTTTACGGAAAATCCTGTCAGCAAACAGTGCAGGTCCAGATCAGACTGATCTGGGCCTGCACTGTTTGCCAAGGTTCCCCTTCATGGTTTGTTTGTTTGTTTGTTTGATTTGAGGTTTAACGTCACCGTCAACACTGTAAAGGCCATTTTGGAGACGTTGCTTCCAATTTTGTGGGACTTTTACCCGACTTTGAGATGAAATGACATCTCAAGCCCTGTCGCCCAATGAAACCAATAGGGTTTATAAGCACGGACGGTCCGACACTCACACCGCTTTGCCTGGGCAGGCTTAGATCCTCTAAGCGGTTTACCAGTACTCGTGTGTGGGTCGGATTCAGCTCTGCGTGGAAGCATCATGCAGCCCATATATTTCTTCAAGCCCCGATGGGCGGGGGCTCAGGTTCCCCTTTAGGGGTTTCCCGCATGCAATGGGTAAAAACAAAATGAAGGAAAGTTACTCAGGATGAAGACTGTCAACTCACGATCATGAAAACACGCCTATATAATTTTGACCCCTTGAACCACACCCTTATATAGTAAAACTGGGGTTTACAGGTAAACCTTATTTTTCTTATTTCTGCTCTTAAATATAGTTAGAACCGCCTCGTTTTACAACAATCTATATTTTGAGCAGAAATAAGAAAAATATCACAATTTTTCATCTAAAAATTTTCATTTTTACGGCGATAAAGGTTACAATGTATTTGTATAGGCGTGTTCTCGTAATGCGCTACAATCCAAGCACTGACAGCACTGGTGGGTCTAGGAAAATAGTCCTGAATGGATACTTGGTCTGCTAAGTTTAATACTGAAATTGCTGGAATCTATAGACGGATCCAATGTTTTGACACGTGACTCTCTTTACATTTCACTGCACATGCGCCAATTACCTCCCTTGCAAAGTACCTCTTCTATCTGTTCGGCAAAACATAGTGTCAATTAGAATTTTTCGAATATTCAATATATATCGTGTAATTAAACTCCTTCATTCTCCACAAAAACTGATATTGTCATTTTGTTTTTCAAGTAATAAATGATATAGAACCAGTCTTTTCTGGCATTTTATCGCACAATTTGTTATAAAACTACTCACCATCATACATGTACCAAAACGTAGTCCATGCGTCTTTTGTAACGAGCGGAAATAATATTAAAGCATATATACTTTCCATCCAAATTTATACGAAAAAGAAGCAGTATAATGAACCCCACTTTTATATAGTAAAACTGGGGTTTCCGGGGTTATACCTTATTTTTCTTATTTCTGCTCTAAAATATAGATTGTGTGTACGAATTAGAACCGCCTCGATGAGGCGGTGCTAACGAGTACCCACAATCTATATTTTGAGCAGAAATAAGAAAATATCACAATTTTTCTTCATAAAATTTTCATTTTTTCGGCTATAAAGGTGGCAATGTATTTGTATAGGCGTGTTCGCGTAATGCAGAAGAATTTCGCTGCCATAAATAACCGTTTACATATACATGTACCTCGATTTTGAACATGGCCAGAAATAGCCTAGTGAACAATAGCAGGCGGAAAGTTTCTGTAGTTGGTAAGTTTGGGTCGACTTATAAACAACCAATCCAAAAAGCTGGTTCACCCCCGCCCATCGGGTCTTGGAGAAATAGATTGGACTGCAAGATGCTTCCACACAGTGCTGAAACCGACCGCACACGGGTACTGATAAACCGCTTAGAAGGCTTAAGCCTGCCCAGGCAAAGTGGTGCGAGTCGGTCCGTCCATGTATATAAACCCTTTCGGTTTCATTAGGCGGCAGGGATTAAGATGTCATTTCATCTCAATGTCGGGTGAAAGTCCCACAAAAGTGAAAGCAACGTGACCAAAATGACCTAAATAGTGTTGATGGGAACTTAAACCTCAAATCAAACAAACAAAGCAAATAGTTGGTGAATTTAAGGCCATCATTACGGAACTGCACGAGAACGACCGTCCTGAACAGCACTGCATGGGAAAACTACATGTACATTTACTGTTGGCCTCTACTCCGCAGTTTACGAATATTTCATCCGCCCCGCCCTTCTGGGCTTGGAGAAATAGATTGGGCTACAGGGTGCTTCCGCGCAGAGCTGAAAACAACCGAGCAGTTGAGTAAACGAAGCCGTGTGCTATAATGGTTTGTTTGTTTCTTTGATTGATTTGAGGTTTAACGTCCCCGTCAACACTGATAATGTCATTTTGGAGACGTTGCTTCCAATTTTGTGTAATATTTACCCGACATTGAGATGAAATGACATCTCAAGCCCTGCCGCCCAATGAAACCAATAGGGTTTATAAGCATGGACGGTCCGACGCGCACCGCTTGGCCTTTGCAGGCTTAGATCCTCTAAACGGTTTACCATTACTCGTGTGCGGGTCGGTTTCAGCTCTGCGTGGAAGCAGCATGCAGCCCATATATTACTTCAAGCCCCGATGGGCAGGGCCGCGTTCATACAAGTACAGTGAAATTCTGCTATTAACCCTTGACCTGCTGAATATTTAAAAAAGCCACACCGACCACTGATTATCAGCCAATCAGATTAACTGTTTCAAATAATTGCATCAAATTCACAATCTGAATCTCAAACACTGTAGATCCTGATCAGATGGCTTCTTCAGAAGCCATCTGATCTGGATCTACATTGTTTGAAAGATAAGACATATCCGGGCTCAGCAGGACAAGGGTTAAGACCACCTAAAATGAAGAATAACTTTGCTTTTAAAAGCTAATTTAGTAGGTTTCTCTGTGTTTTCTGCATGCATTGTGTCCTCTGGTCATAGAAAGCATATGGGACTGTTCAAAAGTGGTCTTTAAAACCACTTTTGAACAGTCCCAAAGGTGGTCTTATTGCTAGAATTCTACTGTATCTCAAGAAATAGCTTTTTTCCAGATGAAAATTTGCGACATGTTTAGTTCACCTGAGCCGAAGGCTCAAGTTGAACTGCTGTGATCAATATTGTGTCATCACTCGTTTGTCAACATTTAACCTTGCGGATGTCATACAGGCTGTATGTTTCATTTGATCTTCAAGAAACTTCATCAGGATATGTGTCTTGATAAATTTGAATACGGGTCATCTGCGGTCAAAAACTAGGTCACTTGGTCAATTCATTTTTTGTTTGTGTGTTTGTATTGGACTTTAACGGCCCAGTCAACAATATTTTAGGTCATATTTGAACCGGTCAGTTTACCTATCCACACTTTTCCTGGGCAGGCTTATAAGTAAACGGTTAACCAGTACAGTGCTCAATCTTTCACAAGAAACTGACAACTGCCCTTCTTGAATCAGCGGAAGGGAGAGAATGACCGTAGTAAAGATTTCATGATCAATATCCACGGACGAATGTTGCCGACCCCGGTGTTCAATTCATATGAAAACCTTGTTGATGCAATAGAGATTGCATTTGTCATTGGATTTTCATGAAACTTTGTCAGGGTGTGCGTCTAGATAAATTCAAGGTCAAGTTTAATATGGATCATCTGGGGTCAAAAACTAGATCACTAGGCCAAATCATTTGAGAATCTTGTGGATGCAGTAGAAGCTGAATTTTTCATTGGATCTCCATGAAACTTGGTGAGGATGTGTGTCCAGATAAATTCTAGGTTAGTTTGAATTTTAAGTTATGTCGGGTCAAAAACTAGGTCACTAGGTCAAATGATATGAAATCTTGTGGATGCAATAGAGTCTTCAGTTTTCAACGTTTCTTTGCGAATTGTGGTCAGATTGTTTCTCTAGATGGGCCTAGTTCAAATCTACGTCACCGGGTCATTTGTGGATGTGTATGCATTAGCTGCTTCGATGGATCTTTGTGAAAGTTGACCAGACTGGTTGTTTATATGAATTCTAGGTCGATCTGAATCTGTGTCATCTGAAGTAAAAAACTAGGTCTCATATTTAAATGTTGTGGATGAACTGGATGCTGCATTTTTCTATGGACCATTTTGAAAGTGGGTCAGATTGTTTTGTCTAGATAAAAAGCTAGGTCACGTTTGAAACTGGATTGTCTGAGAAAAAAAATAGCCCACAAGGTCAAATCATACGAAAACCTTGCGCATGCAACAGAGGCTGTATTGCGTATTTGTTATTAGTGACTTGTAGTCAGAATTTTTACCCCCATGAAGCCCACTTTTATATAGTAAAACACGGGTTTACAGGGATAAATCTTATTTTCTTATTTCTGCTCTAAAATATAGATTGCTGGTACTCGTTAGAACCGCCTCGATGAGGCGGTTCTAACGTGTACCCACAATCTATATTTTGAGCAGATATAAGAAAAATATCACGATTTTTCATCATAAAATCTTCATTTTTCGGCGAAAAAGTTTACCATGTATTTGTATAGGCGTGTTTTCGTAATGATGTTGATGAAAGCTACTTCATACCAAATTATTGGTCATTTGGGGTTAATAAATAGGTCACTCGGCGATATCATATGAAAACCTTGTGGATGCAAGAAAGGTTGCATTTTTAAACAATTTTTGTGAAAGTTGGACAGGATATTTGTGTAGTTGAAATATAGGTCAGGTTTGAATATGGGTTATCTGAGGTCGAAAAATTAAATCACCAGGTCAAATCATATGAAAACCTTTCATATGTAATACAGAGGCAGCATTTTGCATTTGAGTTTGGTGAGTAATTTCAGAATGTTTGTATTGATGAAATTTGAATCTGGGTCATCAGGGGTCGCTAGGTCGCCGGGACAAGTCATATGAAAACCTTGTGGATGCAATAAATGTTTCAGTTTTCAATGCATATTTGTGAAAATTGGCCCGATTGTTTGCATATATAAAAATCAAAGCACTGAGAGTACTGGTGGGTCTATCGTCTCTGAGTGTAGGTTTGAAAAACAGTCCTGAGCTGAGAATCGAACTGTTCGTTTAACTTTTAGCAAGCATAATAGAGCTGATCAGACATCGCATTATGTGGCGTCTGATTATGTAGATTCTGTTTGCCAATGCCCAAGTGAAGACCACCCGCCCCCGCCCATCGGGGCTTGAATAAATAGATGGGCTGCATGATGCTTCCATGCAGAGCTGAAAATCCCGTAACATTGGAAGTAACGTCTCCAAATGACCTATACAGTGTTGACGGGGACGTTAAACCTTAAATCAAACAAACGAGCACAGTCCAGAAGTTTCTTCTTATGCTGCGCTCTGACGTCTTAGGGTAGTACTTGGATTTTGTTCAACAGAGGGGGGAGAGTGCAAACGCAGCCCCTCCCATCTTTTGGAAATTATTTCAGATTCATACAGTTTTTCACCCTCTGCAAAATACCTGAAAAATATCATTTTTAAACCATTTGATTTAGACATTATAACCCTGATCATAGGCCGCGTTTACCCAAGGCGAATTAAAATACGTTTATTCCAACCTGTACGGGGTCCTAAAACATTAACCCATAAATGCCAATTAATTGTTTCAATACTGGGACATTCTGAAACAGTTAAGATAGATTAGAGGCCACAGAACGTTGCGTCTGATCGGCGTCTTCAGTATTTGCTAAAGTACGGAACACAGCTTACAATTAGAGCTCTCGAAAGCAGGCAAATTGTAGGTCAGTAAAGGGTTATTTAGTTGGTTACTGATAAGCTAACCCTTTTAACCCTGTAGACCTGTGCAGTCGCCGACGTAGAAATACACTGTATCTATGCAAACATTGTAGATCCTGATAAGACGGCACGTAGCTAGAACGTCTCGCCAGAATCTACATGTACACTGTTTGTCATCATGTAAGTGAACTAATCAGAAATCCCTTTATATAAGAATATATTTAAAGCGAGAAGAATCCTATTTAGAAACCCGGGAATGAAAGAGTAAAACATAAATATCATTGGAAAGCGCGTAGGAAAATAGTCCCATATTCCCAGAGTACTGTTTTCTTTTTAGAATTCATCTTTCTGTGCCAGTTTATATTCAATCCGTATAAAGTCCCGAAAACTGAAATATTTTGAAAGACGTTCCATGCCAGCAAAATAATTTTCAAGAGTTCATTTGGACTATTTTATGCAGCGAACGAACAGCGGAAGTGGAGTAACGCGGTCCAGTACCGGAAGTAGAAATGTAATGACATAGAAACTTGATTTTAAAACTCAACTTTCAAAAATCGATTTCCGACCCTACCCAGTGTCGTCTTCGCATTTTCGCATAATAATTTCGGGTTTTAAGTACAGTTATGTAGTTTTTGGCATTTAGTACCTTCCAAAATACAGAGCTGACTTTTTTGAGCATCTTGAATGAATTATGATATACAGTGCAAGTCTCATCTGGAGTGAAAACAAAAAAAAAAAAAAAAAAAAAGAAGAAAGAAACAGGACACGGGGTCAACTCATATGTAAACATTGTGGATGAATTGGAAGCTGCATTTTTCAGTGGATTCATTACGATAACCCTCCCGTGCGACATAGTGCCTTTTTCACATCTCCAAAATGGCTACTCTTTCGGATGAAAATCCGTGATATTATTCTTATTTATACTGCATACATAGCTGGTGGGTGCTCGTTAGAACCGCCTCATTGAAGCGGTTCTAACGAGTACCCACAACCTATGTCTTGGAGCAGAAATAAGAAAAAAAAAGTATACCCCGTACGTAAACCCCAGTTTTCTCTGTATAAAGCGGGGTTTATGGGGTGTTCATTTCACGGACTTGTTCACGAGACGATTGAAGACAGACAGATCGATTGTCTAGATAAAATGTAGGTCAAGTTTGAATCTGGGTCATCTGGAGTCAAAAACTAGGTAGTCATGTTAAATTATAAGAAAACCAATAGAGGCTGCATTGTGTATTGGATATTGGTGATTTGTAGTCAAAAAGTGTATTTTGTATTTTGATGAAATCTACTTCAGACCAGAATATTGGTCATTTGTGGTTAAAACTAGGTCAGTAGGTGATGTAATATGAAAACATTGTGGATGCAAGAGAGACTGAATTTTTCACTGAATTATTGTGAAAGTTGATACATTTGTTTGTCGGTCAAGTTTGAAAATGGGTCACCTGAGATCGAAAAACTCGGCCACCATCACGAAAACACGCCTATATAATGTTGACCCCCTTGAACTCAACTTTGGTATAGTAAAACTGGGGTTTACATGGGTAAACCTTATTTTTCTTATTTCTGCTAAAAATATAGATTGTGGGTACTCGTTAGAACCGCCTCGTCGAGGCGGTTCTAACGAATACCCAAAATCTATATTTTGAGCAAAAATAAGAATATTACAATTTGTCATCTTAAAATGCTCTTATTTTCAACAGTAAAAAATGACAATGTATTTGTATAGGCGTGCTTTCTAAATGACAATGTCAAATCATATGACGACCTTTCATATGCAATAGAGGCTGCAAATTGCATTTTATTTTGGTGAATCATTCATAATCTTTGTTTTGATGAAATCCAGTTTCAGTTTGAATCTGGGTCATTTGGGATCAGAAACTAGGCCACCCGGTTAAATAATAGTATAACATTGTATATTCATACAGGCTATATTATCCCCTGGGCAGGGGATAAAGGGTTTGTCCTATACATAAGTACATAGAGGATCTTACATGAGTGCTCATGTACTAATGAATTTATTAAACGAGTTGATGAAAAGGGATAAATTCGAGGCTTTGCCGAGCATTTTATCCCTTTTCCTCAACGAGTTTAGTAAGTGCTCATGTATTATTGAATTCATTAAACGAGTTGAGGAAAAGGGATTAAATGCGAGGCTTTGCCGAGCATTTTATCCCTTTTCCTCAACGAGTTTAATAAATTCAATAATACACGAGCATGAATGCAAGATTCTATTTATCAAATGATACTTGAAACGCATTTTATTCACGATTGATTACAAAAATGTCAATATTCTGCCATTAGTAAACGCGACGTCGTTAAGTACGTCGACCATGTAACGTTACGGGACGTATCTAGCTAATTTGCATATTTAATCCACTAATGGATTATCGAAAATATTACATGACGTTATTACACTCTCAGACGGGACGTCATATGATAAATATGTATACACATACTTACATTCAAACATACTTGTTTACTTTCGTACTTGCGTGTCTATATGTTCACCTTTTGTAAACGCTCTAGCACCTATAGTAATTGATAGATTTTAATATAAATTCCCACAAATGGTGGCTGTTGTTGCATCACAAAATTGCGGACCTCGGTAACCGAAGTAACAGCAGCATTAAAAATTCGCAATTGAAATGGAAGGTATGCAAGAAAAAGAATCATATATGGGTGTGAGGGGTGGATAGAAAAATCCGTCCCTCGGGATCACTGTCCGGCATCACTCGGCAAGCCTCGTGATGCCAGACAGTGTCCTTCGGGACAGAATTTTCCATCCACCCCTCACACCCAGATAAGATTCTTTTATTACACGCCCTCGTACATGGTTATTTCATTCCAATTACAATTGCCAGGTCCTCAGAAGACGTTTGAACAAACACTCGTGTTCAGAGAGCTTCCGTGGGCGACCCCTAGAATCTATGTTTCATTACGAAAACACGCCTATACAAATACATCGCCATTTTTTTTGGCCAAAAAATATTATTTCTGCTCTAAACATAGATTGCGGGGACTCGATAGAACCGCCTCGACGAGGCGTTTCTATCGAGTACCCACAATATATGTTTTTGAGCAGAAATAAGAAAAAATAATGTATACCCCCTTAAACCCCAGTTTTACTATATAAAAGTGGGGTATGAGGGAGTCAAAATTATATAGGCGTGTTTTCGTGATGTTGAGGAAAAATATGAGGCTTTTCTCCATCAAAAAGTGACGTTTGATAGATGTGTTCTCAACACAGCCTTCTTAATCTTTTGCGCTTGATGGAATGCACAGGATCTCGTTAACCTGATTTTATTGTCTCTGCATTATGAACATATTTGAGACTGGGAGTTTCATGGCAGCAAAAACAAAGTTTGTGGAATGCATATTGCTTTATAATTATGTAATCTGACAGTTATCGATGATTTAGCGAAAACGTAGAACGCTGAATGTGAGTATAGAGAATGCAGGTGATCTTTATCTTTCTTCACAGCAGATGCATACTGTTTTGAGTTGTTTTTCCCTACACAACATGATGTAAACGATTTTCCATTGTTATTTTGTGTTACCTTTTTATTCATTCTCACAGCCAAAGAATTGGACCCAATTAAGAAATGATTTTATGTTTATCGAAGGGATTTACGTATATTTTGGCTTTTGTTTGGCGCGTTTACCTGTATGGAAACTTGCATAGGCAAGCTTCATTGGCACCCTTAGTCCGATGGCCAAAATCGCGCGGTCCCAAGAGAGGGTACCGTTGGCCTTCTTTCTGCTCTCGAGCACAGCAGAGAAATCGCGATCTCCAGCCGAATCGGCAATGATTACTCTACCTGTTTGGCTCAATTTTTACCTGCCTTCAAAATTTCTTCACCTTCATCCGTCGGGCACAGGCAGTCTAATGCGATCTACCCTTGTTGGACAAACTGCCGCAATTCGAAGCTCAGAAGCACATAACTTACAGGCATTTATTCTGAAGCAGTAGAACACACAGTGTGTCCATAATTATCTTATTGCCCCCTGTGATATACTGTCTAAAGCAGATCAAAGGCGGTCTTTAATAGGGTGATTAGTATCTCTTGTTGAATTTCCTGACTGAGGCACTTAAGGGGAAATCAATAATTTACAGGTTTAATTATGTAGATTCGAAATTTATACCACTAAATAAGATTTTTATAATAAGACGATAAGAAAAATAGAAACAAAATACTAAGTATTTACATGCTTATTTTTTTTTTTCATGATAAGCAAGTTATAAGCATGGCATGTACAAATATTAACAGTGCATAGCTATTTTGAGGTAATAATTACAAACCGATGCTTTTCATGATAATACTTTTGCAGGGGCCAAGTGTCAATAATATTAATAATGATAATAATAATATTATTATTATTATTGATATTGATATTATTATTATTACTATTATTATAATTATCACATGATATAATATAATAATCTGATATGGGGTTCTGTTGTAGATGAGCGTTTCCAACCCTCGGGATGACCGTGCTGAGCGGAACCGAGGCTACGCCGAGGTTCCGCTCAGCAGGGTCATCCCGAGGGTTGGAAACGCCCATCTACAACAGAACCTCATATTGGATTCTTTTTCTTGCACAACATTTGACAGCTCGCACATGTATATTGTTTACAGAATAAAAGTAGTGCGGAAGTAGTTTCGGCAGTTGAATAGAATTGAAGCGCATATATGTTAGTTACCTGGGTCGGAACACCAGGGTCAGAACATAAATTTCTATCCCAGGGTAAAATTACGGATTTCCTTGTCTGGTGTGCAAGAATACTTCTTCTATAATTCTGAACTTCTTAGGATCGAAATTAGGTCGCTTGTCACATTCATTTTTCTGGAGAGCCTGTGTGTTGTCAGATATTTGAGTGTGCTGAGCTGTATATAATTGGACCAGTATACTGACTAGTCCTTTGTAGCTGTCAGTGTGCTGGCTGTGACAAACTCAGAATCAGGATTGTTGATTGACACCCCATAATAAATCATTAGAAATCATCCAATCACTACCCGGTATATTAAAATGAAGGTCTCCCTGTTTCCCATGGTCTTAATTCTTGGGTTCACTCTTTGGAAAACAACTTATAGAATGCATCCAGATGATGGAAATCAGGAGTGCAAGATTACAATTAAGGAGAGTAGTAGTAGAATTTCCCAGTACTTGGCACTTACAAGGAAGAATGGGAACAGAAGGTGTTCGGAGGGCTTGCGAAACTTCAAGTCCTCGCGCGGTACAAACTTGGCTTTACTTCTAATCTTGGCCGGAGACATTGAAACTAACCCCGGCCCCAGGTTTCGCTGCGGACTCTGCAAAAATATTGCAAAGGTTCCGAGAAATGGATAGAATGTGAGGACTGTAACAAGCGCTTTCACTCCTCATGTTCTGGTTTGGATAACAACCAATTGTTAGAAATTGAATCTAGAGCTGGAACTTGGTATTGCAAAGACTGCAAAGCTGACTGTGGTCTTTGCAGTGGTGCTGTCCTTAATGGCCATAAAGCCGTTCAGTGCGATCAATGTGAAATGTGGATACACACTGACTGTTCCTTCATTTCAGACGCAGATTATGACACATTGGTAAATTCAAGCTGCCACTGGATATGGCCAAAATGTGAGGTCTGTAACTTTTCAGACTCCTTCTTTGATGAATATGTAGAACTGAGTAAGCCAAACAGGTTTGAGCCTCTGTCAGAGGATAAGAGAGGCAAATTTTCGACTGCTGATGAAACTAAGTCAAATTTTGTGGAAGGTTTGAAACTTTGCAGTATAAACATCAATGGAATTAGAGGGAAAATTCTTGAACTTTTAGCTTTCCTCGATACATCTCAACCTCATATTGTTGATATTCAGGAAACAAAGATTGACAGTTCAATTACTACATCTGAGCTTTTCCCTGAATATTGTCAGTACTGTGTGTACAGAAAAGATAGGAAAAGTAGAAGTAAAACACTCTCATTGTGGTGGGGTGATGTTGCTCATTCATAGAGACATCCCTCACATGCCGTTCATGGAACTTGAAAATGACACCGAATCGGTCTGGGTTAAGGTTTTTGTAAATAAAACTTCCCACTTTGTAGCAAGTTGGTATCGACCACCAAATGGTACAATCAAAACCTTCCAGTTGTTTAAAGACCAACTGGATTGCATTAAATTGCAGCATAAGGGTAAAAACCTCCCGGCTGTACATGTTCTAGGTGACCTCAACTTCAGAGACATTGCTTGGCCAGACAGGCTCAGCAAACAAGGCACAATGCTGAGTCAGTCGGAAGGACAAATATTAATTGACATTATGAACGATCATGGTCTTGAACAAATTGTTAACTTCCCCACTCGTGATAAGAACACATTGGATCTGATCCTTACGACTTTGCCAGGACAATTCGAAGACATTCATTCCCCAGATAAACTAAGTGACCACGATGTTGTCTCCGGATATTTAAAAATTCACATCCCACCAATATAGAAACCTCGGAGGAAGGTGTACTCATATCAGAAAGGTGACTATGAAACTATGAGGAAGGATGCACTCAGATTTGCAAAGGAGAATTACTTTAATAGTCATTCAGATGCTCGGTCTGTACAGGAGAATTTTGATTTGATAACTTCTTTCATTCATACTTCGGCCGAAAATCATATCCCCTCAAAAACTAGTAGGTCTGTATCTTCTATTCCCTGGATCACTCAAGAGATAAGAAGGAAAATTCGCAGAAGGAATAAGATTCATGCAAAGGCAAAAAAGACGGGAACTCCGGACAAAATTTGAAAACTTGAGACGTGAAATCAAGACTGATATAAAAATCAGCATGATTTGTATGTGAATAACTTGGTAGGTGATGTAAAGGCAAATCCCAGAGACTTCTACAGATATATTAATAGCCAGAAGAAAGACAGGCAATGTATCCCCCCCTTAATAAAAGAGGAGGGGACGGGGTTGCTGAATCAGTCTCTGAAAGGGCAGAGGAACTAGTTGGTCAATTCAATGATGCGTTTAATAAAACTGAGTTCACGGAGGTTCCATTGACTGGAAGATCGGCCCTATTCATGAATAATATTGTTGTGACAGCTGCAGGAGTGATCAAATTACTTCAAGGCTTAAACCCCAGTAAGGCCTTAGGACCTGATGAGCTTCATCCTAGAGTCCTGAAGGAACTAGCAAATGAGTTGGGTCCAGTTTTTGCACACTTGCTTCAACAGTCTCTTGATACGGGTGAAATCCCCAAAGAATGGCTCTTGGCAAACATCTGTCCACTCTTCAAAAAAGGAGATAGGGCTCTTGCCCGTAATTATCGCCCTGTGTCTCTGACTTGTGTTCTGTGTAAATTGCTGGAACATATAGTCTGCTCGAACATCATGGCCCACTTGGACGAACATAAACTTTTGTCAGACAGACAACATGCATTTAGGAAAAGGCACAGTTGTGAAACTCAGCTAAGCACAGTTATTAATGACTGGGCAAAAATCTTGGACAAAGGGGGACAGGTGGACACATTTATTCTGGACTTCGAGAAGGCTTTTGGCACCCCTCCTCATGAACTACTTAAATCTAAGTTATTTGGTTATGGAATTGGGGGAAAGACCCTCAAATGGATAGATTCCTTTCTTTGCTACAGAAAACAGCGGGTTGTTGTTAATGGTGAATCTTCGGAGTGGGCTCCCGTTTTGTCTGGAGTCCCGCAAGGGACCATTCTTGGTCCACTTTTGTTCTCCCTGTACATCAATGATATTTCCACTGACATTGACTCAGACATAAGACTGTTCGCAGATGACTGTGTTTGTTACCGGGAAATTAGAGATACAGATGACTCATTGAAACTTCAGGCTGACATAGATAGATTAGGATGTTGGGTACGTAAATGGGGCATGATATTTCAGCCAGTTAAATGCAATATTATGCAGATAACTAGGAAGAGATCTAATAAAGTTGAGGCTTCTTACACCTTAGAGGGAACGGTCCTCGAGAATGTGGAGTCCATTAAATACCTTGGAGTGACAATCTCACACAACTTGAGATGGAATACTCATATTAGCAACATGTGTGCTAAGGCAAATAGAACGCTTGGTTTCCTGAGGCGAAATCTTCATCAGTGCCCTCAGAATGTAAAAGAGGCAGCATATAAAGGTCTTGTTCGCCCAATCTTGGAATATGGTAGTTGTATCTGGGACCCCAGTGGTGTGGTCCTTAACGATGAAATTGAGAAAGTTCAGAATAGAGCTGCTAGATTTGTAACAGGCAATTACTGCTTTGAAACTGGGAGCATGACTGGAATACTTGGAAAATTAAAATGGGAGTCTCTCAAGAAAAGGAGAAAAGACAGTAGGCTAATCCTTTTATACAAAGGTCTAAAGGGTGCTGCCAGCATTCCAACAGATGACCTTGTTCCCCCAGCTAGACACTGTAGAAATCACCATTCATTGGCGTTTCAGACCCTTAGCGCAAGAACTGACATTTATAAAGAGTCGTTCTTCCCCAGAACCATTAGAGATTGGAATGCCCTTCCCGATTCGATTATTTCGACAGCTGAAGGTGCTGATGATTGTGTAGCTAAATTTACCTCTTTGGTTAGAGCTAGGGACTAACTTCCCACATCACAGGTCCTGGTGTATGAATGTCGTTTGACGTGTCACCAGTAACAATTCTGATTCTGATTCTGATTCTGATTCTGATTCTTCTCATTTCCCAAAAACCTTTATATTTCATGAAAATTTGCAATGTTTCTCATATTCATGCTCCAAGCATGTTATGGGTGCTCGTTAGAACCGCCTCAGTGAGGGCTGTTCTAACGAGTACCCACTTTTGCAGAGGCCAAGTGTAAAATATAAGGTTAATTATGATGATACCGGTAATAATAACAACAACAACAACAATATTATTATTGTTACTATTATAATTATTATTATTATATAGGTCATGAGTGACTACAGCTGACACCAACTAGAAACAGAATTCAGTAAAATTCCTATATTAAGACCACCTTTGGGACTGTTCAAAAGTTGTCTTAAAGACCACTTTTGAACAGTCCCAAAGGTAGTCTCTGACCAAAGGAGACTGGTTGAAGAAAAAGAAAAAAGAATAACTGGATCCTTCTAAATAAGGTTTTTAAAGCAGAATTTGTCTTAATCTTAGGTGGTCTTAATGGAGGAATTTTACTGTATTTACCATGAATACCTTCAATAGTTTAAAAGAGAAGTCTACTGTCATTTGGTTGTGTGAAAAATGATTCTGAATAAAAATTACAAAAGACAGCGCGGATTTATTAATATTTGAAGCTGGGGAGCCGTTTTGACAGTTTAAATTTATGGCCAGGTAAGAATGAGATCAGCCTGTGCTTATGCGCATGCGCAGTCTGATCTGAGTCTTTATTCTACACTTTGTAGATAAGCTAAGGGCAATAGAAATTTATTACTCCTCTAGTCAGCAATAAGTGATTAAAAAGTATTGATTTCCCCACAAAAGGCCCCTTACCTGTTGAGGACAGTAGCTCTCTCTTCAGCCATGACTAAGAGCTACATAATATTATGTAATGAACTAAAAGTCCCCAATAATCAAGAATAAATGCCTCTAAGTCTCACTGTGGAGCAATGTCCGCTCCACCCTTGCAGACGTAAAATGCCTTAACTTAAACGAACGAATGGTTTCTGTTTGTGTGAATTGAGGTTTTACGTCTCCTTCAACACTTCTAATGTCATTTTGGAGACGTTGCTTCCAAATTTTGTGGGACTTTTACCCGACATTGAGATGTTCTTCCCAAATCCAGCCTTTTGCGCAGAATTCATCAAAGCACTGAGAGTACTGGTGGGTCGATTGTCTCTTGTTGTAGTTAGGAAAAATGAGCCTGAGCGTGGACTGTTTCGTTTAACCCTTAAACTCCTTTACTGAAAGCAAACCGTGTAGACCATAATCAGACGCTGCGTTTGTCGGCGCCTGACCCTTACATGTAAATGCCTATACCCTATGCAAACAGTGAAGACCCTGGTCAGACGCCGCGTTCTTGGTCTACACTGTTAGCCTAGCCCAACCCATGGTTCCAGCCCAGATTTTACAGTTAACCTTTTACGTTAACATGCTGACCTCACTGCGATAAAATTCTATAAATAACCAGTGCTTCAGCTGAAGTGCACGACCCGCCGGATGCTTTTAGCTTTATGAGTGTTACCATATATGGGTATGGCGGCCATTTCGGTCATGTGACCTGGACCTAAAACTGTTCCCCCAATAAATGCGCCTTATCGTAAGGAGCAAAAATATATCTTATACTTCAGTACTGTATTCTGAATCGTTTGCAGGATAAAATGCATTCTCACTTTTCCAATACAAAAGCTTATGTGTCAAAGTTTGACCTAGACACAAAGAAGGTCAAGGCCAACCCAGGGTCACCATTTTAGCAATTTATGATGGGCCTACGTCCCAGATGCTATTTATCAAGTTTCGTGGAAATCTGCCCAGTGGTTCTGGAGAAGACTATTTTTGAAGGGTTTTTACCATATACACACTGGTCAATACATACGCACAGGCTGCGTAGCGGTCGCATAGGCTTCGTATTTTGGGCGCATAGGCTTCGATGAAAAATGGCGGATGGCAGTTCGTCAATGCAGGTAAGAAACGGTTTTTACGTCAATCTAAATGTTGTATAGCGTTGTCCAATACTGACATCTGCCTTACGGACCACTTTATTAACGTGCGGCTTCGTCTGTTGCAAGAAAAAGTTTGAAAAACGGAATATAGAAAAATAGACCCCAAAAGAAATTTGGCATTCAACACAGATTCACCTGTAGTTTCACTTTGGCCCGGTCGCCCTATGTAACTACACGTTTTTGGCTGATGTTCTGGCCGATAAATTGTGAATAATGATGATGAAATCGAAAAGCTAACACGCAACTTTCGTCACATCTTTAGCGAAAAACAAAAATCTTGATATTTCGATACAACCAACGTAGCTTCGTTACCTATTACAACGCAGAGGCTGCGAACTAAATTTGAAAGCCCTGAATTATGCAGTATAATAACGAATGATTTTAAATTAATATCGAGAAATGAGCCAACCAGCGTTAGTTGATGATGCTAAAGACATTCTGCATCATTTATACCAAACACATTTTCATTCTCAGCTATGCAAATACAACATTATGATTCGAATGCCAAAATCTGTCAAGTTACAATTATTTACACTACCGTTCATAAACTTGGTAAGTCTTCGCCAAATCTATTAAGTATTAAGCCAAATAATATTTGCACTGTATGAATTTCTGTCGTGTTTTTATTACAACGCACGTGGCTTAGGAATTTACGACGTGCAGGTTACAGAGATGGGAAGACGCATCACGAAAACACGCCTATCAAAATACCACTAAAAAGATAAAAACATTCAGATAAAACATCCTGATAGTTTTGATATTTCTGATCGCCCGGGCCAGGCGGTTCTAACGCGTATCCACAATCTGTGTTTCTGAGAATAAATAAGGAAATATAATAAATGCAGAAAATCTGTCAATGTACACTACCGTTCATAAACTTGGTAAGTCTGTCTTCGTCAAATCTGTTAAAGGAGACAGGAAAGCGATAATCTGTTACAATAAATAGGTAAACATCAATAAACCATTTTTTTCTACTGAATACTGCAGGTTTCTAAGCGGTCTGATAAGGATTTTATCACTGTGTAATCTCCAGCCATTTACTCTGCTAAAGAACTGACCTTGAAAATTCCAATTAACCACAGCCATGCCCTGACGTCATCCATGAGGGATCTAGAAGCTTGGTGTGTACTGAATAGGCAGATGTAGCAATGTTGAGGTTTAAAACAGAAGCTTAAAATGGAGCAAAATAAGCAAGAACTGGCCACTCTTTGAGGGGACTTCACTTTAGATATTCAGCCTTATATGTTTGAGTCCAGGGAAACTTGTGATCAGGAATTTAGTGAGGGAAGCAGCAGCTCTGAAGATAGCTATCTTACATGTCAATCACAACAAATGTCGTCTGCATAGTCATCTGCTGCTTTCTTTAAATGTTACCTGAACCAATCTAAGTCTGATCCAGTCTGATCTTGGTCCACATTGTTTGCCTATAAGCGAAAATATTATTAAAAAAAAAAAAAGAAAGAAAGAAAAAACTTTAAGAAGATGCAGCAGACAGTATAAAAGGGGCCATTTTACAATTCAGGTTTTTCTTACGGTTGATTCGTCCGGTTTTCCACCCATGCGCACTCGTGAGCACTCTTAAAATGGATGCAGCAGTCCTCATTTTTGATTGGGTGTTTATGGATTTGCCTAACTGATATAGGAAAATGAAACAGCAACCAAAGTAGCCAAAGCTAGCCATTGGCTCCAGATGAATTCGACCTAGGTTGGTATCCCTAACGAACGGTTGTATGTCAACTCATTATTGGTAGAGAATCCTCTCATGTCACAGCGCATGACTCAGTGGAACCTTTTTGTTTGTGTTGATGTTAACGTCCCCGACAACATCATTCAGGTCATTTTTGAGACATTGTTTCCGAATTTATGGGACTTTTAC
Source organism: Lucinisca nassula (assembly GCA_963580285.1). Classification (NCBI taxonomy): domain Eukaryota; kingdom Metazoa; phylum Mollusca; class Bivalvia; order Lucinida; family Lucinidae; genus Lucinisca; species Lucinisca nassula. The sequence continues at coordinate 85,902,941 of OY757015.1, read as the reverse complement.
CCGACACTGAGACGAAATGACATCTCAAACCCTACCGCATATAAAGCATACTTGCAATTGCTAAATATGAATGACCCCTTTACTTTTTGAAAAGGCAAATACTAGATTTTGGGTCGATTATTTATCAATCGTCACAAAGTAAAAAAGTGCAAGTAGCTCTACAGTGCTTAAGTCCACGTGATTATCACTGATTGGTCGGAAATCCAGGGAACTTGTATATAGAAAACAGCAACGTTTATTTTTCTTCGAAGAGACAGCGTGTTGCGTAATACGGAAATCCATATATCATGGATTGGGGTTTTTAAACAGTGTATGTCCAGATCTAATGCCGCAGAACGCGGCGTCTAATCAGGGTCTTCACTGGTTGCTCACATTACATGAATTGAAGGGCCAAACGCAGCGTCTTATCAGGGTCTTCACATTTTGCTTTAAACTGTAGTTTAAGGGTTAAAGGAAGCAGTTTAAATCCATAAGTAAGCATCCAGCTGACAGAAGGGCCGTAAAGCAAAAACATTTTTTATCTATCTAATCTTATTATATCGAAGAATGATTTCACAAAATGGGTTACTGAAATCATTGCAAGCAAGTATTTTTCTGAATTTATATTCTAAGTCACTATGAAATTCAGATTCTGATAGGCTATGTTGCAGAAGACAGTCTGGTAAGCAAAAATTATGATGTAAGGACAGAGATTGAAAATAGATCTGAGATAAAGCAAATAGATCTGAGATAAAGAAAAGTCTTGTATTTTTTTTTCTTCTTTGATCCTACAAAGGCTAGAATTAGCTTATATGTTTACTGTTTAATGAGCAGATGCTTCTATTTTATCGGAAACGAAGACTGGGATCAGACAGTGGAGGCGCGATTAATGAACCTTTGCTGAAGTTTTGTAGGAGCTGCATGTATTCGATTGAAGCATTTAAATAGAAGTCGGAGAATTACGGAAACATGCCCATATAATTCTGACCCCTTAAATCCAACTTTTATATAGTTAAACTGAGCTTTAAAGGGATATACATTGTTTTCCTTATTTCTTCTCAATAATACAGATTGTGGATACGCAATAAAACCGCCTGGTCCGGGCGGTTGTATCAAGTTCCCATACACTATGTCTTGAGCAGAAATAGTAAACCTATCAGAATGTTTTATCTGAAAGTATTTTTTTTTTATCTTTTTTAGTGGTATTTTAATAGGGGTGTTTTCGTAATGCGTCTTCCCATCTCTGTAACCCGCGAAGCCACGTGCTTTGTAAAAAACACGACGAAAATTCATACAGTGCAAATATTATTTGGCTTAATACTTAACAGATTTGACGAGGACTTGCCGAGTTTATGGACGGTGGTGTTAATAATTGTAAATCGACAGATTTTGTGCATTCGCCTCAAAATGTTGTACATGTATTTGCACAGCTGAGACTGAAAATGTTTTCGGTATAAATGATACAGAATGTCTTAAGCATCACCAACTATTGCTGGTTGACTGATTCCTCGACATTATTTTAATAGCATTCGCTATTATTCTACATAATACAGGGCTTTCAAATTTAGTTCGCAGCCTCTGCGTTGTAATAGGTAACGAAGCTACGCGCGTTGTATCGAAATATCAAGATTTTTATTTTTCGCAAAAGATATGACGAAAGTTGCATATTAGCTTTTTGATTTCATTATCGTTATTCACAAATTATCGGCCAGAACACCAGCCGAAAACGTGTAGTTACATAGGGCGACCTAAGTTAAGATGGATGGAAGGAGTGAGTGTCCGTTTTCATTTAAAAAATTGTCTGTATTATTGATATATTGTATATGTTTTGCAATAAAAAAAAAAAAACCTAGGGCGACCGGACCAAAGTGAAAATACAGGTGAATCCGTGTTGACTGCCAAATTTCTTTTGGGGTCTATTTTTCTATATTCCGTTTTTCAAACTTTTTCTTGCAACAGACGAAGCCGCACATTAATAAAGTGGTCCGTAAAGCAGATGTCAGTAATGGGAAATGCAATACAACAGTTAGTTTAACGTAAAAACAGTTTCTTACCTTTATTGACGAACTGTCATCCGCCATTTTTCATCGAAGCCTATGCGTTCAAAATACGAAGCCTATGCGACCGCTACGCAGCCTGTGCGTATGTATTGACCAGTGTGATATATGGCTTGGCGGCCATTTTGGTCATGTGACCAGGACCCCATGAGCAAATTTTGGTTTCCCCCATCCCATAGATGCTCAATATGATATTTGACTTCAATCGGCCCAACGGTTTCCGAGGAGAAGCAGTTCGAAAATTTTCACATTTTTCGCCTCGGCGAGGCTATACTAAATGGATTGTAATATTTCGCATATTCATTGGTTAGATCTTATTGATATCTATCAGTATACCAAAAATTGTTAAAATATTCCAAGCGGTTAAGTCACTATCACCAATTTTCACAAACGGGTTACGGACGTACAGAAAGACAGACCATATATGGCCTGGCAGCCATTTTGGTCATGTGACCTTGACCCCATGAGCAAATTTTGGTTTCCCCCATCCCATAGAGGCTCCATATGAAATTTGACTACCATCGGCCCAACGGTTTCCGAGAAGAAGCAGTTCGAAAATTTTCACATTTTTCGCCTCGGCGAGGCTGTACTAAATGGAATGTAATATTTCGCAAGTTCGTTGGTTAGATCTCATTGATATCCATCGGTATGCCAAAAATTGTTTAAATATTCCAAGCGGTTAAGTCACTGTCACCAATTTACACAAACGGGTTACGGACGTACAGAAAGACAGACCATATATGGCTTGGCGGCCATTTTGGTCATGTGACCTGGACCCCATGAGCAAATTTTGGTTTCCTTCATGCCATAGAGGCTCCATATGAAATTTGACTTCAATCGGCCCAACGGTTTCCGAGGAGAAGCAGTTCGAAATTTTCACATTTTTCGCCTCGGCGAGGCTATACTAAATGGAATGTAATATTTCGCAAGTTCATTGGTTAGATCTCATTGATATCTATCAGCATGCCAAAAATTGTTTAAATATTCCAAGCGGTTAAGTCATTATCACCAATTTTCACATACGGGTTACGGACGGACAGACTGACAGAATGACAGAATGACCGAATGACAGAATGACACGGTGATTTTAGGGCACTCTTAGAAATCAACCGACTTCAGTCGGTCGCTTTTTCTGCGGGTCGTACAATCTGCTTGGATTCCTACAAATCAGTGATAGTCACGTGGACTCCAGCACTAATAGAGGTTTTTGTCCTGTATACCTTTGGGTCGATCCAAAAACGACTACTACTCACCCTAAATATACTTGGGTTTTAAAGGTAATCTTTGAGCAGCTAACAGCTGGTGTTAAGTGCCGCGTGGTGGTTGTAAAACGTCTGTCCGTACAAATTTACTTCCTCATACAGTGCAATTCATATTTAACCCTTGTGCTGAATAAATTTATTTATCCACGCTCATTTCTGATTATCAGCCAATTAAATTATTTGATCTGTATGTATCCAGTTGCATCACAAACAGTGTAAATCCATATTTTGATCTACACCGTTTGCAAAGGTAGGGGTTGTCGTGTTCAGCAGGATAAGAGTTATTTTTTTGGTGTATTATACAAGAAGTCCGGGTCTTACGAGGATCACTGATGAGGCCTACTTTGCCGAAACTCGCTAGTCTGGTCCAGAAAGCTTGATTCTTGATTTGCATTCCTGTCATTACAAAAACACACATACATGTATATAAATACAGTGTAAATTATACCGCCCAAAAACGAAAATTTTAAGATGAAAAAAATTGTGATATTTTTCCTATCTCTGTTCAAAATTTAAATTGTGGGTACACGTTAGAACCGCCTCATCGAGTACCCACAAACTTTATTTTAGAGCAGAAATACGAAAAATAAGGTTAGCCCCTGAAAATCATAAGGTTAGAATATAAAAGAGGGGTTCATGGGAGCAGAGTTATATAGGCGTGGTGTTTTTTTAGTTTCCAAAGGTTACCTTATACGGGGACTTTATAACATGGTTATGTACATGTATGTACATATAGTCCTGAGTACATAGCATGTACATTATGATAAAATAACAACCCATATTGTGGTCTTTGCAATGAGTGCACGAATGTTTTTTTAGCTCACCAGAGCCGAAGGCTCCGGGGGAGCTTATAGGATAGGCAGTTGTCCGTCGTCGTCTGCGTCGTCTGTGTCGTCTGCGTCTGCGTCGTCTTCGTCAACATTTTCAAACGACATCTCCTCTGAAGGCACTGGGCCGATCAGCCCAAATTTCATCTGTAGCATCCTTGAGCAGGGGGGGGGGGGGGGGGGGGTTGAAAGTTTGTGTTTTTTTATGAAAATCGGCTCATTAGTTTGGTTGCTATTGCAACTTACAGTTTCCATAGACTTATTAAGGGGAAAATAGAAAAATGGCATTTAATGCCAAGCCTCTGCAGATATTTTGACAAAACTTTCATAGAAATGTTCCATAGGTAATCTACTATCTGCCGTATGATTTTAGGCCTTCTGTTCATTTTTATTGGTTACCATGGTAACCAAAATGCAAAAAATAGACAAAAAATACTTTAAAAATCATCTCCTCAGAAACCATATAAGAGGCTGAGACTTTATGAAAATATTCACCATATTTGCCTGTACAGGTTTTGTGTTTTTTTTTTTTTATGAAATTTGGCCTTTTAGTTGTGTTGCTATGGCAACTTAGAGTTTCCATTGACTTATAATGGGGAAAACTGAAAAATGGCAATTACTGCCAAGTCATTGCAGATATTTTGACAAAACTTACATAAACATGTTCCTTGTGTAAACTTCTCTCAGCCATATGCTTTTATGTCAACCTGGGGGTCCCCTAGGTTGTGCCGGAGCCATGCCCCGCCCCCTCCACTTCATAAAATGCCTTATATCTCAGAAACCTTACAGATCCCAACCCCTAAACCATATATATTCTTGTTCCTTATGATAGGATGCATTCAGTGACACCAACCTGTGGGTCCCCCGGGATGTGCCGGGGACATGCCCCACCCCCTCCACTTCATAAAATGCCATATATCTCAGAAACCGTACAGATCCCCACCCCTAAACTATATATGTTCTTGTTCCTTATGCTAAGATGCATTAAGTGACACCAACCTGGGGGTCCCCGGGATGTGCCGGGACTATGCCCAACCCCCTCCACTTCATAAAAGGCCAAATATTCCAGAAACCTTACAGATCCCCTGCCCTAAACCATATATATTCTTGTTCCTTATGATAAGACACATTCAGTGACACCAACCTAGGGGTCATCCAGGGTGCTCTCGGTCCATGCTTCACCCCTTAACTTCACAAAAGACCATATATCTGAGAAACTGTTCAGAGCCCCACCCCTAAACCATATATATTCTTGATCCTTATGATAAGAAGCAATCAGTGACACCAGTATGCGGGTCCACCCAGGGTGCCATGGGCCATGCCCCACCCCTTTACTCCATTAAAATCCGTATATCTCAGAAACCATAAACAATATATATTCTTGTTCCTTATGATAAGATGCATTAAGTGACACCAACCTTGGGGTCCCCCGGGATATGCCGGGGATATGCCCCGACCCCTCCACTTCATAAAAGGCCATTTATCTCAGAAACCATTCAGATCCCAACCCCTAAACCATATATATTATTGTTCCTTATGATAACACGCATTAAGTGACACCAACTTGTGGGTCCCCCGGGATGTGCCGGGGACATGCCCCACCCCTTCCATGCCTCATCCCTTCCACTTCATAAAATGCCATTTATCTCAGAAACCATTGAGATCCCCACCCCTAAACCATATATATTCTCGTTCCTTATGATAAGTTGCATTCAGTGACACCAAATTTGGAGTCCCCTGGGATGTGCCGGGACCATGCCCAACCCCCTCCTCTTCGTAAAAGGCCAAATATTCAAGAAACCTAACAGATACCCACCCCTAAACCTATACATTCTTGTTCCTTATGATAAGACACATTCAGTTACACCAACTTTAGGGTCACCCGGTGTACGCCCGGGCCATGCTCCACCCCTTGACTTCACAGAAGACCATATATTTGAGAAACTGTTCAGAGCCCCACCCCTAAACCATATATATTCTTGTTCCTTATGATAACACGCAATCAGTGACACCAGCATGCAGGTCCCCTAGGGGTGCCACAGGCCATGCCCCACCCCTTTACTTCATTAAAATCAATATCTCAGAAACCGTTCAGATCCCCACCCCTAAACCATATATATTCTTGTTCCTTATGATAAGACACAATCAGTGACACCAGCATGCAGGTCCCCCCCGGGGTACCACAGGCCATGCCCCACCCCTTTACTTCATAAAAATCCATATATCTCAGAAACTGTTCAGATCACCACCCCTTAACCATATAAATTTTATTATTGTTCCTTATGATAAGACTCCACTTCATAATAGGCCATATATCTCAGAAACCATTCAAATCCCCATCCTATAATCACATATATTCTTGTTCATTTTTATTAGACACATTCAGTTACCCCCGTCTTTGGGGGTCCGCAGGGGCCATTTCTCTCCCTGCCACTTCATAAAAGTGCCTCATATCTCAGAAACCATTCAGATTCCCACCATTTAACCGTATATACTCTTGGTCCTTATGATAAGACTTATTCATTGACAACACTCTTGGGCTTTTCTGGGATCTGCCATGCCCGATTCCCTCCATTGCTTAAAAGGCCTTACATCTCATGAACCATACATATTCCCACTGATAAACCATATGTCTTTGTTCCTTTTGATAAGACGCATTTAGTGACACCAACCAGGGCTCCATCGGGTCCATGCCCCGATCTCTCTACTTTATAAAACACCTAATATTTCAGATACAGTCCACATGGGTGCTCATTTGGGTGTGGGGTTTGTTTGGGAGACTTTATAATTGTATAATAAAATCATATCAAGTTATAATACATGGCTGCCATTGGGCAGTGTCAACCTGAGCTCTGGTTTAAGAACTTTGGCTCTTTGGTTTGTTTGCTATGCCAAGTTATGAGTTTCCATTGTCCTATAATGGAGAAAATTGAAAAATGACATTAATGCCTTTCAAGATACTTTGTCACACTTTCATAGAAATGTTCCTTTAATAATGTTCTTTTTGGCCTATTTATTGCCACAGATGGGAAATTGTCAATTGTGATCTGTTGTCCTGCAACAACACATTCAAGCGACATCGAATCCAAAGCCACGAGGCTTATTGGGTCCAAATTTTATCTGTAGCATCCTAGGGCACAGGGCTTCCATGGTTAATTAAAATACATTGCTGCCAGTGGGCAGTGGCCCCCTGAGCTCTGGTGAGCATTGTGGCCCATGGGCCTCTTGTTTTTTGTTGTTGTTTTGTTTTTTTTTTTCAGACGAAAAATTGCGATAGTTTTCCCGTTCATGATTTGAATGCGGATTTTTAGTACATTTGACACACAAATAAATGACAGATAAAAGAGGGATTAGAACGAAAGAACAAGTGCTTACAGATTTCTTGTCCTCTGTATTTAATATAGATTGTACGTGCATACTAGAACCGCCCAGGCCTCTCTTTTAGCTTTAATAACGAAACTACAGTAACCTGGTTTATATATGGGCCCTTTCTCTTAAGCAATCACACTGTTTTGAGCAAGCCTGCTTACAGTTTCCCAAAATGTGCAAATGCATTAAAACTGACCTGTTAATCAAACAAACACCTGACTTAAGCAAGCACATTTTAAGTGCTTGTTTAATACAGGTTTGACAATAATGCATACCCTAGTTAACTATTTTCTGTCTATAAAGTAGGGTGCACCACGTTAACAAGTCAGTGTAATGATCACCCCTCTAAACCCACTTTATATAGAGAAAACTGGGGTTTACTTGGGTATACCTTATTTTGCTAATTTCTGCTCCAAGACATAGTTTGTGGGTACTCGATAGAACCACTTCAATGAGGCGGTTCTAGCGAGCACCCACAAGTATGTTTTGAGTATAAATACGTTTGTTTGTTTGATTTGAGGTTCAACGTCCACGTCAACGCGGTATAGGTCATTTTGGAGACGTTGCTTCCAATTTTGTGGGACTTTTACCCGACATTGAGATGAAATGACATCCCAAGCTGTCGCCCAATGGAACCAATAGGGCTTATAAGCATGGACGGTCCGACTCGCACCGCTTTGCCTGGGCAGGCTTAGATTCTCTAAGCTAGCTAGTCTGGCCCAGAAAACATGTACATTTCATATTTTTCGGTTCTGTGGTGTATTCCTTGCTTCCAAAGGATAACCCTTTTATAGAACATATTTACCAGTACTCGTGTGCGATCGGTTTCGGCTCTGCGTGGAAGCATCATGCAGTTTATCTATTTCTTCAAGCCCCTATGGGCGGGGGCCGGAGACATGAAAGAGTCATAATGGTTAGACTGACGTGTTACCGTGAGATGTGATAGGCGGCTTCTTCTACCATCATGTATATTCAGAATATAGTAAAATTCCTATATTAAGACCACCTTTGGGACTGTTCAAAAGTGGTCTTAAAGACCACTTTTGAACAGTCCCAAAGGTGGTCCTTGACCAGAGGACAATGTGGGCAGAAAACACAAAGAAAGATTAAGTGCACCCTTAAAATAAAAAATACGGCCCCCGCCCATAGGGGCTTGAAGAAATATATGGGCTGCATGATGCCTTCACACAGAGCTTAATCCGGACGCACACTAGTACTGGTAAACCGCTTATAAGATCTTAGCCTGTCCAGGAACCGCGGTGCGAGGCGGACCGTCCATGCTTATATATCCTATTGGTTTCATTGGGCGACAGGGCTTGAGATGTCATTTCATCTCAATATCGGGTAACAGTCCCTCAAAATTGGAAGCAACTTCTCCAAAATGACCTTTACAGTGTTGAAGGGGACGTTAAACCTCAAATCAAACAAATAAACAAACAAAGCACCCTTAAAAATAAGCTTTCAAAAGCAGAATTAGTCTTAATTTTAGGTGGTCTTAATAGCGGAATTTTACTCTTCTGGTTATTTTGTTCTTCATAATGTCAGAGTGCAATGCATTCCAGCCTAATGCACTATCGTCTCAATTGCCAGGTAGCTTATTTAAACAACATTATCAGAAATAAATATATTAAACTGCTCACACGTGCATTATCCCGCCAGAATCATTGTTAACCCATTTAGTACCAGAAACCCCAAAACGGGTACCCTGGCAAACAGTGGAGGCACAGATCAGACGCCGCAGAACGCGGCGTCTGATCAGGGCCTTCAATGTTTGCTAAAAGTTTAGTCTTTTTCCAAATAAATTTTGATGAAAACACAACCTGACACCCCTTAATTTTGAAATGGACTCCTGCTATATATATAAGGAGGAAGATTCCATTTGGTACAAAAAGAGTTAAATACTTGTAGCACGAAGTGTTATGACTGATCCATATAGATGTACAAAATTATGTGAAGAAAACTTCTTTTTCAATACTGTAAGCATCGCTAGACATTGTTGGATTTTTCTTTGCATGCGTTTTGAACTACGTTCTCAATATAAAGATTCCGTTCGTCTGTGAAGGTGAGTAGTTGTTAATTAAAACGCTTATTGTTTCATTTACATGTTTGTTTGGATCAAGAGACAAGCCCGAATTCGGCTTTTCTTTGAGTCTCTTGGAAATAAAAGTAACAAAAGTTTTCAACAGACACGGGCATTCAGCGACATAGGAGTTTATGTAACATAGCTATAAAATATTAGAATGTAGTATCGTTTTCTAAGAAACAGTTGATGGGTTCTAGAAAGTGGCGATTAAATTGTGATAATCCAACAAAAATGCCCAAACTATGAACGTCACTTAGAGCAAATTGTTCATTGACTACAGTATTTCCAGATACATGTACGACGTAATCATAATGACAGCCTGACTTGTTGGTTGGTTGTTTGATTTTAGGTTTAACGTCCCCGTCAACACTGTGAACGTCATTTTGGAGACGTTGCTTCCAATTTTGTGGGACTTTTACCCGGCATTGAGATGAAATTACATCTCAAGCCCTGTCGTCCAATGAAACCAGTAGGGTTTATTAGCCTCGCACCGCGGTTCCTGGACAGGCTTAGATTCTCTAAACGGTTTACCAGTACTAGTGTACGGGCCAGATTCAGCTCTGCGTGGAAGCATCATGCAGCCCATATATTTCTTCAAGCCCCTATGGGCAGGGGCTTTAGCCTGACTTGTATTTGAATTTACAAATAACCCTCTTTATACCAAAACTGGATGCCATTGACAAAACTCGTTACAAGGGCAATTTCAATGCAACCCAGCAAGCACATGAAGTAATTGTGATGTCACTTCAACGTTGATAGAACATCATGCTGTTTATGCAACGTCACATCTACGTCGGTGCAACGTCATGACGTTGCACCGACGTTGATTTGATGTTGTCCTAATGACCTAGTGCCTTCTGGGTAAAGGATCCTTAGCTGAAGATGGGAGGGGATAAATGCGATATTCAAGAATAGTGAACTTGTTACTCTGAACAGATGTTGTTTATCATATGACGTCGCGTCTGAGAGTGTAATAGTGCCGTGTAATATTTTCGATAATCCACTAGTGGATTTAATATGCAAATTAGCTAGATACGTTCCGTATTGTTACATGTACGACGTCCTTAACGACGTCGCATTTACTAATGGCGGAATATTGACATTTTTGTAAACAATCGTGAAAAAAAATGTCATATGATAATTAGATTCTTGCATTCGTGCTCACGTACTATTGAATTTATTAAACGAGTTGAGGAAAAGGAATAAAATGCTCGGCAAGCCTCGCATTTTATCCCTTTTCCTCAACTCGTTTAATAAATTCAATAATACATGAACACTCATGTAAGATCCTCTATTTATACCAAAATTGGATGCCATTGACAAAACTCGTAACAAGGGCAATTTCAATGCAACCCAGCAAGCACATGACATAATGGTGATGTCACTTCCACGTCGATACAACGTCATGCCGTTTATGCATCTACGTCGGTGCACCGACTTTGCTTTGACGTTGTCCTAATGACCTATTGCCTGCTGGGTAAAGGATCCTTAGCTGAAGATGGGAGCGGATAAATGCGATATTCAAGAATAGTGAACTTGTTACTCTGAACAGAAGTTGTGAATACATTTATATGTTAAAATCACCTCGCGAGGATTCTTACACATATCTGCAACATTTGTTTGTTCGAGTTTCTGAGGGTAAAAGGCTCTTTATTGCCTGCTGTATCACTCCTTACAAAACTTTATAACGGTAAAATGTTAAGGAACAAATACTGTGTTTACATTACGAAAACACGCCTATACAAATACATTCCCATTTTTTGGCCAACAATAAGAAATTCTAAGATAAAAAATTGTGATTTTTCTTATGTTTGCTCTAAACATAGATTGCGGGGACTCGATAGAACCGCCTCGACGAGGCGGTTCTATCGGGTACCCACAATCTATGTTTTTGAGCAGAAATAATAAAAATAATGTATACCCCCTTAAACCACGGTTTTACTATATAAAAGTGGGGTATGAGGGGGTCAAAATTATATAGGCGTGTTCTCGTAATGATAACGAGGGTCTCTGCACTAGAACGCAAATAAACCATTTCCTAAACCTTTACTTACATTTAATTGCAGTATTCTTAATGTCAGAATGGTATTAATAACTTACAGGAGACATAAGTGGTCACTTTTTAAAACGAACAGCTTTGCACTGATGCAAATAAACATTTTCCTAGCACACGTTTACGTATATTTAATAGCAGTTTTCTGAATCACAATTTATTTATTATTTGGGCCCCGTCAAACGATTTTGGTACTTATCGCCTATGCGAGCAGCGAAGGTTCAGGCGAGCCTGCGCATCCGCGCTGTCTCGCCAGAACCTTCGCTGCTCGCTCATACAAGCAGTGAATCAAGAGGAACATTGAGACAGAAAGCCATATCCCTGGCCCCTCTGAATGGCTGGGCATGCGCAGTTAAAATTTGTCATGACGGAATGCTCGAAGACACACATTCGCTTGGCGGGGCTCATTTATTTATTTATTTAAGCACTTTCTAAATGCAAAAATGCAGTAATAAGGGACTTGCCGGGTCTATCACGAAAACCCGCCTATACAATTTTGACCCCTTCGAACCCCACTTTTATATAGTAAAACTGGGGTTTGTAGGGGTAAACCTTATTTTTCTTATTTGTGCTCTAAGATATAGATTGTGGGTACTCGTTAGAACCGTCTCATCGATGAGGCGGTTCTAACGAGTACCCGCAATCTATATTTTGAGCAGAAATAAAAAAAAATATCACAATTTTTCATCCTGAAATTTCCTTTTTTACGGCGATAAAGGTTACAATGTATTGGTATACATGTAGGCGTGTTTTCGTAATGCAAAATAACGTCTTTAAAAATGCAGGATTGCACTAGAACCGAAATAAAACAAACACACTAAAGCAGGTAATCACCTGTTATCAGTATCATACTATATATTCATAGCTTCGTTAAGTTGGAAAAAAATATAAAACCTTTTTAACCCATTTTCGCCCGGCGCGCAAAAAAGTGGGTCATTGGCAATCTGTCTGGAACCAAATCAGACGCCGCAATTTTGCTGGATAATTTCTGTCTATATACATGTAAAATAAAAGAACAAACCCGGAGTCAGTTTGCTGCATTACTGAGCCTCTTCAAATCTAATTTGATAGGCATAAGCATGTCAGGAAATTTCATTTGCTATTAAAGAGTTAGCTGGGAAGTGGTTTGGCATTAATCCGGGTACTTAAGCGTTAGTTTACAGCAGGAGATCTCTCACAAGAGCATAAAACCATCACGTCTGACTATAAGTAATGCCAGCGTAAAGTAGGGCCTCGTGAAGACAAAACCATTCTAATAGCATTTAGAGGCTAGAGCGATTCATACACTATCAGGGGAGGTAACTCATTTTCAAAAATGTAAACTTTCTGAAATCATCTCGGAAATCATATCTAATACATGTAATGAGAATTGCTCCTGAAGAGCAAATTCTTCCTTTCAAGAGTAGACCCCTTTTTCAGAGGTGTTCATTTAATGGGGAATTGAACCGGAATTATAGATATTACATAATATTTACATTTCTAGTGTAATGTCTAATGTAATCCTTTAGAAAACAATGAAGTTCATACTTCCATGAACGCTTCGAGTCACACGATTTTCAGTGACGTCAGTCTAAACCATGTTGGTGACGTCAACGCTGTTCCGCTCTTTGTAAAAAAACAGCGTGTAAATGTTTTTCAGCTTTAAAATTTTGCCTTTAAGCATTTTGTGCCCAGTGATGATGGGCAAGGAATGTAAATATAAAAAAATAAACTTATTTTTTTCTGCTTTTCATGAAAGTATGAACAACAGCGGGTCGCCAGCAAAATTTTAATGAACCCCATCGGGGTTAATTCTCTTTGCACGCGACCCACTGCGTTCATACTTTCATAAACAACAGAAAAATAAAATTCATTTCTTTTGAGCAAGGTCTATCTGTTCCAACTTATGCAGTTGTTTTGTTTTGTTGATGCTTCGAAGTTTACCTGCCGGGTCAACACTTTAAAGATCATATCGAACTGATCAGTTCACCAAACCACCCTTTTCCTTGGAAGGTTTATATGTTATACATGTAAGCAGTTAACCAATACAATACACATTTCATTACGATAACACGCCTATGTTGCATACAGCATTCATTCATATCTCAAAACGGTTATTTTTCAGATGAAAATTTGTGATATATTTTTTTTTATTCTCCAAACATAGGTTATGAGTGCTCGTTAGAACCACCTCATTGAGATTAGAACCTCCAGACATAGGTTGTGGATGCTCGTAAGAACCGCCTCATTGAGGTTCGAACCTCCAGACATAGGTTGTGGGTGCTCGTTAGAACCGCCTCTTTGAGGCGGTTCTGACGAGTACCCACAACCTAGGTTAATTCATTTTTGCACGCGACCCACTGCGTTCATACGTTCATTACTCGCAGAAAAATAAAATTCATTTCTTTTGAGCAAGGTCTGTCTGTTCCAACCCTATGCAGTTGTTTTGTTTTGTTGTTGCTTTGAAGTTTACCTGCCGGGTCAACACTTTAAAGATCAAATCGAACTGGTCAGTTCATCCAACCAATACAATACAGATCCCATTACGATAACACGACCATGTAAACGGTTATTTTTCTGATGAAAATTTGTGATATACTTCTTTTTATACTCCATACATAGGTTGTGGGTGCTCGTTAGAACCGCCTCATTGAGGATAGAACCTCCAGACATAGGTTGTGGATGCTCGTTAGAACTGCCTCATTGAGGATAGGACCTCCAGACATAGGTTGTGGATGCTCGTTAGAACCGCCTCATTGAGGCGGTTCTGACGAGTACCCACAACCTATAACTTGGAACAGAAATTAGAAAAATAACGTTTACCCCAGTAAACCCCAGTATTCTCTAGATACAAGGTGAGGTTTACATGGGTGTTCATAGCCAAAGACTTGTTAACATGTTGATTAATAGAAACTGACAACTGCTCTTGTTCGATCAGGGGAAGGAAGAAAATTGCGGTTGGAAAGATTTCATTATCAATCTGCACGAAAGAATGTTTTCGATCGAGCGGCGATCGAATCCCCCCCCGCCCCCGCCCCACCCCCCCCCCCCCACCCCCCTCTTCTTGATGCGCATTCGATTGTGCCAACGAGGCTGGAACAAATAACGGTATACATGACGACTGAACCGCAAAATATAATGCTGCTTATCGTATTGCGAGTTTTAGTATTTTCCAGATGCAAAGAGGCAAAGCTAGCGTGTAGCTTGCGTCACCGGGCATCCAACTCATATTGGCTTACAGTTGGGCAAGGCCTTCTGTCCTTGCAGCAGGTAAAGATAGAGGGGTACTGTTTTTTTTTTCTTCTGTTTCGAAATTTCCATTTATTTTCTCAATCTCCTCTGTCCCTCACTGCCATCTCATCTACTATCGCTTCTATCTCTTTTCTCCCGTTCTCTTGGAGACGAAACAGAATGACCCTGAATGGTTGATGTGTCGTTAAACCCAAAACAATATGATGCAAATACAGATATGCGATTTTGTTTGTTTTGAGGTTTTACGTCCCCGCCAACACTATTTAGGTCATTTTGGAGGTCATTTCTACCCGACATTGATTTGAAACGACATCTTATGCCCTACCGCCCAAGTAAGTCCGCTATATGAATACTCCTTTAAACCCCTCAAAGAGAACTTTGGGATCTACAGGGAATATGAAACGTTTTCCTAATAATGTTGCCTGGGAACAGAAATCGCGGGTACATGGTTCATTTAGGCGAGGAGCAGAATTCTGGAAAGTAATGTATGCCCTCGTAACCCCCACCTTTATTTATATTAAGTGGGGTTTACACGTGCGTTCATTGCCCGAACTTGTAAGTAAACGTGGTAATGTTAGTCAAATGCAAGATTTTAGTCTTGTTGGGCAACTGTTACTGCGATCGGTCACATATGACCATTCATTATAAATACCCGCAGGTTTACATTATATGTGTACATGTATGTACTCCAATCAAAGGTTGTGTGTGCTCGTTAGAACCGCCGCATGGAGGCGGTTCTAACGAGTACCCACAACATATGTGCTTGATCGAAATAAGGTAAATAGTGTATACCCACATAAACCTAATTTTGTGTATATAAATTGGGGATTAGAGGGGTGTTCATTAGGCCGACTTGTTGCCTTGATGCCAACAAAAACTTCACTAATAGCTGTTCGATGCTCTTTAAAGCAAAAGTAAGTTGCGTGTTCTCATTGGAATCGCCTCATCGAGGCGATTCCAATGAGAACATACAACATGCATTTCCAAGATAAAAGAAGAACGTTTCCCTAAATTGTACGTCCCTATTTCGAATCTGGAGCTATTGAAATCAAAGTATTGACAGCACTGGCGGGTCGATCGCTGAGGTCGACTGTCTCTGAGTAAAGCTGTGAAAATGGTCCTAAATTCGAACTTAGACTGTTTGGTTTAACCCTAAATTCCTATACTTTATGCAAACAGTTTTGACCGCCGATCAGACACCGCTTTCTGTGGCATCTGAACAGGGTCTACACAGTTTGCCAATGACCTAGTAAAACAGAACAGTCCAGATTTTACAGATAATCAACGCTTTCACACAGCGCTCTGATGTCACAGGGCGATGATGAGCGTTGCTATTAATAACCGTTACCTGGATTTTGTACATGGTTGGCGACAGTAACGTTCACAATATCAGGCGGGAAGCTTCTGTAGTTACTAACTTTGTGTCGACTGACAAACAGTCGCCCCAAAAGGCACATAGGGACACACGAATGGCATTACGAAAACACGCCTATACAAATACATTGTAAATTTTACCACCTAAAAAAATAACGAAGATTTTAGACGAAAAAAAGGTGATATATTTTTTTTTATTTCTGTTCAAAATATAGATTGTGGGTACACGTTAGAACCGCCTCATCGAGGCGGTTCTAACGAGTACCCATAATCTATATTTTAGAGCAGAAATAAGGAAATATATGGTTTACACCTGTAAACCCCAAATTTTACTGTATAAAAGTAGGGTTCAAGGGGGTCAAAGTTATATAAGCGTGTTTTGTGATGTATTTGCATGTAGTTGTTAAATAAGATATCCTTTAAGGCACATTTTCACATGACACAGAGCAAAAGCGTTTCTGTGAAGTCTTATTATATCTAAAGTACTTCATGGATGCTGTGAAAAGTTTCAGGATAAAATAGAAAAGGTGCGTAAATTAGTTTGTGTAAATTCCACTTTCCAGAATCTTGGCTTTCGTATATTTGAAGCCTTAATCAACGGGAAGGTGTATAATTATGTGCATTTGGAAGATTACAGATAAGATGTTTATAGTTTTTTACTTATTTGATCCCGTGAACAAGTCCGCGAAATGAATAACCCCTAAAACCACTTTATATACAGAAAACGGAGATGTACCGGTGTATACACTATTTTGTTTTATTTTTCCTCCAAGACAGAGGTTGTGGGTACTCTGTAGAACCACCTCAATGAGACGGTTCTAACGAGCACCCACTACCTATGTTTGCAGTATAAATACGAAAGTACCTCGGATTTTTATCAGAGAAGTAGCCATTTTGGTGATGTGAAAACTGTACTATGTCGCACGGGTGTTTAATAGTAATGAGAAACAGAAGAAACATCTGTCACCCTTTCAAAAACGGCGCCGTTAAAATATTTTGTTATTTTAAGAACATGCATTTAAAGCAATAATACGTCTTAAGAATTTTATACCTCATCACGAAAACACGCCTATATACTTTTGACCCCCTTAAACACAACCTTTATATAGTAAAACTGGGGTTTACAGGGGTAAATCTTATTTTTCTTATTTCTGCTTCAAACTATAGATTGTGGGTAATCGTTAGAACCGCCTCGATGAGGCGGTTCTAACGATTACCCACAATCTATATTTTGAGCAGAAATTAGAAAAAAAATATTACAGTTTTTCATCTAAAAAAATGATTTTTCGGAGGTAAAGTTTACAATGTATTAGTATAGGCGTGTTTTCGTAATGTTTTTACGTCCGCTGTTTCTATATCAACATAATCGACCCAAAGTAACGGACAAAAACGCAGTTATACATCTGAATCCACGTGCGAAAACGCCCAAAAATTAGAAATTAAACAGAACACACTAAAAATAAAAGACCCTCAACTACGGGAAAGCGTTACAAAAATGGGACATTGGCAAACAATGCGGACCCTGATCAGACGCAACAGAGCGCAGAGTCTGATCTGGGCCCACACTGTTTTATTTGTTTGTTTAAAGTACTGGAATGTAATTTTACAAGTCTAGGTGCAGAAAGATTTTCCAATCCAAGCTCAGACACATTCGACTCCTAAGACACGCTGTCTGTCAATGCTTTGACGAATGGAATTTGGGATGCCACAACTTTCTAAATGTCTCTTGCATGTAGTCTCAGGACTTTTATATGTCTCTCGAATACAACATGTTATATTACTATAGTCTTTCAAAACGCAGTGAGTCTTTTAATTTTGGACCAGTCCGTGTTTTAAGTAAGTCGCCTTCAGTTGGGATTTTACATTGGGAGATGTAGTTTTACTGAGATTCGTACTGCATCATTCTAACCACTTGACCACAACTTCTACATAATGGAATTATCAAAGAAAACTTATTTATAATTTTTAAATCCTGTGAAAAAAGAAATCCGAAACCTGCTTCCCCTAAAACATGGAATAGTCTTGCCACGCTTGAACGTTGAACTCTCAAAGGTCGTTGACAAACTATAGTAGCTTCACCACAGATCCATTGGCATGTACATGTGTGTGTGCGTGTGTACGTGCGGTTGTGTGCGGTATGTCTAAGAGTATAAACTACATGTGCATGTGATTAGTGAAACGACGTGAGGAGACTTCGAGGTTAGTAGTTTGTTTGTTTGAGGTTTAACGTCCCCGTCAACACTGTATAGGTCATTTTGGAGACGCTGCTTCCAATTTTGTGGGACTTTTACCCGACATTGAGATGAAATGACATCTCAAGCCCTGTCGCCCAATGAAACCAATAGGGTGTATAAGCATGGGCGGGCCGACTCGCACCGCTTTGCCTGGGCAGGCTTAGATCCTCTAAGCGGTTTACCAGTGCACGTATGCAGGTCGGTTTCAGCTCTGCGTGGAAGCATCATGTAGCCCATCTACTTCTTCAAGCCCGGATGGGCGGGGGCCAGGTGCGATCGTGGGATAAACTTATGGAACAGTCAAGTTATAATATTTATTTCCATCGACTGCATGTTTCTTTTCATGAAGAACTTTTGAAACTGTTTTGAGTATGGGACAATATTTTCTCACGGTGTCTCTTGGCGGTGATAAGGTCGTATGCATTTCGGCAAAAATCACACTTCTTGGTACTATGCGGCAATTTCCAAGGCAGTCCCCCCCCCCACCCCCCCAAAAAAAAAAAAAAAATTCTTTCAACCCTTAAATGGCGAGCAAAGTCTTCCATCTTATACATTATGATAACACATCCGTGTGATAAGTACATTTATCAAACCTCAGAAAGGCAATTTTTCTGATCAAAATTTGTGATATTTTTCTTATTTATACTCCAAACATAGGTTTTGGGTGCTCGTTAGAACCGCTGAGGCGGTTCTAACGAGTACTCACAACCTTTCTCTTTGAGCAAAAATAAGGAAAATAATGTTTACCCCCATAAACCCAAGTTTTCTCTATATAAAGTGGAGTTTAGGGGGCCTTTATTTCACAGACCAGTTCTAGTGATGAGGTTGGGAGAGATTCGAGTTAAGGGGAACCTGTTTATTGTAAGTTTTCAGAAATCTTTTTCCCTCGACTCTGTCTGAGGCGTCTACACTTTTTACAAATATCCTTTTTTGTGGGCGCTATGATGACGATCCTTCATTTTTATAGGGTCTGAGGATGCATCCATTACGATAACACACCCGTGCGACATAGTGCATTTTTTTACAGCTCCAAAATGGCGAATTTCCTGATGAAAAACAAATTGATATTATTTTATTATTTTTACTGCAAACATAGGTTGATGGTGCTCGTTAGAACCGCCTCAGTGGTTCAAACGAGTACCCACAGCCTATGTCTTGTAGCAGAAACAAACAAATAATGTATGCCCCCGTAAACCACAGTTTTCTCTATATAAAGTGGGGTGTATCGGGGTGTTAATTTCACGGACTTGTTCACGTGATGCCTTTGAAAAAAGGCGAAAAAGCTGCAGTTCCTCTTAAGTGATTCGAAATACAGAATTACATGTTTAGTACGTTTTTGTATTGTATCCGGGTGGGCTCGGCTCTTCTGTCACTATGAAAACACGCCTATATAAATACATTGTAAATTTTACCTCCGAAAAATGAAAATCTTCAGATGAAAAATTGTGATATTTTTTCTTATTTCTACTCAAAACATAGATTGTAGATACTCGTTAGAACCGCCTCGACGAGGCGGTTCTAACGAGTACCTACAGTCTATGTTTTTGAGCAGAAATAAGAAAAATAATGTATACCCTTGCAAACCCCAGTTTTAATATAATATAAAAGTGGGGTTTAAGGGGGGGGGGGGAGGGTCAAAATTGTACAGCAATGTTTTCATGATGTTAGTAGAATATGTTCTATACAAGGGTTATCCTTTGGAAGCAAGGAATACACCACAGAAGTGAAAAATATGGAGTGTACATGTTTTCTGGGCCAGACTAGCTAGTTTCGGCCAATTAGGCCTCATCAGTGACCCTCAGATATTTTCAAATCCCACAATGGAATCAATGATCCCAAAGGACAAGAAAATATAATCTACACTATGATGTAGGGCAGGGAGACGTTTTACCGCCGCCACACATTCCCACACACCAGCTGTAGTGAAGTTAAATATGTTCTATACAAGGGTTATCCTTTGGAAGCAAGGAATACACCACAGAAGTGAAAAATATGGAGTGTACATGTTTTCTGGGCCAGACTAGCTAGTTTCGGCCAATTAGAAGCCTCCGTGGTGTAATGGTTACGCTACTCGTCTTGTAAACCAGGGATCGCAGGATCAATCCCGGGCTTCTTCAGACTTTCGGATGAGTCTTTAAACCGTGGTCCCGTCTCCTTTTAACCTTAACTGTTGGTGGGACGTAAAAGTCTAACACACTCACTCACTCGTGATATTAGCGCCGTAACTCATCGGTTAATTGGTTAAACCCTGTACTTTAAATCAACTTGTTCCGCTTTAAGAGCACGCCATCACAACGTTACAGGTTTTGATTCTTAAACTCTTGAAAAACACATGAAATTGCTTTTGCAAACGGTAGACTTTCAAAGAGATTAATTGCATTGTCTGCTGCATAATCACTCTTACGAAAAGCATCTTACAGATGTTGTGAATGATTTATGAAGAAAAATCAGGTACAGATGGTGTGCTCAAAACATCAAAAATTGCATAATGACACAAACAGATATGCATGTCTTTCGAAGCGAAAGTCTTACAGTCTAAAGTGTTACAAATCATACCGCTGCATTATTATCTCAATAGAGTAATGTTTGTTTGTTTGATTTGAGGTTTAACGTCCCCGTCAACACTGGATAGGTCATTTTGGAGACGTTGGTTTTAATTTTGTGGGACTTTTACCCGACATTGAGATTAATGACACCTCAAGCCCTTTTGCCTAATGAAACCAATAGGGTTTATAAGCATGAACGGACAATCTCGCCCGCTTTGGCTGGGCGACTTAGATCCCCCGGCGGTTTACCAGTACTCGTGTGCGAGTCGGTGTCAGCTCTGCGTGGAAGCATCATGCAGCCCCTCTATTTCTTCAAGCCCCGATGGGCGGGGGCCGTCTTCATTAAACCACTCCTTAATATAGTGAAACGTTGGTTTACAGTTGTTAAAATTATGTTTTTCTTATTTCTGCTAAGAAATGTGTGCAGCCGGTTGGGGATCAGAATGCGAGGACGCGCAGGCTAAACAGCGCAACCTGATCTTGGTCTTCGCATGCCGCATGTATGTATGTTTTGTGTATTGCTATGCTCCGGATTGCTTATTGTACATTGCCGCCAATTTACCGGTCCCCGCCAATAGGAGCTTGAAGAAATATATGGGCTGCATGATGCTTCCACGCAGAGCTGAATCCGGCCCGCACACTAGTACTGGTAAACCGCTTAGAGGATCTAAGCCTGTCCAGGAACCGCGGTGCGAGTTTGTCCGTCCATGCTTATTAAGCCTATTGGTTTCATTGGGCGACAGGGCTTGAGATGTCATTTCAACTCAATGTCGGGTAAAAGTCCACAAAATTGGAAGCAAGGTCTCCAAAATGACCTTTACAGTGTTGACGGGGACGTTAAACCTCAAATCAACCACACAAACTGCCGCCAATTATGTGTAACGTAGCTGCATTACGTTACGTTTTGGTCAGCGACGTATTGTGTACTTGTTTATGTTTTGGGTTTGAAATGAGGTTTAACGTCCCCGTCAGCACTATTTAGGTCATTCTGGAGACGTTGCTTCCAATTTTGTGAGGCTTTTACCCGATATTGCGGTGAAATGACATCTCAAGCCCCACGCCCAATGAGACCAGAAGGCTTTAATGCATTGGATGGTCTGACCACACCATTTTGCCTGGGCGGGCTTAGTTCTTCTAAGCGGTTTACCAGTACTCATGTGTGGTCAGTTTCAGCTCTGCGTGGAAGCACCATGCAACCCATCCATTTCTCCAAGCCCCGATGGGCGGGGGCGAAAACTGTGCTTGTTGTTTATAACATCCTGAAGAAGCCATGATGGCGAAACATTGATGTTAAAGGTGCATTATTGAGCTATCTGGAAAAAATGCTTCCAAAAATAAAATACATATAGCCGGTATTTGTCTTTAAAACAATACAAATGAATGCATTTTATGCAAAAGATGCGCACAATTATGATGACACGTAAGCGAGTTTGAGAGGGATTGCCTGACTAGGTTTCGAACACTAGTTAGATCTATTTTTAGTTCGTGACAAAAATAAAATCCCCATATATGACATTATGCGACTTTCATTTTTGGCCTTGTTTGCTTAGGCCATGCCTGAATCGGAAAAAAATATAACACCGAATACCATGCCATAAGTAACGACACTCAGAGACGATACTGTCGCCATGTATGTGTAAAGTGACAGATTTATTTTTAGAACAGAAATTCCGAACACATGTTCAGAGCGAAGGGTAAGCACAAATGAAAACGACCATTTTCACAAAGTTCTGAAGCTGTATTTAGCTCCAAAAGTGTACACATGACAAAGGAGTATGCATTGATGATAAAATCCAGAAAAAAAATTGAGACCCGGTCGCTCAATAATGCTTCTTTAATACATGATAAAGATTATTTCGTGTTGGTGTTGATTTACAATACAAAAACATTGCAACCCATATAGGCCTATGTCTGAGGTCCTCAGAAATGAGCCAGCGCACGACAAAACCTACAACAAGACGTGCGCACAGCGAAGACTCAGATCAGCCTGAGCATCCACGCAGTCTGATCAGAGTCTTCGCTGTGCGCTCTAGGGATAGCTAAAGGCCCATTGCTCCTTCATGCAACAAGAGAAGTCTCTGGTTAGACTATATGGATGCGCAGGCTGATCTGATTCTTCGCTGGACGCACATTTCTTATTGTAGGTTTTGTCGTGCGCTGGCTCAAATGGTACATCTACATCGGTAAACAGTTTATACCTCGACAGACGCCACATAACTGTTAGCTTACACAGTGCAGAATTTGGCTGAATAAGGCCTGGTTCGAGACCATTTATACAGTCTACACACAGAGACAGTCGACCCACCAGTGATTAGGGCTGGCTAATCGGAGCTGAAAAGATAATCGATTATCAGTCCTGTCATTGTGATCGACAATCGATTAGTAATCGCTAAGGTTTTTGTCATGATTTTAACTGTCAGACTTTCTGTCCGAACATGACTCTTACCATATGTTGCACTTTACCATATGTATATTTGAACAGACAGGCCTGAGCAAACAGGGTAGACCCAGATGAGACGCCGCGGAATGCGGCGTCTCATCAGGGTCTGCACTGTTTGCCACTCATTCGTCTATTTTAGGCATAACTTTGGGTTGTAAATTGTACCTATGGAGTAATCGATTAAAAGCAAATCAGATATGATAATCATTTTTGTGGAATGTATCGATTGATTAATCGATTATACGATTAATCGTGTCAGCCTTACCAGTGATATCAGTGTTTTGATTATTTTACGAGCTACAACAACACATTTGCATACAACAAAGATCGACCTGCCCATCTGCACTGCCTAATTTTACGAGGGCGAAGCGTGAGTAACAAATCGGATGTTTTCAGCACACGAGATGATATATCTTTGGTATCCGCCGTAAAAAAGGGAAAATTTCCTTTTATTTTATATTTAAATGCAATAAATTATTGCAGAACGCAAACAAAACCAAAACAAGAAGTGCCCGCACGCTACAGTGAAAGAATATGAATGGTATTATTCAATATATATTGATGTTTGATATCATTTCTACGAGTTGTTTCATGCATGCATTGATTTCACTTCTAAGAAAACATACATAAGCTTAAGCTTATCTGAGTCTTCTGTGGTTGCACAAGTCCTATTGCACTTGCTCAATATTCCTATGGTAGACATTAGGAAAATACGCCTTTACAAATGCATTATAAATTTAAACCACACCCCCCCCCTCCCCTGAAAAAAAGAATAAAATTTTAAGATGAAAACGGTGGTTGTGATATTGGTCTTGTTTCTGCTCAAAATATAAAAATATAGATTGCGGGTACACGTTAGAACCGCCTCATCGAGGATCTAACGGGTACATACAATCTATATTTTAGAGCAGAACTTAGAAAAATAAGGTTTACACCTGTAAACCCCAGTTTTACTGTATAAAAGTGGAGTTCGAGCTGTTCAAAATTATATAGGGATGCTTTAGTGATGTTTGCATATGTTTGCGACAGATCTTCATAGGTTGATTTTTTTACGGCAAAAGGGCTGCAAAAGGTGGCTTGCAAGTTACAGATTCCAGTTAAAGCTAACAGTTTAGATGTTAGAAACATTCAAACATTCGTAAAGCTGAAGGAACATGATGCTCTGGATAGGTTAAGATTGATGGAATCGGCTATATCAAGCTACCGAATGAAACAAAAATAGAATTAGTGATATAGAGACCAAAGAAAACACAAAAACAAGTATACACCCAACAAAAAGCCAATGATCGTATCGAAACACCGAAATACCGGCTGGATTGATCGTCTCTAAGTGTAGGTTGGAAAAATGGAGACAAAGACTGTTAAAGACTCTTTAAGTAAACAATGCAGAGCCTGATCTTACTGTACACTGTTTGCCCAACCCAACACCTGTGGCTGGCCTTCTTTAAGACGTCAAAAGGACAAAAATAGTGCGATTTTAAACATCACGATAACATGTCCGTGAAACGAAAACCCCCTTAAACCCCACTTTATATAGAGAAAATGGGGGTTTACGGGGGTAAACATTATCTGCCTTATTTTTGCTCAAAAGCATAGATTGTGGGTACTCGTTAGAAACGCCTCATTGAGGCGGTTCTAACGAGCACCCACAATCTATGTTGAAAGCAATATTAATAAAGATGTTATAATTTTTACCTAATATTTATCATTTTCTGACACCATGTTGGACGCCATTATTTCTTGCGGACATGTTTTCCTAATGTAACCGATACCTGGATTTCGCAGAAATCTGTGATAGCAACATAACACAAATTCAGTAAGTAACTTTGGACAACAATCGACCCAATACAAATCTCCAAACGAAAGACCGCATTGGAATCATGGTCTTCTGCGACGTCTGTAATGCGTTTGATCGCGTTTGGCACAAGGGTCTTGTCGGTAAATTAAGGGCAGCTGGGCTGTCAGACAGCCTTCTATCTTGGTTAAGCAGTTATCTTTCTGAAAGAAGACAAAAAGATAATCTTCCAGGCACGCAGTCAGACTGGAACTACATATGTATACCACAGGGGTCTAACCTTGGTGCACTCTTATTGCTCTTATATACATGTATCAATGCCATTATAAAATACATAGGATAAAATATAAGACATTTTGCAGATGAAACCAGCCTATGTTTTGTCGTTGGAAAACCTGACAGCACAGCTTGAACAATAAATAGATTCTGATCTCGGAAAAATAGCCCAGTGGGCCAAATCTTGGCTTGTAAATTTTAACCCTGCCAAAAAAATGAATCTCTTTTAATTGGCAGAAAACTCATTAAACCAGTACATCCGCCCATGTATATGTTAAACAAGTAAGTTAACGAGGTCAAAAATCATAAACATCTCGGCATTTACTTTAGTAAATGACGGCTCTTGGCACAAACAAATAGCGTAATCAACGAAAAGGCTTGACTTTAAAAGCCTGACCATTGCCACCACTTCTATTTTGATACAGAATTAACATAATACGAAAACTTAAATTTCAGTTAGATCGGAAATCGTCAGAAATTATTTAAACTTCTTTTGTTGGGCATATCTTAGAATAAGGTAATGAAATATGGGTTTTTGCACTCAGTATGAAAAAGATGACTTGGGAAACATTCAAATAGAAACAGCTCGAATTGCAACAGGGATCACAAAATTAGTATCTTTTGAAAACTTATACAGGTAAATTTGGTGGGATACTTTAGAAACTGTAAGGAACAAACAAAAAACTTACTCTCTTCTATAAAAAGGTAAATAATATAATTTGACGCCATATTACTTATCTTCCCTCGTCCCCTCAACTGTTACGAAACATCTCGCTACAACATAAGGAAATCAAATGATATTAGGACAGTCAACACACGGACAAGCCGGTACTTAAACTGTTTCTTACCATATGCAATAAGAGAATGCAATTCTCTACCGGAAGAGCACAGAAACTCCTCAACTGTCACCTCATTTGAATTCTAGCTTAATCAACATTCTTCATTCATACCGAAATTCTACTATGTTGGAGAACGACGATCACAAATATTGCACACTCGATTACGGACAAAAATGTAGCTCACTAAATTGCGATATGTATCTCAGAAATCAGACTGATTCACCTCTCCGCAGATGTGGCAATATTGAAACTACTGAATATTACCTTCTGTAATGCCGTTTGTACCGCCAACCACGAATCGAAACGTTAAACTCACTTTCTAAAAATACATTATGTATAAGTGGATACCCTCAGTATGTAAAACAGCATACTGTAGCCTCAAACTGACTCTGTCATAGGTAGAAATGTTTGTTCAGTGCTGCTAATTCCGTGGTTTTGATCTGTTATAATATCGACCGACACACGTAGTGACAGGGAACGAAAATTTTACCGTAAGATTATCTGGTGCCGAATGATCCTAGTTATCGCTGGTGCATAATACATAAATATGATAAAAGTTTCTTATTCTTATAATGTAGTTCATGTTATATTGATTTGCAAGATTTCAGTAAACGGCTTTTGTCGAGTCCTCGCCGTTGTTTTATCTCTTTGGTTGTTTGATTTTTGTGTTCACGGATGTGTTGCACTAGTGAGTTAGGAGGCCTTCGTGCGGACTGAACAAATTATTTGTCTAAATCGCGACGACAGTAATGGCGAGGATTGTGGCCACGTAAAATCGATTAAAGTTCCCCCAGTGGAATTCGTTTCACTGACCGTTCCAAGGCGGTTCTTCTGTCGCGATTTATTTTTGTTATGGTTTGTCTTTGAGTATGTGTATATCGCTTATATTATTTTGTTTTGGATAGTCAATTGGCCATTTGGGAAAGTAACTGTTCCTTTGGCTTTCCGCTGTTGATGTTTCTATTAGGGTCTAGTTGTTTCATGTTGTGATTCCTTCTCTTTGGTGTCCATGATGGGAATTGTATCGATTCCTGATCATTGCCTTCTCTTCAATTTTGCAGCTGTTAACAGTCCATTGTCCTGCACACGGCACATATAAATAAATGAATAAATGAATAAATAAATAAACAAATAAATAAATTCACTACATTACTTTTTGGTGCAATAAATGCTGGATAATTTTTATTATACTGAACAATAATGAAGTTTTCATTGAAGACGTTTGTTTCACAGTCATATTCTAGACCTTAATTTACAGTAAATATCAGCTTGATTTTAAATGATTTAAATCGTTGTGATAAAGCATCATGAAACACGGCTGTATAATTTTGGCTCCGTTAACCTCACTGTCTTATAGTAAATCTAGGGTTTAGAGGGGTTAACCTTATTTTTCGTATTTCTGCTCGAAAAAAATAGCTTGTGGGTACTCTTTAGAACCGCCTCACTGAATCGGTTCTAACGATTGCTAACAACCAGTGTTTTGAGCAGATATATGAAAAATATCAGAACCTGTTATCTGAAAATATTCATTTTTTGTTTATTTTGGTGGTAAAATTTTCAATATATTTAAATTGGCGTGTTTTTGTAATGGTAAAACCTCATTGAGAGACAGTGTCTAACACCTTACTTCTGATTCATAGTGACTTTGCGCCATTGTTTTTGAGTAACAGGGACGGCACATGTACTTGTTGACTTATACAGTCATCCAATGCTGCAAACTTCCAGTAACTGCAGAAGAAGGTCCAACAGAGATTATTTCGACAGCTTGAAAATCAGATCTTTAGGACCCTTGGTAATCGTTCATCATTGATAGAGATGCATTTTACTTGCCCAAAGTAAGGTGTTCGGCGTCTGGTCAGGGTCTGCATTTCTCGCAAAAGAAAATAAGCCATTTTCAAAACAAATTTCAAAACTTCAACCTGACAACCTTAAATTTCGAAATCGGACCCTTGCGAAAGAGTACGCTCGGGACCAAAAGGGTAAATTCATACGAATCTGTTGATCTTGTTCTAAATAGTTTTCATGGCTCACACATTACTTAGATGTAGAGTGAAGGATCATGCGAGTCTGCGCAGCGCAGACTCACATGAATCTTCACTGTTCGCCAATGCTATAAACACCTTTTTCACACATCGAGGCTCCTGTAAATTTATTTGTTAACACAGGTACATGTACCAGCTGGAGAATGTCGTTGCAAAAGTCTTGCTAGCTACTCAACAGTTGCATCAAACAGGTGCAGTTTATGAATTAAATACCGTTTTAGTGTACTTTGGCAGTTGCAATAAATATCAATTAAAATGAAGAATGTTTCCTTCCTGCAGATATTGTAACAATTTATTTATTTCATCTACGAAACGCCTGTAAATTTAGTTTTTGCAACGTATGCAAAATAGTTCCTCAATGCCCGTTAACTTACGGAGTGGCTATTTAGTCAGCTTTCCACAGACGGCAAATACTAGTTTAACGCTTTTGGCTGGTGCCAAGGGACTCTCAAAGCCAATTCATTTATCTGATGTTTTTTTTTTTTGTTTTTATTTATTTATTTTTTATTTTTTTATTTTTTTTTTTTGGTGGGGGGGGGGGGGGGGTGAAGGTGTGGTGGATGTTAACTGTCGACAGTACATCAGTACATAGACAATATTAAAACAATGCATAGTAATTTTGATATGCGAATTGGGTAAATGCCCATCCGGATAGGTGCGACGGATAGCTGAGCTTTAATTTAAAAGGGAGGTAAATGATAGGTAAGAGAGAGAGAGAGAGAGAGAGAGAGAGAGAGAGAGAGAGAGAGAGAGATATATGAAACATTTGAGTCTTTTATGTAATTTCCTTTGCCAATGGGGCTGCTTTATGCATTATGGAAGCGTCGTTTGGGCTAGACGTACCGCAGATAAAATTTGTAAAAGCACAATTGAGAAAAGAGAGAATTATGCAGAACAGAACGAACAGATTGCTTTATCAGCAAAAATATGAGCCCTCGTCACCAGCCAAACCTGACTTCGACGTTTGCGACCAGATAAGACAAAAACATCAGATTTCAGCAAGAGTCTTGACATGGTAGATATAGAAGATATACAAGCCGCGAACACAATGGTGCTGGTCAGACTGCGCGCATGCGCAGTCTGAATGCGCACAGTCTGATTAGCACCATTGTTGTTCGCAGACGGCTTAAACAGATTTTCTCGGGACGAGGCTCAAATTCTTAAAGAACATTTATTGCAATGTCTAATTCATCATTATAAAAGCCGAGCAATATTTTATGGAAATCTTGTTATCAAGATTAAAAGTCAAAAGTTGTGATTCTGCAAGTCCTATCCTATTCAAATTAGAACCAACTGAGACGTGTCAATCTAAAAAGGCATCACCTGACATTTGGAGAATTATACCATTTTCTTGTATGCTTTGGGCAGTTTTCGGTTATCCATAAATCACGATTGCGATATGGTGTTTTCTTTTCATATGTCCAAAACTTTTTTTTCTGATGAGAATTTGTGATTTTTTTCTTATTTATACATAGGATGTGGATTCTTGTTAGATCCGCCTGATTGACATTACGAAAACATGCCTATACAAATACATTTGCCATATTTTGCATAAATGTTGAAATTGAAAAAAAGGTTGCTAGCGAAATATCAGCGTCTCTGGATAAATATTTATATAGTTATTATCCTTCGTAATTCTCGGAAACTGGTTTAATCTGCATGTCTGGATTAATAATGGTCGGAATCTTATTATATTTTACTTAAATAGTGATACCCCTGTGATGTTTCTGCGTCTGAAAAAGAAAGGTCACTTGATCAATACTGTTATAGTTTTTTTTCCCTTTTTGTAATTCTGTGAAAGTTGTCCATGACACTTTGATATCCACATCACTTTAGTTTTCCGGTCAGGCCTGTTTAATAAGTCTAGGAATCGTATCATATTGTGCATAAATATTCTAACTGAGGTAATGGGCAAATCTGACCGACTCAGTATATGAAGATAGGTAGATATACTCACCGGAAATAGAAACTATACACTCATTTTTAGATTGTCACGGGCAAAATACTTTAATGAAATTTGAATTCTAATTATATAAATTATCATCAGTGGCATGTCTGATTTATCGAATAAAATGTTTATTGATAGCTACGATTTAACGGGTAAAGCCACAGGTTCAAAGCAAGGGTCCAAATCTTGCTGTTCAAGTTTCCATTGAGTCAAACATTTTGTGTCGCGAATGTGATTCCCATTTTTATCAGTTATTACTCATCATCTAACGTTTCGAATATTGTTTACAAAATGAAAATTTTCACAATGGTTGAAATGTTATCGGTCTTTAAATATTGGACCAAACCAACGGAAGTGAGCGAAAAGTATAGCATCTCTGATTGCGGTTTTTGTTTAAATCAATATTAAAGACACAGCTGAAGATGCTAAAACGATTGAAGGCTTTGTCTGGGTCGACTTTTGACTTGAAACATTATTTTGAAAATTTCGCTGAAAAAAAAGCAGTTTTTGGGATTCCAATAAAATGTTTGTTTCTTGATAATTTTTAGAGGTTATGTTATTTTTTATCCCTTGCTTTGAATTTATTACCTATACGCAAAAAGGTTTATGTCAAAATTCGATTACAAACAGATTTTATGAAAAATGCACTTTTTTACATTTTCCCCAAAAAGTTTTATTTTGAACACCAGATTTTCTTTAAAATATTACAGGATTCATGTCAGTAGTTAGTTTAATCCTTAATCTGTAATGTTTAACTGAATTATCCTCTTGTTTCGTCAGGCGAGACAATTTAAAAATGTATAGTTTCTATTTCCGGTCAGTATAGATGATAGATATTGATAAGCTGATGTTGGAAAGTTGTATAAATATTTCCCTTCGAAGTTCCTAAAAAAACTTTTTTATTTTCCTGCATATCGTAAGCAAATAATATAAAAATCTTATCATATTCTGCATAAACGTTGATATTCATGGGATGTTGCTGCTACAGGAAAATTAGGGTCGAAGGATCAATACTATTATAGAATTTGCCCTTTGCAATTCTTTAAAAATTGTCTGTCACACTTTGGTATCCGAAATACTTCTGTTTTTCCTTGCTTCCTGAGTTCAGAAATGCGTATGTCATATTATGCTTAACTATAACTGTTGATCGTTGCTGGGGAAATATTAAGGTCCAGGAATCAATACCTACATACTTATTCTCCGTTATAGTTCTTGAAAAGTGTTTTTTCTTGCATTTCGTTATTAATGTGATAAGGAATCATATATTTTTCAGACATGTTGATATTACTGGGATATTGCTATTGGTCAAGGGAACACTACTGTTATAGCAATTATTAAGTGTCCATAACACTTTTGTTTTTAGCTCACCTGAGCACGAAGTGCTCATGTTGAGCTATTGTGATCGGTCAATGTCCGTCGTCCGTCGTGCGTTGTGTGTCGTGTGTCATGTGTCGTGCGGTGTCAACAATTTGCTTGAAATGCTAACTACTCCTTAACCCTTGAGCCAATTTCAATAAAACTTCAAAGGAATATTGCTGAGGCGACCCTCTACAAAAATAGTTAAATTGTTCCGCTCCGCTGAACAAGATGGCCACGAGAGCTAAAAATAGAAAAACTCTTTAAACGCCAACTTCTCCTGTACCTTAAGGCAAATTTCATTCAAACTTTATATGAATGTTGCTTAGGTGACCCTCTACCAAAATAGCTAAAACATTTCCGCTCCGGTGAACAAAATGGCCGCCAGAGCTAAAAATAGAAAAATTCTTTAAACGACATCTCCTCCTGTACCCTTGGGCCAAATTATTTCAAACTTCATAGGAGTGTTGCTTAGGTGACCA
This sequence comes from Lucinisca nassula, assembly GCA_963580285.1. Lineage (NCBI taxonomy): Eukaryota > Metazoa > Mollusca > Bivalvia > Lucinida > Lucinidae > Lucinisca > Lucinisca nassula. Next base: position 85,870,748 of record OY757015.1, on the reverse strand, counting down.
TCTACTTATAATAGCTAAAACTATTGCTCTGATGAGCAAAATGACCGCCATAGCTAAAAATAAAAAAAAAAACATCGTAAATCTGCTTTCAAACACCAACTCCTCCTCAACCCTTGGGCCAATTTGATTCAAACTTTACATGAATGTTGCCCAAATGACCCCTACCAAAAAAGCTAAAATCGTTGTGCTCTGACAAACGAAATGGCCACTAGAGCTAAAAATAGAAAAAAGCTTTAAACGACAATTGCTCCTGTTCCCTTGAGCCAATTTTATTGCAAATTTCATAAGAATGTTGCTTAGGTGACCATCTACCAAAATAGCTGAAAAGGTTCTGCTCTGATGAGCAAAATGGCCGCTATAACTAAAAATAGAAAAACATCGTAAATTATCTTCAAACACGAACTCCTCCTTAACCCTTGGGCCAATTTGATTCAAACTTCACAGGAATGTTATGTAGGTGACTCTCTAAAGAAATAGTTAAAATCATTCCGCTATGACTAACAAGATGGCCGCCAGAGCTAAAAATAGAAAAAAAATCTTTAAACGACTATGCCTCCTTTACCCTTGGGCCAGTTTCATACAAACTTCATAGGAATGTTGCTTAGATGACCAACTACCAAAATAGCTAAAACGTTTTCGCTCTGATGAGCAAAATGGCCGCCGTAGCTAAAAAACAGAAACACTTTGTAAATTTACGTTAAAACGCGAACTCCTCCTCAACCTTTTAGGCCAATTTGATTCAAACTTTACAGGAATGTTAGTTAGGTGACTCCCTACCAAAATAGCTAAAATCGTTCAACGCGGTGAACAAGATGGCCGCCAGAGCGAAAAAATAGAAACGACAAAGGACAACTCCTCCTTACCCCTTGGGCCAATTAGATTGAAACTTCACAGGAATATTATGTTGTTGACTACCTACCAAAAACGCTAAAATTGTTCCGCACTGACTAAAAAGATGGCCACCAGAGCTAAAAATAAAAAAATTCTTCAAACGACAATTCCTCCTAACCCCTTGGGCCAATTTGATTTAAACTTCACAGAAATATTATGTCGTTGACCCTCTACCATATTAGCTAAAATTATCTCACTCCGATGAACAAAATGGCTACCAGAGCTAAAAAAAAACATTGTAAATTTGCTTCAAATTTCACAGAATGTTGCTCAGGTGACTCCCTACCAAAATAGTTAAAATTATTCCACTCTGATAAACAAGGTGGCCACCAGGGCTAAAAATAGAAAAAAATCTTCAAACGACAACTCCTCCTGCACCCTATGGCCAATTACATTCAAACTTCAAAGAAATGTTGCTTAGATGACTCTCTACCAAAATAGCTAAAATGGTCTCGCTCCAATGAACAATATGGCCGCCAGAGCTAAAAATAGAAAAAAAAAAACATTGTAAATTTGCTTCAAATACGAACTCTTCCTAAACCCTTGGGTCAGTTTGATTCAAACTTCAGAGGAATGTTGCCTAGGTGACACCCTACCAAAATAGCTATGATCGTTCCACTCTGATGAACAAGATGGCCACCAGAGCTAAAAATAACGTGTACTAGAGACAGTGACATTCAGGTGAGCGAATCAGGGCTCTCTGGGCCCTCTTGTTCCTGTCTATCTTGCTCAATAATTTTAAGAATCGTATCCTACTTTTCGTAAATGTCGATACTGATTAGATGATGTTGCTAGAGAATAATCAGGGTGCAGGGATCAATACATAAATAGTTATTCCCCTTTGTAGTTCTTGAAAACTAGTATTTCCTGCATATGTTGATTAATAATATTAGGGATCTTATCATAAATGTTGATATTCATGGGATGTTGCTGCTGCAGAAAATAAAAAGAAGTTTCAAGAGAGCAACACTATTATATATATTTATTGCCAATTGTAATTCTTTTGTACCCGTAACACTTCTGTTTTTCATTTTTATCGACATTATCTTGCGGGGGTATTTAATAAGTAGTACTTATATATTTTTTATAGTGCCTGCTTTGAACATGGCGCGATTTAGTGATCCGGCTTTTCCGTTCGTCATTAGTTTCTTCGTCCAGCTGTGACATTACGAAAACACGCCTCTCCAAATATATTGAAAATTTTACCTCCAAAAAATGAAAATTTCCTGATGAAAAATTGCGATATTTTTCTTATTTCTGCTAGAAACATAGGTTGTGGGTACTCGTTAGAACCGCCTCGCTGAGGCGGATCTAACGAGTACCCACAACCTATGTCTTAGAGCAGGAATAAGAAAAATAATGTATAACCCCGCAAACCCCAGTTTTACTATATAAAAGTGGGGTTATAGGGGGTCAAAATTATATAGGCGCGTTTTCGTGATAACATTGGAGTCAACCCTAGCATCGACTCTGATGTTCTGAATCAATGTTCTCGAACTTGCATATGATCCAAGTGCTTTTCATGATTCAACAGCAGACCAACAATGAATCTGACAGAACTAATTGCATGCACTGGCTTCTATTCGTCTGAAACAATTTACATCAATTTACAACATGCTGCATATTTCTGCTTAATGTTATTTCATAAAGAAATGCATGCGAATTGATCTTAAACAGATTATTGACTTCCGACAAGGTGAGTTTCTGAATTTCTAATGTGGACTCTTCCATTTTTTAATGTGAACACGTTGAGGCATCAAAAAGTTCGCGAAATTGACACCCCTACAGCCCACTTTATATAGAAAAGTACTGGGATTTACGGAGGTAAACATTATTTTTCTTATTGCTGCCCCAAGACAAAGGTCGGGGTACCCGTTTGAAACCACTCGCAACCTATGTTTGCAGTATAAATAGGAAAATTATCACAGATTTTCATAAGGAAATAGCCGTTTTGGAGATGTGAAAAAATGCACTATGTCGCACGGGTGTGTTATCATTACGGTTGCCAATAGGGTTTTTTGTCAAAATTATCAACAGAAGGGATAAACACTGTAGTTCCTGATGATACAGCTCATAATGAGCCATCTAATATGCATATCCACTGTTTGCATAGGTACATGTATCAACTTATCTATCCATCTCTATATAAACCTCAAACTTCTGTTGCGCATGGTGTGTTAGTCAGAGAAGTAAACGGGTGATAGTGCATAAGAGAGGTGAGCTTAGCTCTTAGGCTCATGTGCTGAACCATTGGCATTGTAGACCCAGATCGAGCGTCTACACTGTTTGCTAACAGAACAGGTCTTTCAGGGTTAAGAAAATGGTTCTGGACCATTTTTCCAAAATAGAAGTGGAGGCAAGCCTACACTCGGAGATAGTCGATCCATCACTTCTGTCAGTGCTTTGATTGTATGACTAGTGCGATCAAGAGTTGCATCACACATATATGAATCGTGGCGATAACAATTCCGAGTAATGCATACCGCTTGAATGTTATGTATATATTTTGTTCTCATTTCTGCATATGGGGATCCCGTAGCACAGCCTCCTTGAAGCAGGCCCATTATTTAGAGTTAGACATTTAAAGTATACCATTTTGTTACACTTCAAAGAAATGAGTAGTCTTTAGATTGGACAGCGCAATGGCAATTGCTTTTCATATTTTCCGTGAGCAAAACATATTATCCTCACGCTTTGGCCTTCGCTGAAATGCGATGTCCGCCACCTTGGATTACTTGCACAGTTGGTGAGAAATGAAAGTGAAATAATTTCATGCACCATAATAGTTTTCAGCTAATAAATAAAAGCCGGCCTCGGTAGCTCAGTCGGATGCGCGTCAGACTGGTGATTAGGAGAAATTCGTTTCCGCTGACCGTTCCAAGGCGGTTCTTCTTTCACGGTTTATTTTTGTTATGGTTTGCCTTTGGGTGTTTGTGTCGCTTTTATTATTTTATTTTGGATAGCCTATTGCCCATTTTGTGGGAAAGTAACTGTCCTTTTGGCTGTCCGCTGTTGGTGTTTCCGTTGAGATCTGTTGCTTTATGTATGTGTTTCTTTCCCTTTGGTGTCTCTGATGGGAGCTTTGGGCTAATTGCATCGATTCCTGATCATTACCTCTACTTCTATTTCGATACCTGCCTGGGTCGGCAACAAACTGTCGTGGAGATTGATCATGAAATATTTTCTACGGTCATTCTCTCTCTTCCGCTGATTCTAGAAGCGCACTTGTCAGTTTCTGGCGAAGGATTGTGCACTGTTATGGTTAACCGCTTACGTATAAGCCTGTCCAGGAAACTGCCCGCCTAAAAATACCTAAAATAGTGTTGACTTGGCCGTTAAACTCCAATACAAACAAACAAACAATAATTAATAAATAAAAACGTGTAATTATTTCCAATTCATTTAGTACTTTTATCATTGTTTACCGTTATCAAACTCTCATTCTAACATGCGGAAAATTTTTCCCATTGAGCACTGCATCAACGTAGTCATTACGATAACTCACCCATGCGACAAAGTGTATTTTTCACATCTCCAAAATGGCTACTTTTCTGATGAAAACCCTTGATATTTTTCTCATATATGCTCAAAACATAGGTTGTGGGTACTCGTTGGACCCGCCTCAGTGAGGCGGTTGTAACGAATACCCCCAACCTATGTCTTGGAGCAGAAATAAGAAAAATAATGTTTACCCCCATAAACCCCAGTTTTCTCTATATAAAGTGGTGTTTTGGGGTAATAATGTTTACCCATATAAACCCCAGTTTTCTCTATATAAAGTGGTGTTTTGTGGGTCTACATTTCACGGACTTGTTCACGTGATGTGCGGGCAGTAGGGCGCGTTTATGAGGTCACATGTAAACATGCACTCTAAAAAAAAGGTTGCAACAATGCTCCAAATGTCGTGAAAAACTTTTGTAGTGTATGACAAATTCGTTATTTTTATCCTTGACGGGAAACATGGGATCCCATTCCCCGCCAGACAAAAATATTTGCCCGAGCCGTATACTGTCACATGGTTGTCTTAATATTATGAACAAATTGTAACTTGTTTGAACGTCGTGCACATGAGCTGTAAAGCTTCTTTGTCCTCGACTCTGGCGATTCAGGGGAATTGAAATCAGTATGGAAAACGAAGACGGAGACACCATAGGAGGACCCATTGTACAGAAGCGATACGTCTGTTGATAAACGTTTACTTCAGCATAGTAGCGGGGGTGTAGCCAGATTCTTTGACAGTTCGATTTGTAATGATTTATTTCATAATTTTCTAACGTGCGCACAGAACGCATTTGCTGCATAATAAGCCACTGGCATTTGACAGACGGAGCATATAAAAGTCATCACTCACATATCATGCCACATCAAATATGTTTCTGGAGAAACGCTCAACATTTTTGAATTGAATAGAAACATTCGTAACATCAATAAATAAACAATTCTGCAGCAATAAGACGAATTACAGCTGACATAAATAACCTGTAAATGGGATTCTGTGGAAATACAGACAACCGTGGATGGAACAACATGGTTGTGTTTGTATCAGTCAAGCTGATATTGACGTCGTTGGAAAACTTCGTTTTGCATTTTGCTAACTATCGCCAGTTGAAACAATATTCGGCCTTATTAACTTTAAAACGAACAAGAAAGAGTGTTTAGCAGCTACGGCACCTACAGAAACGTCCATGTTGTTTTAGGGCTCAATGTTTTTTTTTGTGTGTGCTATTTACCACAAACCAGATATGAAGTTTTGTAGCGCCCGCTATAGAAATAGAAGTGAAGGAAATGATCACGAATCGATATAATCAACCCACAGCTCCCAGCAGTGACACCAAAGGGAAATAAACACAAACATGAAACTAGATCGCGCAGTCGATGGCGCGCCATCGCAAATCCCCACGTTTTGACCTCTTACAGGGACCCCTGGGGGCTGGTCCAAAAATTAATGTGCTCTTGCAGAAGCCATTCATGTAAGGAACTCACACACCAAATTTGGTTGAATTCCAATGAACGGTATAGGAGGAAATAGCCGGACAGACAGACGGACGGACGGAGGCGATAACAATATCCCCACTTTTCTTCAAAAAACGTGGGGATAATAACTGGACACTAATTGAAACAGCAATAGCGGAAAGCCAAAAGGACAGTTACAATCCCTCAAAATGGCCAACTGGCTATCCAAAAACCAAATAATATAAGCGAAACACAGACTCAATGGCAAACCATATAAAAATAAACCGCGACAGAAGAACCGCCTTGGAACGGTCACTGAAACGAATTCCACTGGGGTTAGTTTATACTAATTTAATTTAGTTCGATTGCGATGAAAGCTACCGGGTGTTTTCACGCGCGCGAGAGAGAGAGGCAGTGGCTTTTGCACCACTGCTGCCCATTTACACCTGTGTGGAGTGGGGCAGTGTCATTACTCAACCGGGGGTTGGGGTTGCTTAAATCAATTTTACGCAATTGCAATCCTCGCCCTTACTTTCGTCGCGATTTAGACAAGTAATTTGCACAGTCCGCATGAAGGCCTCCAAAGTCGTCAGTGCTACATCTCCGAGAACACAAAACTCAAACAACCACAGAGATGAAACAACGGTGAGGATTCGACAGCAAGAAGCCACTGAAATGCTGGAACAAAAGAATACCAGCAGTAAAACTCCGATGGGCCCGACCAGAGACAGAGCATCAGACAGCAACCAACATTACCTAAAATTAAATTCTCTCTCATTCTCAGTAAGCCTTTACGCTGGAACCGTCATAGAATCTGAGGCCTGACCCATCGGCGTGAAATGAAAGGGGGAAGCAAACATGTCAACCGTGATTGGATTAACTACCATGCATACAGTCTGTCGTATAGCATTTATGTTGTACCCAATATTTTTATGTCGAAGAATGATTTTACGAAATTGGGTGCTGAAGTAATTGCAATCATACATTTATTTTTTCTTCTAAATTTATATACTAAGTCACCATAAAATTCGGGTTCCGATAAACCTTGTTGCAGAAGAGATTTAAGTGCAACATTGTATTTTGAAATTAAATCGGAATGACGTCTACACAATTTTGAAAAGGCTTTGCGTAGTTTATGATACCGGAAGCCCTGATTAAGAAGTTTAGTAGTTAACATTTTGTTACGAGTGTTGAAGTCAGTAACATGACTAGATATTCCGGTAATTCGAATTTATAGCGACAAATAAACGCCATGGGATGCCGCACGAGGAATATCACCATCCAAGAAAGGAAAACTTACGATCTTACAATCAAAATCATCGCGTTTATCATAAATTTTGCAGGAAACAAACCCATCTACAATACATATATGTAAATCCTAAAACGCGGCCTCAGTATCGTGGCCTCTGTATCAGATGTATTTGCCTTATTTAACTGAAGTTCTTGGGGGTAAATGTGACTGATAAAACAATCGAAATATATATTGTCAATATTTATTAAATCATCTAAATATCTAGAAGTCGAGCTAACGGCTTCAGTGATTTCAGATTGGTTTTCAACGGAAAGGGACATCACGACGTCTCTTTCGTAACAAAACAAGAACAGATCAGCCATAAGGGGTGCACGATTCGAACCCATCGGAATACCCACATTTTTTTAAATAACTTAGGACCAAATCTTATGTAAATATTGTCAAGTAGAAACACATTTTCTGACTTCACCAAAAAGTATAATTTATATGCACTTCAAAAGTGAAGAAAAAGAAACATTTCTTACTTTACATGCAAGATAGAGAGAGTGTTCCCTATGACCTGTCCATCCCATTAAATCATTAAGTTTTTCTTTTATAAGGTTATGAGTAAGTGTAGTGTAAAGGGTGGTAACATCATAAGTAGACAGACTTGAAGTATGAAAACGTCTGTATTTCAATTTATTTAAAACTTCATTAGAATTTTTATAGACGAAAACAGATTTCTTTCTGATCTTTCAAAGAAAAATATATTTAATTACATGTTTTGCGATTGCAGTCAAACATGAAATTAATAATTTGGAAAGTTCAGTGGTCTTACAAGAGCATGCATTTGCAATAAATCGTGCTTTGAATGGTCTTTAATGAAGTCTAGGTAACCAGTGAAAAGTATGAATATGTTCTATAAAAGGGTTATCCTTTGGAAGCAAGGAATACACCACAGAACCAAAACATATGGTGTACATGTTTTCTGGGCCAGACTAGCTAGTTTCGGCCAATTAGGCCTCATCAGTGACCCTCAAATATTATCAAAATTCTACAATGGAATCAATGATCTCAAAGGAAAGCTTGCCTTGGCCTTCTGTAACACATACAGCAAACTTAGTGGCTGAATGACAAATGTGGCCATAAACTACAGCCTAATCAGTCAAAGGCTGCAGTTCATAGGCCTTAGCACCACCAAGTTCTTGCTACAGATTGTTAACATATTGCTTTGACCTCCGTCTCCATATTTTAATGTTTAGATCACCAGGGCCTAAGGTTGCGTGAGAAGCTTAAAGTACAACCAGGCTCTATTGTCTGTTCAGTTGAAACATTTTATTTCTGAAACTACAAGGCCAGTTGAAACCAGTCAACCTGATACATTTAGGAGATAATGTTATGACTGTTTGTTCATGGAGTATGTGGCATTTGGTCCCGTATATGGTGCATGTGACAACAATTTGAAAATCGTAATATCTGTAACCAAATGCCCGGCGGCCTTGAAACGTTGTACGCAAGCCCTTTAATACTGATTCAAACCGGACCGCTAGAGAAACATTCAAAATCTTTAATATACTTATTCATATTGTGTTTAATTTACAGGAAGATTGTGGGTTCTACGCCTTAGCATTTAGCTCAACGAGAAGTCGTGTTTTATTTTATTTATTAATGCTGGATGAGTCGCCGGCCTGCCTCAGTATGATAACATACCCGCGAGACATGGTGAATTTTTCACATCTCGAAAATGATTTTTTGATGAAAGTACGTGATACTTTTCTTGTTGACACTGAAACATATGTCGTGGATGTTCGTTAGCACCGCCGTTCTCACGAGTACCCTCAGCCGATGTTTTAGGGCAGAATTGGGAAGGGTAATGTGTACCACTGTAGATCCCATTTTTCTCTTCTGGGGGTGTTCATTTCACAGACGTATTCGTGTGAAGATACTCGAAAGTCTATCATGACATTATCAGTAATAAATAAGATAAAGGGGAATAATACCTGCATGAAAGTAAAAGCATATAAATGTTCCCAAGCTCCCACTAGAAAAACCACGGTAAAAATAATGATCAGGTCCGGAAAGCCTCAAACTGTGACAAATTACCAAGTACCGTCTCACCCTCTCTTCAGCGACAACTAAATACCCTCATATCCTAAATACATAGAGTGAATGAATGACTGGGAATATCAGGCCACGGATCCGTTCGATCCGTGGTAACGGATCCGTTCGATCCGTGGTAGGCTGTTTTCAGTCAGGTGTTTACTCACTGATGCTATGCGTTGGTTCAAGATGCGTTCGTCGTTGTCTGTAGCGTGGGTTATCTTTAGATAGCTGAAGCACACATAAACAAATGATGTAGATTCATAAAATTACATTGATAATGAAGATCATAATTTAGATATGAAGTGAAAACAGTGAAAAAGATTAAGGTTGCCTGTGAAAAACTTAAACTACAACCGGATCGCGCAGTCGATGGTATACTATCGCAAATACCCGCTTTTCTATAAATTCTGGTTTCTGCGCCAGGGCATGGATAGTGGATACTTGTTAGAACCGCCTCGTCGAGGCGGTTCTGGCGGGCACCCACGGTCCATGGTTGGGGGCGGAGATATGAGGAATATCGGATTTTTTTTATGCCTCCGCATCATATGATGCCGGGGGCATATAGTTTTTCGGTTTTCCGTACGTGCGTTCGTGCGTACATGTGTACGTCCGTCTGTACGTGTGTGTGTACGTACGTACGTACGTACGTGATCCTGTAACCTCAGGTTAAAGTTTTTGTAACAGGTAGAGCCTGATTTATGAATGGCATTTGGCGGGGGCATCCGTGTCCTATGGACACTTTTTCTAGTTCTTTTTTTGGTTACAAAATTTTCAATATATTTGAATAGGCGTGTTTTCGTGATGGAAACTGTCTTATCATGAACTAATAAAAAAAAAAACATAAATAAACATTTTACCTTTTCTGTAAATCTATCAATCACGTCCAACAAACACTTGGCTGGCCTGTAAGCTGTCTATGTATAATATAACAGTGCACATACTACTGGTGCATACTACGGACGATCCATTGAACGTCTACAGCCTACAGTCGATTCTCGTAAATGTATGCCTTATGTGAATACAAGTTTCTATCGCAAGAGCACGCCCATGCCACTGACGTCCAGTCAAGGATAAATTTGAAATATGTAAGAATATCATTCGGCTTTCCTATATACAAGATCCTACACTTTAACATTTTGTAATTGGTAAAATGGGAATATACGGCATAGGCGCGCAAATGCGAAAAGAAAAACGATTCTAGTCGCTTTTTACCACGACAAATTGTACAATTCATACTTATTGTCAAATATGTGTATTTGTGATTAAGTCAGGACAAAAATGAATGAATTAAAAAAAAATCTTTAAAAGTATTTAATATATAATTTCTTAGACAATTTCATGTTAATCAAGTAACTGTTATAATTTGCATAAATAATTTGCGAATTTATAATTGTCTTCAATAGAAAACATTGCAGACATGTAATACAATTATTCTCTGACATTTGTGGTTTGATGGTAGAACAGCTCATCCGAGGCCGTAATTAATGTAGTATGAAAGCAGATGAGTAAGAATTACAAAATCACAATACAGGTATTGATAGCAAAGAAACGGGAATGTTACGTAAGAGGACATTCGGAGACAGCTTGCCTACTAGGCAGGAAGACCATTTTATTTGAGACAAGAGAGATATATTGATAATTTTTATGAGCCGGTGAAACCGTTGGCAATTTGGTTAAACCGTTAATATATCAATCGCGCTGGCTCTAGAACTACAATGCTTTATAAAAGATTTGGAGAAATGTGCCAATGTGATAAACCTGTATGTCCGCAATTGTTAACATATAAATAAATAAATAAATAAATAAATAAATAAAGAAAGAAAGAAAGAAAGAAAGAAAACAAAACATAAATAAAACCTAAGATATGTTGTTAAGACTACTTTATAAGGTCAGAAAGTTGACCTATCAGATGAAATAGTTCAGGGTGCACATGTCATGATACAGATTGAATTTGTTAACCAGGAAAAATATCAGTTTTAAGCCCTATCGCCGATGTCCCCTTGATAAAAGGGACACCACAAGGCAGAGAGCATATTGTGGAATCCTATTTCCAGTGTGGTGGAATGCCAATCATCACATGATACAAATGTCTGTGAGGGGCACAAAGACAGTTTTGGTCGCTCTTGACCAAGATGGCCACCGCAGCCATATTTAGTGAAAACGCCATCTTACTTACTGGTTTCTAAAAGTCTGCCACTGGTGGATATGCAATATTCTAAACTGTCGTTTCCTTGCAATGTACCGAGAAAGTCAAAATAGGAGAATCGAGTAATTATAAACAGTTTGAAACCAAACGTCATGTAAAGCTTTGGATTAGCAAAATAAAAGATTGATCAATGTTCTGGCATACATTATCAACATGGCTCCGCACTTATTTATTTGTAAAGTAGCATTTCTATATTAAGACCACCTTGGGGACTATTCAGAAGTGGGCATTAAGACCGCCTTTGAACAGTCCTAAAGGTGGTCTCTTATTAGAAGACCCTTGGTGTAGTGAAGTTAAAGGAAAAACAGCTTAAACCTTTTAAATATACTTTTAAAATCAAAATCAGGGTGCATTTTAGCTGGTCTTAATAGCGGAATTTAATTGTATACGGTACGATATTTTCTTTTCTACTGATTTAGCACATCATCCCGAATCATGAACTGTATTTTAAGGTCCGTTGACATGTGTTCTGGTTAGATAATTCTGGCTGCAGTTTGCGCTTGTTTCTTTCCGATTGCACTCGTAACTGGTATTGAGACGTACGATTTAGGTTTGTATTTATCAGTTCGTTGATTTATTAATTACTTGAACATCTTTTGAACGTATCATTTCGTTGATTCAATACTAACTATATTTAAATTAGTGCGCGTCAAACTCTTCAAAATGCATGGATCAGAGTCGTCCGAGTCCATTATTGCACTCCTAAGTTTTGTGGCGGTTGTATACTTCGATAAAACTGCGCGATAAGCATGTGTTGATAAAGTTAGTAACGTTTGATTGATTGAAACACAATCGACCAAAATAGGTAATTTCCAAATGGTGTACATGTATATTACACAGTACTGTTCAAACTGTTCTTCACAACCCTGTTTTTTTTTTCTACGAGTCATCCACAATCAGACAAAAACCAATGTTTAGTATAGTTAACTCCTGGTTTACCTGTGGTTAACTTCGTTGTCTAGACATAGTCTGTTCGTAGTTTATACTCTAAGCATATACATGTATTGTGGGTACCGGTAAAAATGCGTCTGTGAGGTTTGGTTTTTCATCACTAATAAAAAAATATGAAATACAGTACGAAAGACTTTTACTTATTGCAAGGACGGAGTGTAGTGGAGTGGGGCTCTTCGGGACATCATTATATTTTGCTTGCCGTGTGTATTGCACTATTGAAAGCGTGAACAAGCACAGTAGTGGTAGTTCTTGAGAATCTGGAGAATAATTAGCTCCAGCATATCAGTCTGAGAGCAGTTGCATGAGACGTTTTTCTCATAAATCATGTAATATGAAGAGGGCACTTGTATTATGCAGCACTTAGCCATTCATACGAATTCGGTGAACACCTAAATAAATCATTTCGTATGCGATAAGGTTTGGTCCATGTTGTCAGATTTTGTTTTGATTGGTTTAAACGGTATGTATTATCCACATATAAATGTTATATGATATACCATACTTGGTTCAGGATCCGACAGTAAGCGCGATCCTCTCCTGTGCTTTGGTTGTTTTAAATGTGTGAGCCTAACTAGAAAAGGGTTGGCTCATTTCTGAAATTTCATAGGTGCAGAATTGTTGTTTCAAGAAAACACTTATTTCCCATAAATAACAGACATCCATAAATATTTTGACACACCTTGCATATTAATTATAAATAAAGTCAAATGTGTAGCTAAGCAAGCAATAAATCACTAAAAGTTATCTCCCTTAACAATTGGCAAAGGACGGTTCAGCCCTAGGCATGTGTGTACATCATGTATGTGCAGGCTGAAGTATTTCGGGGGTGGGGGGGGGGGGGGGGCTTGAAATGATTTTGTTGATTTTGTCCTATTTATTATCCCGGTATATAATTTATGTTTACATTGTAGCGCATATCAGAAAAAATGTCGTGACGTCATACCGTTACATCCGGATATTTCTCACGGGGTACAAATCAATTGCGTTTACATAGCGCAGACCATAGAAATAGTAATCTGATTTCAATTATTTCTGTGTATATTGTGGATAATTTCAGTGGTAGATAAAGCAAAGCAGACTATGTATTTTGTGCATTTCTTTTTATTTTATTATTATTATTTTTGTCGTCGTTATTGTTGATGTTTTCTCATTTTAATTGTTCGTCAAACGTTTTACAGATACTCTTCGCGGGATGACTGAATCCTATGCGGATTATATTTTATGTTATGTAATTCTTGTAGGCGTACTTATCTATGTCGGTGACAAAAAAAGAAAAAGACATTATGTGTCAAGTGTACTTTAAATTACACTACATCTCTAGTGCTACAGGTTACATTTTCTGACGTCAGCTAAAGTTCCGAAAACACAAACTTGTTCCTATTAAAAATAGAATGACTCCAGAGGAGTTTGAAAATGGTTTAATTTAGTCAATATATTTTCGTGGGATGGGGTGGTCCTAATGAAAATCTCAGCCAAATTTAGGTTATAAATAAACAAATAAATAAATAAATACGAGGGTTGTTCGGAAAGTTCGTAGAATATTGCTATATCTTTGACATCCGTCATTCAATATACACGAAATTCGGTGTGAATAATCTTTAACTTATTCTGAACATATATGTAAACGTACAAGGGTATACAGCGACATAAACCGGATTTACAGGTTGCCGTGGCAATGAAGGAACGGGACCATGGAGCAGCCCGAAAAATGTTTTTTATTCTGTCAGATTCTTGAAGAAAAACTCTTTATTTCCGTCTGATCGCGTTTCGTCAAAACCCCGCACAAACGTCAGATGATAATTCGACGTCATGACGTCATTTGCTGAAACTTCCAAAACAATCACTGCTTTTCGAAGAAAGTCACGGCGCATTTAATAAGACCTGCGAGATTGCGAGTTGGAAAACCATGACGTCAGCCGGCGATATTGAGTTGCGGAGTGTAGTGAAATTCTGTGTCGCTCTTAATAAATCACCGACAGAAACGCTGAAAATGATAAAATCAACAGAGAAATATGATAAATGTAGTCCAGCTGTCGTCTACAAGTGGCACTCAAGGTTCAGGGGCGGAAGAGAGTCGATTTCGAACGATCCGAGGAGCGGCCGACCAGCCGTTGTAGCGTATTCCATTACGGTCAGGGATATGGTTTACAAGAACAGGAGAACAACAGTCAGGGTTCTTGCTGATGAACATGGGGTTTCGAGCTCCACAGTACATGGACTATTGACAGATGAACTTGGAATGTCTAAAGTTAGTGCGCGTTGGATGCCAAGATTACTCACGGACACGGAAAAGTAGTGCCGGGTGCAGCGTTCGCGGATGTTTCTCGGCCGTTTTGACTCTGAAGGTGACGAGTTTTTGGATAGGATTATCACAACGGACGAGACCTGGTTACACCATTTCGACCCTGTCACAAAAGCTATGCCATCCGTTTGGAAAACCCTCAAGACTCCACCCCCAAAGAAGGCAAGGGTACAGAAAAGTTTGGGGAAACACATGTTCTTTTTCTTCATGGATCTGCACGGGATGATCTTGCAACACTGAGTACCAGACGGACAGACTGTCACTGCAGCATACTATTCGAAGGTAATCCTTTTTCGCGTATCGTTTAAAATTTGTAGGGCGTCACTTTCTCTATAATGGACGAGAAACTGATGTTCCAGTGTTTAACATGCATCGCAGTCTTTCAAGACTGTGTCATTTTGTGATTGCGTTTTGCTTTTTCAGGTCCTGAGGCGAGATCTCGTAAATGCGATAAGAAAGAAACGCCCAAATATGGATCTTGAGAGAGTAATCTTACACCAGGATAATGCTCCAGGACACCGAGCGGAATTTACCCAACTGGAGATTAGTCTTCTGGGTTGTGATGTCTTGGAACATCCGCCGTACAGCCCAGATCTTCTTCTTATGATTTTTTTTTATTTTTCCAAAGTTGAAAGCGAGCTTGCGGAGATTAAGATTTGATTCGGCAGTAGAACTTGCAAAACAGTTTCAGTTAATTGTGTGGTCATTCTTCGAAGACTGGTATGTAGAAACCTTCAGTAAATGGGAATGCAGACACAAGAAGTGCGTAGACATTGCTGGGGACTATGTGGAGAAAGTGAAACGTTCGCTGAGCTTGAATAATGCTTGGCGTGTTCACGACGTCATATTGACTTTAGGGGGCTCCTGGTACGTGTTTCATACCTTCAAACAATCGATATAAAATTTCATTTTTACGTATATCATTATCATTTTTTCAGAAGTTGTAGCAGAGATTTTGAAATTTAAGTAGATATAAAATTCTACGTGCTATTATGGTTATTGCCGTTTAATATAGAAAAATTCTATGAACTTTCCGAACAACACACGTATATGTAACTTTATGAAACTGATTAGCAAAGAAAATGAATAAGGAATGTTCCGATATAAATCAGAAGTATTCCTTGTGATCTTACCAAGGTTTTGGTGGTGACACCCATAATTGTTAATAAAACTATATTCATGTTATATGAATTTTCGAAAATACATATCTTTGGTCACAAACAGGACACACTTGAACACATAATTTTCTAATGGAGAGAAAACTGTTTTATCTTATTTTTCCCATAGCAATCTCCTGTTGGATTTGGGCAAAAATTAGTTTGAACATCTATGTTTGTATGATATTCTTGCAATGCATGACCCATCTACCTTTTTAAATTTTGATAGGACTATAGGTTATAACATTGCCCAGTCAAATGACACCCTTTTGCAGATACATGTACATGTAGTCGTGATTGCTTCAACCCCGAATGTGTGTTGAACAACTACGCATGTGTTTTGGACGACGACAACAAATGCTGGTACTAAAATGGCGTCATAGTGTAGTTTATATTTTCTTGCCCTTTGGGATCATTGATTCCATTATTGAGTTTTGAAAATATCTAAGGGTCACTGATGAGGCCTAATTGGCCGAATCTAGCTAGTCTGGCCCAGAAAACAAATAGACTCCATATTTTCAAGTTCTGTGGTGAATTCCTTGCTTCCAAAGGATAACCCTTTCTAAAGCATATTTCATATCCTGGAACAAGCATTTTGAAAACACATTTTTCGCATCTCTTTTCCAAACACAGATTTTGGGTGCTCATCGGAACCACCTCATTACTGCGGTTCCAACGAGTGCCGGCAACCTGTTTTTGGGCGAAAATACGGAAAATAATATATACTCATGTAAACCCCACTTTTCTCTATATACAGTGGGGCTTACATGTGTATTCATTACAATGAGTTAATCTGATGGTGAATGATGGTCTTTGAGTAGCCTAGCCACTAGGCGTTAAAATGAATGATATGAAATTAAAATCATCTTTCGCACTAAAAAGAGCAGTGTATAAAAGTTTAGCTAGTCTAGTCTCTCTAGCTCAGTTTTCATTATCCTGAGCTTGGCGATTCTACCAAATACACCTGTCATTACAAACAAGGTGAAAATTTTTAATATAATAAAAAAATTAAAAAAAAAATGGTCTGGCTTTAATTATCAGACTAATAGCTAGTCTAGCCTTTGAGCAGAGTTCTATAAAACATCTTCGATAAACGCCTTTTGTAAATACAACGAAAACATTTTAAACACGACTTCCGCACCTTTCAAAGGTTCCTGAGCCCACAATAAAATGAAAGACCATTTTCTGACCTATCTAAGAATACTAATTTACTAAATGGCAAAACGGAAATCCTGCAGTTGTCCACGTGACCATCACTGATTTGGGAAAACCAATATGTATAGAACTTGAAACGTTGCGCTATTTTTATCGATGCAACATATAGGTCAGAGCAGTCTGAGCTATCAATAGTCTTGACAGGAATCGTGTGAACACTAAATACACAGATCAGACGCCGCGGAATGTGGCTTCTGCTCAGCAGGTTGCACAGGAACTACACTGTTTGCTAAAATAGTGGCGATTGAGGATTAAACGAAATAGTATAAGAATGCTAGGTTGCACACGTAATGAAAGAAAAACAATACACGCTGTAACGTGACGTTTTCGGAACAATCCATTCATAAAACTATGCCAAGTCGAGTAAAATAGACTTTTCGCACTTCTGTTTAGAACCTTGAAATGTTTAAGAGCAAACACAGAGCAGTCCAGTCTTTATATGTGGTACCCTTATTAGACATACAGCATAGACCCAGATCGGATAGACACTACATTCTTTCTGATCAGGGTCGGCACTGTTCGCCATATGCATGTAGCAACAGTTTTGAACATGATTCAGGCCCGTACGCAGACTCTGAAAAGGGGCGTGTTGAGGGTGCGAATTTCGGATGAAAATCTGCATGAATCAGAGATAATTTCTAAAAGTGGGAAAGGGCTCAGTTTGCACCCTCCCAACTGTGTGCGGGCCTGCATCAACAGGAAAATTATTTTTTTTATTTGTTTTAGCATATCGCTGAAGGGGCTCTGTTACAGATCACTGTTATTATGGAGCTGGGATGCAGTGGTTGGACTGAGCGAGGAGAAAGGGAGAGGAGAAACCACGACAAACATTGTAGATGCTGATCAGAAGCCATCGATGGATCAACACTGTTTGCAGATGGATAAAATGTTAAACATATAATATTTTTTTCAGCACAGATTGTTTTGCATAATCAATGAAATACTCTAAATTCAGAAAGATGAATCAATATACGCGTATATAGAAGGGAAACAATTAAACACATTAACAAATGCCAAGTATATGTAAATAATTTGACGGAAATGCTACCATATTTTTTTTTTTCAGACAAAACAAGATGACTGAACACTTTTCTTATAATGAAGAGTTTTAACGGGTACCCACAGCCTATGTTATAAAGCAGAGAGTCTTTTGCTTGCTATTGTCCGCGTGACTATCACTAACCATCTGACCTTGACCAAAATCCAAGTACTGATTGTTTATAGCATCCCTAAGACGTCAGAGCGAAGCGTAAGAAGAAAAGTCTGGGCTGTGCTCGTTTGCTTGTTTGATTCGAGGGTTAACGTCCACGTCAAAAATGTACAGGTCTTTAAGAGACGTTACTTCCGATCTAATTGCCGTGGCAGGCTTGGATCCTCTAAGCGGTTTACCAGTACTCGTGTGTGGTCGGTTTCAGCTCTGCGTGGAAGCACCATGCAGCCCGTCTATTAATCAAGCCCCGATGGGCGGCGGGGCGGTTGGACTGTGCTCGTGCACTTTCGCAAACAGAATCTACATAATCAGACGCCCCATAACGCGATATCTGATCTGATCTACTGTGCTTGCTTAAATTTAAATTAACAGCTCGATTCTCAGTTAATGACTATTTTCCCAACCTACACTCAGAGACGATCGACCCACCAGTACTCTCAGCGCTTTGATTTTAAGCTCACCAGAGCCGAAGGCTCCGGGGGAGCTTATAATATAGGCAGTGATCCGCCGTCCGTCGTCCGCGTCCGCGTCAACATTTTCAAACGACTTCTCCTCAGAAACTGCTGGGCCAATTGAAACTAAACTACACGTGGAGCCTCTGTGGGAAGGGGGAATGAAAGTTTGTTCGTGAAGACTGGGTCACCTGACCAATTTGGCCGTCATGCCCATACATGGTAAAATCTTTAAAAATCTTTTTCTCCAGAACCGAATTGCCGATGATCTTGAAACGTGGTATGCAGCTTCGGGGACTGGGGCCCTACCAAGTTTGTTCAAATAATGACCTTCGGTTGACCTTGACCTGTTTTACATCAAGGTCAAATTTGGTCACTTAGACATTTGTATGGGAAAAAGGCAAAACAGTGGATTTTTCTGATTGCATGGTAGCTAGTGGTATCAGAAATGGTATTTGCAATCAGCTGAATGGAAGTTTTTAAGTTCCAAAGGTCAACGTCATTTACCGACCTTTGTCCAGGACGGCTCAGTTCAGTATTTTCATCTTCTTCTTCACTTAAACTACTCGGCCAAGTGAAACCAATTTATGTGTGGATCCTCTATGGAATAGGGGAACGAAAGTTTGTTTGTGAGGACTGGGTCACATGACCAATATGGCCACCATGCCCATATAATGTAAAAACATTTAAACATATTTTTCTTAAGAACCGAATAGCCGATGATCTTGAAACTTGGTATGCAGCATCGGGGACTCGGGCCTTACCAAGTTTGTTCAAATTATGACCCTTGGTTGACCTTGACCTGTTTTACGTCAATGTCAAAGTTCGTCACTTAGACATTTGTATGGAAAAAAGGCAAAACAGTGGATTTTTCTGATTGCATGGAAGCTAGTGGCATCAGAAATGGTATTTGCAATCAGCTGTTTGGAAGTTTATAAGGTCCAAAGGTCAAGGTCACTTCCCGAACTTTGTCCAGGACGGCTCAGATTCAGTATATTCATCTTCTTCACTTAAACTACTTGGCCAATTGAAACCAAATTACATGTGGAGCCTCTATGGAATGGGGGAACGAAAGTTTGTTTGTGTGGACTGGGTCACATGACCAATATGGCCGTCATGCCCATATATGGTTAAAAACATTTGAATATCTTCTTCTCAAAAACCGAATGGTCGATGATCTTGAAACTTGGTATTCAGCATCGGGGACTCTGGCACTACCAAGTTTGTTCAAAAATGATGACTTTTGTTGGAACTTCACCTATTTTATGTCAAGGTCAGATTTGGTCACTTAGACATTTGTATGGAAAAAAGGCAAAATAGTGGATATTTCTGATTGCCTGGTAGGCCGTGACATCAAAAATGATATTTGCAGTTAGCTGAATGGACGTTTATCAATTCCAAAGGTCAAGGTCATTTACTGACCTTTATCCTGGATGCCTCAGATTCAGTTTTTTTTATCTTCTTCTCCACTTAAACTGGTGGGATGATTGAAACCAAATTACATTTGGAGCCTCTATGGGTAGGGGGAATGAAATTTGTTTGTAAGGACTGGGTCACCTGACCAATGTTGTTTGCCATGCTCATATATGGTAAAAAAATAAGAATTTTCGTCTCAGGAACCAAATAGCCGATGACCTTGAAATTTGGTATGTAGCATTGTCGTCTCAGGCCCTACCAAATTTATTCAACTGGTGACCTTTAGCTGACCTTGACCTGTTTTACGTCAAGGTCGAATTTGGTCACTTAGACCATTTGTATCGAAAAAAGCAAGACAGTGGATTTTACTGATTGCATGGCAGCCGGTCCCATCATAAACAGATGAATTTAAGTTAATCAATTCCAAAGGTCAAGGTCATTACTGACCTTTGTCTTGGATAGCTCAGATTCAGTATTTTTATCTTCTTCTCCAGGAAAGAGCTGTGCTGATTGTAATCAAATTACATTAAAAGCCTCTATGGGGATGAGGCAATTGAACATTATTCGTGGTATTGTTGTCACATGACCAAGATGGGCACCTTGCCTGTATATGGTGTAAAACTACATGATCTCTGGTGAGCGTAGTGGCCCATGGGCCTCTTGTTCTTATTTCTGCTCCAAGGCATAGGTTGTTGGTACTCGTTAGAACCTCCGCACGGTTCTAACGAGCATGCACAACCGATGCTTCCAATATAAATAAGAAAAATATCTCGGATTTTCATCAGAAAAGTAGCCATTTTGGAGATGTGAAAAAATGCAGAATGTCGCATGCGTGTATTATCGTAATGAGTATGAATATGCTCGCCAGTTACGTTTGTATAAAATTATAAGCAAGTTTGGAAGTATTCTGTTATTAAATATTGGCCGTCCTTTTCGGTTTGAGCAAATCGATGCACTTTTTGTGACTCGAACTTTTAATTGACCTACACTGTTCATCTGTCAACAAAACTATTGTTGAATACTTTAACACGGCAGTTCTTACAGATTTTCTTTACACGGGTAGTTCTTGAAATGCAGCAATTCTTACACGAAGATTAAATGATCTTCTAGCAGTTCAGCAAAAAGATTGCATATCACATTTTCATTGAGAGCATAAAGATTTACTCTAAAAATTTTACATACTCGAGTACCATATAATAAGATCAGTTGATGAATATTATAAGGTTGCGTAAGGTACTTAGTGGACACTTTGTGTGGGAAGATGTGTTTCAAACTTGCCAACTTGTACATTTTGCTCTGCCCTGACTGTGGATATACACAATTAATATGCTCACTTAGAAGACGCATAACTGCTATAAGCACTTTAGTCCCAAACAAAATATAAAGCAGTACACAATATATCGTTCTATTATGTTTCTCGTATGTTTCACATGAAGTTCATAAGGATAGAAAACATATTCACAACTCATCCATAATAATTCTGTGTTTCTTGACTGTACACGTTGCATTTTTCTAACAATTCAATTTGTTTGTTTGTTTGTTTGTTATAGCCCCGCTTTGAAAAAGTGGGGCTATATTGGATTTGCCATGTCCTTCTGTCATTCCGTAATTCCGTGATTCCGTTAATTTGTGTTGGCTCCATAACTTTGTATCTGCTTAACATATTTTCATGAAACTTCACACAAATGTTAAACACCATAAGACAATGTGCAGAGCGAAGGAATTATAACTGTGGATTGCCTACTTTTGGAGTTATTGCCCTTTGAACATTTTCCGTAATTCCGTAATTCCGTAATTCCGTGATTCCGTTAATTTGTGTTGGCTCCATAACTTTGTATCTGCTTAACATATTTTCATGAAACTTCACACAAATGTTAAACACCATAAGACAATGTGCAGAGCGAAGGAATTATAACTGTGGATTGCCTACTTTTGGAGTTATTGCCCTTTGAACATTGAAAAATGGCAATTTTAATTGTGTCCGCTTCATAACTCGAAAACCGTTTGAGATATTTTTAGGAAACTTCACACAAATGTTAAGCACTATGAGACGATGTGCAGAGCGCAGGAACCATAACTCTGCATTGCTTATTTTTGGAGTTATTGCCCTTTGAACATTGAAAAATGGCAATTTTAACAGTGTCCGCTTCATAACTCGAAAACCGTTTGAGATAATTTCATGAAACTTCACACAAATGTTAAGCACTATGAGACAATGTGCAGAGCGCAAGAACCATAACTCTGGTTTTCGTATTTTCTGTGTGTCTGTCTGTGTGTCTGTCTGTGTCTGTTAACAATTTTCGTGTCCGCTCCATAACTTTAAAACCCATTCACATATTTTCATGAAACTTCACACAAACATTAAACACCATGAGATGGTGTGCAGAGTGCAGGAACCATAACTCTGGATTGCCTATTTTTTGAGTTATTTCCCTTTGAATATTGAAAAATATCAATTTTAGCCGTCTTTGCTCGATAACTCAAAAACCGTTTGAGATAATTTTATGAAACTTCACACAAATGTAAAGCACCATATTACGTGTGCAGAGCGCAGGAACCCAAACTCTGGATTGTCTACTTTTTCAGTTATAGGCTTTTGAATATTAAAAAATGGCAATTTTAACTATGTCCGCTCCATAACCGTTTCTGATATTTTCATGAAACTTCAAATAAATGAAAAGCACCTTGAGATGATGTGCAGAGTGCAGGAACCATAACTCTGGTTTGCCTACTTTAGGAGTTATTGCCCTTTGAACATTTAAAAAGGCAATTTTGACTGTGTCGGCTCCATAACTCACAAACCATTTGAGATATTTTCATGACACTTCACACAAGTGTAAAGCACCATGAGACAATGTGCAGAGCGCAGTAACCCTGACTCTGATTTGCCTACTTTAGGAGTTATTACCCTTTGAACATTGAAAAATGGAAGATGAAATTTAGTATAAACATGGACATTCTGGTAATGTATCATGCTCATTGAAATGAGGGACAAGGGCTCACAACTCTTAGAGTTTTTCCAGATAATGTAAAATTTTCAACAGTTATTTCTTGTTCATACCTGTTTTCTCTGCAGCTTAAATAACTTTCTTCTCTGACAGCGCTGAAGCGGGGCTATAGTCAGATCCTCTGACAGCTCTAGTTTGATTTGAGGTTTAACGTCCTCGTCAACACTGAAAAGGTCATTTTGGAGACGTTGCTTCCAATTTTGTGGGACTTTTACCCGACATTGAGATGAAATGTCGTCTCAAGCCCTGTCGCCCAATGAAACAAATAGGGTTTATTAGCATGGACGGTCCGCCTCGCACCGCTGTTCCTGGACAGGCTTAGATCCTCTAAGCGGTTTACCAGTAGTAGTGTGCGGGCCGGATTCAGCTCTGCATGGAAGCATCGTGCAGCCCATATATTTCTTCAAGCCCCTATGGGCGGGGGCGGCATCAATCGTAGATTGCGGGTTGAAATATTGTCAAAATAATATATTTACATTTCCAGTGTAAAGTCTAATGTAAACCTATAGAAAACAATTGCGTCCATAGCCCATGAACGCATCGAATCACAAGATTTTCAGTGACGTAAGTGACGTCATTCTTAACCATTGTTCTCTACGGGCGTTGATGACGTCAGCGCTGCTCCGCTCTCTGTAGAAAAACAGCGTGTAAATGTTTTTCAGCTTTAATAGTTTGCCCATACAAGCATTTTTTCGCCCATTGATGAGGGGCAAATAATGTAAATATAAAAATTAAAATTATTTTTTCTGCTTTTCATGAAAGTATGAACGACAGTGGGTCCCAAGCAAAGTTTACATGAACCCCTTCGGGGTTCATTTACTTTGCACGCGACCCACTGCGTTCATACTTCCATGAACTGCAGAAAAATAAACATCATTTCTTAAGTGAATGACATAAAATCGGATTTGTAAAGGCACTACAAGAGTATGTTGACGTGATGAAAATGAAATTTGATAAACACAAGCCAATATTGTTTGTGGGAATGTACATGATAATAATAATAATATCACAACAACAACTACTACAACTGATAATGTTAATAATGAAAACGCTGATGGCAAGAATGAAACTACTACTACATTTACATGGGACCCTGCCCATCGGTGTTTGCAGAAATAAACTGGGCTGCATAATGTTTCCACGCAGAGCTGAAACCGACCGCACATGAGTACTGTTAAACCGCTTAAAGCGAGTCTAAGCCTGCCCAGGCAAAATGTTGCGGGTCGGACAGCCCCTACATATAAACATTTTGGTTTGTTTGGGCGTCAAGCTTTGAGATGACATTTTATGCTCGAGTACCATATAAAAAGATCAGTTGATGAAGATTATAAGGTTGTGGACACTTTGCATGGGAAGTTGTATTTCAAACTTGCCAACTTGTACATTTTGCTGTGCCCTGACTGTGGATGTATACAATCAATATGCTCACTTAGAAGGCGTATAACTGCTATAAGTACTTAAGTCACAAAAAATAATATAAAGCTGTCCACAATATATCATTTTATTATGTTTCTCATTTGTTTCAAATGAAGTTCATAAGGACGGAAAGCATATTTACAATTCATCCATAATAATGCTATGTTTCTTGATTGTACAAATTCCATTTTTCGAACAATTCAATTGTAGGTTGTGGGTTGAAATATTGTCAAAATAATCTAAATGCCATAAAATCGGATTTATAAGGGCACTACAAGAGCATGTTTACGTGATGAAAATAAATTTGATAAACACTAGCCAATAGTGTTTGTAGGAATGTACATAATAATAAAAATATAAACAGTATCACAACAACAACTACTACTGATAATAATGTTAATAATGAAGTATATAAACATTTTGTTTTGTTTGGGAGTCAGGGCCTGAGATGACATTTCACCTCAATGCTTGATAAAGGCTCCATAATATTTGAAGCAACGTCTCCAAAATGATCAAAATAGTGTTGACGGGGATTCAAACAATTTACTACTAATAATTCTACAACTTATAATAACGATAACTTTAATACTAAAACAAAAATAATAATAATAATAATAATTATTATTATTATACTTTAATTACAACTCTTACTACTAGCCTGATCAGACAAAATGGCGCGAGTCGGACCGTCATGCATATAGACCCTATTCATGTATTGGTTTCATTGGGTGGCAGGACTTGAGGTGTCATTGCTTCTCAATGTAGGGTAAACCTCTCACAAAGTTGGAAGCAACGTCTTCAAAATGATCTAAATAGTGTTGTCGGGGACGTTAAATCTCAAACGAAATAAACAATGCTATATTTAGTTCTACTCCCACTACCTCTGCTACTACTACTACTACTACTACTACTACTACTACTACTACTACTACTACTACTACTTCTACTACTACAATAACAATAATGATGATAATAATTTTAATAATCAAAAAGATGATTATTATAATGAGTTTTATAATTTTAATAATCAAAACTATGGTTATAAAAATTATACTTACTACTGTTTCCAGTATTACTTCAGCTGCTACTTCTACAACAAGTATTATGATTATGATGATGATTATTATTATTATATATGTATTGGAAAAAAACAATGAATAAACACTTGTGAAAATTCATCTGTAATAATAAAGAATATAGAAAACGATAATACAATTGATAATAATAATAATAATAATAATAATGTATAAACACGCACGGCATTAATGGATTCGTGTTGTTCTCGGTGTTGAAAAGGAGGTTGCCAAGTATAAAGAAGACCAGTCTCTTTGCTGACTGCGCTTGTCGGTTTGTTATATCCTAAGGCTGTGCCAATTGATCAGTCACTGTCGAATCCAACTCTGTTACACTGTTTAATTCAACACAGTTTTCCACAAACAAGACCAAACTGACAAGACAACAGGGTCTTGTTGAATGTGATACTGCAAATTCAGTGTTCATGTTGACGCGGTCACAAAATTCTAGTTTATAAGTGAACGATTTGATAATAAGATTTAATTGCCTGTTCCTTCCCAAAATAGTCCAGTTGTGATTGCATCGAGACACTCGATATGGCACTTTGTGTCATATCTTTTCTTGTTACCTTTATATGACTCACACACCTTACTATATATATCGTCCCCGATATCTCAGTTGGTTGAGTGTCCCTCCTGGGAACGGGAGGTCACGGGTTCGATCCCGGGCCGCGACATCGTTAAAATGGTACTAGCTGCTCCTGGCTTGGCACTCAGGTTTACGGGGTAGAGCTAGGACTGGTCGACTCAGTGTCAGGATAATGTGACTGGGTGTTGTATCATGTAATGTGTCTGGGACATGATACTTCAGTGAGGCAGCACAATAAAAGTGAGCATTGAGCTCCCTGTCGCAACCAGACACCGTCGTGATATGACTGAAAAATTGTAGAAAGCGACGTTAAACCCGAATTCACACACACACACACCTTGCTAAAACGGACTGTGTACTGCAGTATTGGTAGGTTTGAAACTATTTTGTACGCTTGGACTATTTTCTACCTGTGCAGTAATTGCTTGTTCCATAGCCTTGCGACATAATCAACAGATAATTCTGTTTAGTCTAGCGTTTAATTGATTTTGGTATAATTAAATGTTAGAGCCGCTAAGATTGATACCTAGGCAAAACAGAAAGCAAACACATCTTTTATTTGGGAATTGTGCACCACAATTTAATGGAAAGTATTTCTACTACAGTAAAACTCTTTCTAATAGATTGTGCTTACGAAAACATGCCTATTCAAATATATCGGATATTTTACCCCCAAATAATAGAAAATTGTCAGATAAAACAATTCTGATAATTTTTACATTTCTGCACAAAACACAGATTTTGTGTATGCAGTCAGCGGATTATTCCGAAAATACGCCTATATAATGTTGATTCCCTTAAGGTAGAAGTGCAAAGTGCAGACAATGAGGCCTAAAATAAATAGCTGTGTTTCCGCTAACATGCCGAAATAAATAGTCGGTAGGTCGATTAAACTTTTTTATTTTTGTCAACTTTTTATTTGATGGAAAAAAGCAAAATATATTCTATAAAAGGGATACCATCACGTAACCTACATTCTGACAAAGGGCCATAATTATGTTGCTTATTTTCACATAATTATCTCCCCTTTTTCAAAAAATATCTTCTGTTGTTTCATAACCATGGGTAATAGAGCTTTCATATAAAACCCTTAAAAGGGCTAAATTCCAGCCATATTACCAGAAAAACATTCAAATAATGAGGAAAGCTCAAGAACAGGAATTTAAGTATCGGTTTTGATTGTTATGCTCCCCGAAGGGGGAGCCATATAGTCGCCGCGTTGTCGTCCGTCTGACCGTCCGTCCGTCCGTCCGTCCGTCTGTCTGTCTGTCTGTCTGTCCGTCCGTCCGTCACACTCTATATCTTCTACATGTATATCTCTAAAAGTATTAAAGTTATTAAAGTGAAACTTGATATACTGATAGAGGGCGATGAGGGGACTCGTAGAATATAAGAACCTTAACCATGTCACCAGTATGTATGGAGTTACTTCCCTTCTTAACTATTTCAATGAAAATATTGTCCGGAGCATATCTCCGAAAGTAAAGAAGGGATTTAAGTGAAACTTGATGCATTGATAGATGGCCATCAGAAGAAGTGCAAAGTGCAAGAACTGTAACACTATCACAAGTAATTACAGAGTCATTTCGCTTTTAAGTTTTTGATATATTAAGCTTGTCCGGATCATATCTCTAAACTTTTTTAAGGTGATTTAGTGATAACTTGAGAGAAATCGCAGAATGCAAGAAGCATAACTCTGCCAGCCGTATTTACGGAGTTACTTCCCTTCTTAATTAGGACCCCACACAGTATTTTGGGTGCCCTATAGTAATCTCCTCGTCAGTCAGTTTCAAATCTAAACCAAAACATTTAACTGGTTATAACTTCAAAAGTATTATCCCTACTCCCATGAAACTTCACACTCATACAAACAATCACAAGACCTACATTTTGACAAACCATATTGCTTTTGTCCGTGTGTTTGTCACGCCTTAACCAAAAAACTAACCTCGATCATAACTTCAAAAGTATTTGCCCTACTCTCATGAAACTGCACACACTTACTTACTATCACAAGACCTACATTCTGACAAAGGGTCATAACTATGTTGCTTTTCGGTGTGTGTTTGTCAGGCCATAACCAAACAACTTAAACTCAGTCAAAATTTTAAAAGTATTTATCCTACTCTCATGAAACTTCACAAACATACTCACCATCACAAAACCTACATTCTGACAAAGGGCCATAATTATGTTGCTTATTTTCACTGAATTATCTCCCCTTTTCAAAAACTATCTCCTGTTGTTTCATAACCATGGGTAATGGGGCTTTCATATTTCACATATGTATTCCTTGTGACATTCTTTATTGAAAATCACTTACTAGGGAACAGGAAACTGAGTTTCTTTGTCTTACGGTTTAAGATTTACATGCCCTTGCACGGAAGGGGCCTTACATTTCTCCTTATTGTTGCAGTCTTTGTTGAAAATCACTAACTAGGGAATTCTTATTTTTGGTTAAACCCATTTGGTACCGAAACCCCAAAAGGGGTAAGTGGCAAACAGTGCAAGCCCAGATCAGACGCCACGGAACGCGTGTATGTCACGCCTTAACCAAAAAACTTAACCTTGGTCATAACTTCAAAAGAATTGGCCCTACTCTTATGAAACTTCACTCACAAGATCTATATTCTGACAAAGAAGAATTACTCATGTGTTTGTCACACCTTAAGCAAAAACCTTAACCTCGGTGGTAACTTCAAAAGTATTTTGTCTACTCTCATGAAACATCACACACATAATTACCATCACAAGACCTACATCCTGACAAATTGCTTTTGGGTGTGTGTTTGTCAGGCCATACCCAAACAACTTAAACTCCGGTCAAAATTTTAGAAGTATTTGTCCTACTCTCATGAAACTTCACACACATACTTACATTACAAAAACCTACATTCTAACAAAGGGTCATAACTATATTGCTTATTTTCACTAATTATCTCCCCTTTTTTTAAAAAAAAAAAAAAATATACCTCCTGTTATTTCATAACAAAAAGGTGATATGGTTTTCATGTTTCACATGTGTATTCCTTGTGACATTTTCCATTGAAAACTCGTAGGGAACACAAAACTGAGTTTCTTAGCCTTATGGTTTAAGTTTTACAGGTCCTTGCAGGAAAGGGGCCTTACATTTCTCCTTTTTTTGCATTCTTTGTTGAAAATCACTACCTAGTTTTTATTTGTACTCAAAACATCAGCTGAGGGTACTCATTGGAACATCCTCATTCAGACGGTTGTATTGAGTACCCATAACATTTGTTAAATCTTATCAAACTTCAAAGTGTATAGGATCATTTCACTAAAATAACCCTTCTACTACTGCGAATCTTCGGGGAACATCCCTCGATTTCACCGATGCTCTTGTTGACAGTTTTATGACATTTGATCAAAAATGCTAGAAAATATTAAGGTCGGTAAGTAAGGAAATATTTTTTTTCTGGCTGGCAATAAAAAATTCAGAGGCGGCACAAAAAATCTGGGTCGGTCGGGTTAGCAGAAACACAGCTATATTTTAGGCGTGATCAAGAATCGATTCAACTGGATACCCAGCACCCCATCAGAGACATCAAAGAGAAAGAAACACGAACGATAAATAACTAAACCCTTAGCGGAAAGACGAATGGACTATAAGAATCTTATATGGGTGTGAGGGGTGGATCGAAAAATCCGTCCCGAGGGACACTGTCCGGCATCACGAGGCTTGCCGAGTGATGCCGGACAGTGATCCCGAGGGACGGATTTTTCTATCCACCCCTCACACCCATATTGGATTCTTTTTCTTGCATACCTTCCATTTCTATTGCGAATTTTTCATGCTGCTGTCACTTCGGTTACCGACGTCCGCCATTTTGTGATGACACAACAGGAATGTTTAGTAACGTCACGCATGACGACGCCGCGCATGAGGTTGTAATCAACCAGTGCATTTATCAAACACGCGATTATATTCGATTTGGGGTCGGAACACCAGGGTCAGAACATAAATTTCTATCCCAACGTAAAATCACGGATTTCCTTGTCTGGTGTGCAAGAAAGTTACTTTCCCACACAATAGCCAAACGGCTATCAAACATATGCAAAGCCAAGCTATGAAATTAAACCACGAAAGAAGAACCGCCATGGAACGGCCAGTAAAGGTTAGGTGGGGGGGGGGGGATTAAATCGATTATCCGTAGCCATAATCCTCGCCTTTGGTTCTGTCGTGGTTTACACAAATAAAACACAAATCAACCGAGACGAACAACCAACAGACCACCAGCACAGCAACACACGCATGCGGACGAAATAGAAGAACCGTCTCGGAACGGTCAGCTTTACTAAAGCTATGCTTACAGTCCATTTTACCTGTGTATTTTAACCCTTTTCATTAGGAAAACAACGAAGCAGGTCCCGGCGTCTGGTCATGGTCTTCACTGTTTGTAGACAGTCACAATTTCTTATAAAAATGAAAAAGACAATTTATTTAATGAACGAACATTATACGTTATAATATGTTTTATTTCGTCGACAATATGCAGCAATATTTTCTCACGGACTTTCTTGGCTGTGATTATGCTAGTTGCATTAAGGTCAGTTGTTTGAATATACTGTTCACTGTAGGGGTATGGTCCTGTAAATCCCAAAAGATTCTACAGTCGAACTTCGATGGCTCAAACACCGATGGCTCGTTTACCATGGTTGAGTCGAACCCGTTTTTGAGTCCCTGGGGAATTCCTCAGCATAAGAAAAAGTGTGGGATAATTAAGGAGATTTTTTACTTTTATCTTGCAAATGTACGCTGTGTGTACTCATTAGAATCGCCTCAATGAGGCGATTCTAATGAGTACACACAGCATACATTTATGTTACAGAACACCGAAAAGATGTCCAAAAGTACCCCCGTTATGTTTTCTGGAAGTATACAACAGTAGCTCGAACTACCGCTGTCTCGAACAAATTGCCATGGTCCCAAAGGGGTTCGAGCCACCGAAGTTCTACTGTATGTTAAACGCCTTTCTTAAGTTACAACCCAATGAAGGTCAGTTCATGAGTGGATGAACCAAACCAGTCCCAGTCGCCATTCCCTAATCCAGGTAGCTTTGTCCTACTTTACACAGAATCGACCGAACTTTCTAATTTCGTGTCCCCAACAAAACATTATCACTGAGGATGCACTGAACCGTAAAGCAATGGTCTTGCGAAAGATGCATGGAGTTCGAAAATTTCTGTGGTTTCTGTACATAAAAAAAAACTGAAAGCTTTGTTCTCCGACGTTCTGTATCGCTAATTAGTTTTTCGTGGTGGTCTTCAGATCCTTTTAGTAAATATTTACAGGCAGGCCAGGCAATTATGTGAAAAGTGCTTTACACCTGTTGATGAATGCTGCATAATACATATACTACACAGAGGGGAATCAAAGACAATTTTGAAAATGCTACTTGTACAGCCACATGTTCACTTGCCGCTCCCACTTCCACTCTCACTACTACTATAACTACTACTACTGCTGCTGCTATAGTGACGCTTTATAATGAGTATTCACCAGTTGTTTTCATCATGTGAACAAGTTCGTGTAATGAACACCCTTCTAAACACCACTTTGAATAACGAAAACTGGGATTTGCAGGGGTATACATCATTTTTTCTTATTTCTGCTCCAAGACATAGTTTGTGGGTACTCGTTAGATGAGATGAGGCGGTTCTAACGGGTACCCACAACCGTTATTTGAAGCATAAATAAGAAAAATGTCACATAATTTCACCAGAAAAAATAACCTTTTTGGAGATAGGAAGCAGTACACAATGTTACACGGGTGTGTTATCTTACTGTGAAATTTAGCAGAGACTTATACAGCAGAACTTAGCAGATGACGTATAAGATGACTTATACAGCAGACCTTAGCTAATGACTTATAAGATGACTTATACAGCAGGCCTTAGCAGATGACGTATACAGCAGAGCTTAGCAGATGACTTAAACAGCAGACCTTAGCAGATGACTTATACAGCAGAACTTAGCAGATGACTTATACAGCAGAACTTAGCAGAACACTTATATAACAGACCTTAGCAGATGACTTAAACAGCAGAACTTAGCAGGTGATTTATACAGCAGACCTTAGCTGATGACTTATACAGCAGAGATTCAATGGCTCGAACACCGATGACTCAACAACCATGGCTAATTCGATCCCGTTTTTAGTCCATAGGACAGTTTTTTGACACCTAAAGATAAAGAGGAATTGCTAGCATAATTAACCAAGCTCATTAGTGGTCCTAATATTAACTAGCAACTACAATACAGGTATCAATTATAGTCATTTTGTTGCTGGAAAATGTGAAAAGTTTTTGCATATGCGAAAGCTACCCAAATGTTTTGCTGTAAAACATGAGCCTAGTATTTTTGCCATATCAAATGATAAATAGAGATTATCATATGGAATTTTTCATATCATACCCCATATCAGCCCGAGACTCCCATATCAGCCCGAGGGCCGAAGGCCCGAGGGCTGGTATGGGGTATGATATGAAAAACGCCATATCATAATCTATTTATCATACATTTCACTTTTAATAAAATTGCATCGTTCTTTCGCCCATTTTCCTCTCGTATTCGCAGCGCCGTGCCATGTTTTTCTTTTTTTTTTTTTTTTGCCAAACAGTTCAAGTCGAACAGACGAAAATATTGCAAATTGCAAATGGCGTCCTGAACAACAAATGCGAAATGCCGCAAAAGGAAGAACGCCGCGTGTTCCGAATAGGGTGACGTCAGAGGTATGATAAAGGCTTAGGGTGCGATAAAGGGTTGTGATATGGATTTTTGGGGTATGATAAAGCCCATGCGATATAGCAGCACGTGCCAGGCATTGGTGTCACGTTCGTAGCGCATATTCAAAAACTATGTATTTTATACTAAATGTATGATAAAAGTTAGTAATACCATCACGCGAGGAAGACCGTGAACTCAGCACTCCCTAATAATACTTTATATAGAGAAAACTGGTGTTTACTCGGGTATACATTATTTTTGTATTTCTGCTCCTAGACATAAATTGTGGGTACTCGTTAGAACCGCCTCAATGAGGCGGTCCTAACGAGCACTCGCAATCTATGTTTGCATTTGCAGAATAAATAAGAAAAATATCACGGATTTCATCAGAAAAAGTATCCATTTTGGAGATGTGAAAAATGCACCACGTCGCACGGGTGTGTTATAGTAATGCGCGGCGCCATTGGCTGCGCCATTGGTGAGGCAGTTGGATTAAAAGCATGATGCTTTAGAGCAAATACAGCTTTTTAAATGTTATAGGAATACCAACTAGCAATATATGTAACTCGTTTGATGATAAAAACGCTTTACCACATAGGCAGTTAGCCATTAACCTGCGTAATTTTAGGGCATGAAACGGCAGGGTGTCGCTTCTGTCTAAGTTTAACATAACTCCATGCCAAAATATTCCTTAGTTGAAACTTGACAGTGGATTGAAAACAAAACAAATCGGAGTACTGATGTTCGATAAAGGGTCGGTATGCTCTGTGTTGTTGTTTTTTTAAAACAAGGGAAACATCTTTCGGAACTTTCTTTTGCCCCTTCTGTGTATTAAGAGCTTGCACACTATGAAGTTTCAGAAGAGTAATCTCCCTTGACCCACCATGCTGGAGACACCAGACATGTTTGTGTGAAGTTTTGATCATTCTAAACACTGATGAGCAGATTCATGGATTTAAATTGTACTCAAAATTAATATTTAAGAAATAGATCAGCTCTAACTGTGATTTGTTGAGTATTAAATCACAGTTTGGAGGTCAGGTGTAAATTAGATCAAATCACGAGCGCGTAGCGCGCGTGATTTGTCTACTTACAACTGACCGACAAACTGTGATTTATTACATAACAAATCACAAAATAGAGCTGATCTATTTCGCTGCTTACAGGCTGAAAATCGACAATAATGCTGTTGTTTCCTTATATATCTCACAACTTTTCGCCATTGTTAGAAGAAATCCCGCCAAAAATTATTGACTGAAACACATGCATTTATACCCTTTTCTCACGTTTTCGATGCGTGAAAATGACGTTACACCATATAACGTCAATGAAATCGACTAGTGGCGTCATAAATTGGCAGATTTAAATGACGTCACTCGTCACATTCTTCCGAGCCGTGATTTGTTGCAGAATAAAACACAGTTATTTTCCAATGCCTATATAGGCGCGCTGTGTTAGAATAAGGTACACTGTATAAAACGTTTAAGCAATTATTTTTTTCAGCCTAATTTTTCTGAAGTTAAGAACAAACCTTATGCCCAAAGTGCATTGCTTTTTTTTGCTGAAAGTCATTCTGGGTGTCTCTAGCAAGGAAGATAACTCTACATGTAGTTTGTTATGTTTTCAGCAACCTTAAACTTTTAATCTATTTTTTTCTAAAGAAAGGGCCTTATCTTAAACTGAAGCATTTTCTCCTCAGGACCAAATTCGTTTCATTAAGTGTAGACCCCTGCTGCCTTAGACCTTTTGGCGTAGACAGACCTCAAGAGTTGTCCGTCTTAGAAGGGAATTCATTCCTTTAAATCCTGATGACGTACAACGCTGATATATACGCGTGGTGTTTCGTTCTGATAGCGATGAGATGACAATGGTTGGTTGGTTGATTTGAGGTTTAACGTCCCCGTCAACACTGTAAATGTCATTTTGGAGACGTTGCTTCCAATTTTGTGGGACTTTTTCCCGACATTGAGATGAAATGACATCTTCTCAAGCCCTGTCGCCCAATGAAACCAATAGGGTTTATTAGCATGGACGGTCCGCCTCGCAACGCGGTTCCTAGACAGGCTTAGATCCTCTAAGCGGTTTACCAGTACTAGTGTGCGGGCCGGATTCAGCTCTGCGTGGAGGCATCATGCAGCCCATATATTTTTTCAAGCCCCTATGGGCGGGGGCCGCTAGATGACAATGGAAATGGGTGTATACGATTAGGCATAATATATTTATTATGTAACCTTTGTCACAAGTTATTTTGGAGATTCACGACGCAGTGAAGACTTGAAAGTCATGTTGACGTGTTCAAAAACTACTCGCACTTCGTTTTGCAGTCCACAAGACTTAAGGGTTAACCGGGCATACAATACTGGACCACCTGAAATTAAAATAATATGGAACCCGGGAAGGGACATGATTTTTTATTTTTATTATGTTGTGCGAACAAGATATTATCTTGTTCGGACAAGATATTATCTTGTGCGGACAAGATATTATCGTGTGCGGACAACATAATATCTTGCTCGCACAACATTTTATCCTGTGCACACAAAGTATTAAGTTGCGCGAACAAGATATTATCTTGTCCGTACAAGATAATATGTTGTCCGCACAACATAGATCTTGTGCGCCCAAGATACTATCTTATCCGCACAAGATATTATTTTGTTCGCACAACTTAATATCTTGTCCGCACAAGATAATATGTTGTGCGAACAAGATAATATCTTGTCCGCACAAGATAATATCTTGTTCGCACAACTTCCCAAGATCTATGTTGTGCAAACAAGATAATATGTTGTGCGAACAAGATAATATCTTGTCCTCATAAGATATTAAGTTGTGCAAACAAGATATTATCTTGTCCGCACAAAGTAATATGTTGTCCGCACAGAATAAATTATGTTGTCTGCACAAGATAATATCTTGTCCGCACAACATATTATCTTGTGCGCAACATATTAAAAAAAATTATGTCCCTTCCCGGGTTCCGTACAAATCTGCTTTTAAAACCTTATTTAGAAGATTTCAGTTATTCTTTCGTGTTGAACAGTCCCAAGGGTGGTCCTAAAATAGGAATTTTCCTGTACAGGCACGTACATGTAATTTGCCTTCAACTGTTAACAAATGGGCTTCTTGGTCCATCACAGGCATTGAATAACAGGAGACTCTTCTCGGCATGAGCCGATTCTTGCGAAAAGTTTCCTTGACCATTACGCAAACACGCCTATACAAATACGAGTTCATTGCCACCTATATCGCCGAAAATATGAAAATTTTATGATTATAAATTGTGATATTTTTCTTATTTCTGCTCAAAATATATATTTTAGACCAGAAATAAGAAAAATAAGGTATACCCCCGGAAACCCCAGTTTTACTATATAAAAGTGAGGTTCAAAGGGGTCAAAATTATGTAGGCGTGTTTTCGTGATGATTTTACGAGTTATATTCAAATGCAAACTAATAGTGCTATAGGCGCATGAATTCTTGCATAAAAATATCCCAAAGTTGGGCGCTGCTAAAATTATCACGATAACAATTCTACGTAATGAATACCCATCTACATCTCATTTTATAGAGAAAACTGGAGTTTACAGGGGTATACATTAAGTTTCGTATTTCTGCTAAAAGTCATAGGTCGTGGGTACTCGTTAGAACCGCCTCAATGAGGCGGTTCTAACGAGCACCACACGAAATGTTAGTACAAATAAGAAATATAGCTCAAATTTTCACACGATTTTAAAGCATTTTTGCGATACGAAAGATTGCAATATGTCTCACGGATTTGCTACGGATATAACGGTTCTGCCAAGACTGCGCTTTTTCGCAGGCTCAGCTGAACCATAGCTGATCGTGTACGCGATAAGCGCCTTTTGGTATGATTTGGCAAATAGAAAATTTCCACTTAAAAATAAAAGCACTGATTTTACAGAGGGTTTCGCGATGATTAAAATTCAAAGCTTACCCCTTGATGCAATTAAGCCTCTCCGAAACTGGACATTTGCAAACAATCTATGTTTTTTAGCAGAAATAAGGAAAATGAGGTATTCCGATGTATTTGTTTGTTTGTTTGATTTGAGGTTTAACGTCCCCGTCAACACTGTAAAGGTCATTTTGGAGACGTTGCTTCCAATTTTGTGGGACTTTTACCCGACATTGAGATGAAATGACATCTCAAGCCCTGTCACCCAATGAAACCAATAGGGTTTATTAGCATGGATGGTCCGCCTCGCACCGCAGTTCGTGGACAGGCTTAGATCCTCTAAGCTGTTTACCAGTACTAGTGTGCTGGCCGGATTCAGCTCTGCGTGGAAGCATCATGCAGCCCATATATTTCTTCAAGCCCCTATGGGCGGGGGACTGGTATTCCGATGTAAACCCGCGTTACTATATAAAAGTGGAATTTAGGGGGTTCAAAGTTATATAGGCATGTTTTCCTGATAATCGGTGATTGCGTCGTTGCGTCGAGTCATTAAAGTACCAATGTATTTTTCGACAAAACTATATGAGCTATAGTCATAAAAGAGTATCTTATCGCAATTCTGACGCATAAATGTTAAGAAATCAATGTTTGTTTGTTTGTTTGATTTGAGGTTTAACGTCCCCGTCAACACTGTAAAGGTCATTTTGGAGACGTTGCTTCCAATTTTGTTGTTTTTTTTTTACCCGACATTGAGATGAAATGACATCTCAAGCCCTGTCGCCCAATGAAACCAATAGGGTTTATTAGCATGGACGGTCCGCCTCGCACCGCGGTTCCTGGACAGGCTTAGATCCTCTAAGCGGTTTACCAGTACTAGTGTGCGGGCCGGATTCAGCTCTGCGTGGAAGCATCGTGCAGCCCATATATTTCCTCAAGCCCCTTTGGGCGGAGGCCATTTTTTTAGCAGAAATAAGGAAAATGAGGGATTCCTAAGTAAACCCGTGTTACTATATCAAAGTGGAATTTAGGGGGTTCAAAATTATATATCAGGCATGTTTTCATGATAATTGGTGTTTGCGTCGTTGCGTCGAGTCATTAACATTAAAGTACCAATGCATTTTTCGACAAAAATGTATGAGCTAAAGTCATAAAAGAGTATCTTACCGTAATGCTGGCGAAAATGTAATGATAAGAATGTACATTATCTTGAAAAATGCTTAGTTTTGCTTAGATAATTTTTTGTATGATTATAATGATAAAAATCCACTGTTAGTTGCATAACCGATTCGGTAACTGCATCTAACATATTACTTCTGATAACCCATGGCATGTGCAATAGACCTATAATTGAAATAATAGCGAAAACAGAAGGAGTTCCATTCCTGTCAATTTGGAGATAATGCTAAACTGTTTCCGCTTTTCTTTCCTGAAAATCCGTGGTTATTATTTTTTCTGAGCCTTGTTTTCAGCAACAGTCTTATCCGCATTTCATAAATACGCCGTGTCAAGACATAATGGTGTCTTCATGCGCCTGCATACAGCGGCGACACCACGCTAACATCACGAAAACGCGCCTATTTAATTTTGACCCCTTCGAACCCCACTTTTATATAGTAAAACTGGGGTTTGTAGGGGTAAACCTTATTTTTCTTATTTGTGCTCTTAGATATAGATTGTGGGTACTCATCGAGGCGGTTCTAACGAGTACCCACAGTCTATATTTTGAGCAGAAATAAGAAAAATATCACAATTTTTCATCTTAAAATTTTCATTTTTCGGCGATAAAAGTTACAATGTATTTGTATAGGCGTGTTTTCGTAATGAACAAGTCCGTGTAGTGAACATCCTTGAAACTTCTCATTTATATTTGGAAAAGTGGGGTCTACAAGGCTGTACTTTATTTTATGCTCATTTTTGTTAAAACATAGAATGTGGGTACTTGTTATAACCGCGGACCCCGCCCGTCCGGGAATGAAGAAATAGATGGGCTGCATGATGCTTCCACGCAGAGCTGAAACCGACCCGCACACAAGTACTGGTAAACCGCTTAGAGGATCTAAGCCTGCCCAGGCAAAGCGGTGCGAGTCCACGCTTATAAACTCTATTGGTTTCATTCGGCGACAGGGCTTGAGATGTCATTTCATCTCAATGTCGGGTAAAAGTCCCACAAAATTGGAAGCAACGTCTCCGAAATGATATTTACAGTGTTGATGGGGACGTAAAACCTCAAATCAAACTAAAAAAAAAAAACTCGTTAGAACCGGTCTAAAAGTATCCGCAATATATGTTTGCGAGGTGTGACAGAAATATATATAAACGTGTGTACAAAATTTTGATTTTCCAATAGAAATGCCATAACATAATTGCTTATCGTAGGCGGGTGCGGGGCCCAAATCATTACCAAAACACACTTATTCAAATTTATACCGCAATCAGGCATTCTAGTAACCTAATAAAGGGGGTCGAATAACTGCACGCTATAATCTGTAGTGACCTACAATACCTTCTACTGACCTATAATACGTCTAGTGACCCTTTATAGACCGGACCTACTTTTCAGGTCACTAATTTACAAGTGTAAACAATAGCATACACATAGGAAAACAACGAAACTGCAAGTTAAAATCTTTACAATATTTATTTGAACAGATTTTCAGAAATTTCAGCTGAATTCTTCCCTTCTCGGCCTTTCCTGGTTTGAATGGCCCGTTGGAATAACTGCGCACTGCTACTGCAGTTGCGTCTCAACCACGAAAATAATTTCTAAAGCTAAAATAAACTATGTACTTGCAGATTTTCATAAAGAATCTAAACCGCTGAGAAACTTTTATTCGAGCGTCCATGTTGTTTCCTACGTCTTTGGTTCGCGGTGACGTCATAAGCTTTGCACTAGTTGACGTCACGTTATACTACGTGTGCGCGCCACGGCACTGTACATAGTTTAACATGCCGCACTGTCTGCTGTCTTTTTTGCTTAAATTTGCTTATTTATTGCAAAACCCCTTGCTTGTTTTGAATTGCGGTATAAACTAAATACATGATTAGTGTCTTTAATAATAAAATATAATCGGTTCGCCGCGACAATTATTGTATAGGGGCTCGCAAAAGCTCGCTCCTATAAAATTGTCTAAGGCTCACCGATTATATTTTATTATTAAAGACACTAACCATGTATTTACTATATATTGATAATTTTTTCACCAAAACAAGAGACTTCCAATATGTTCCTCATTTCTGCTCAAAACATAGATTGCGGGTACCCTTTAGAACCGCCTCGATGGGGCGGTTCTTACGAGTACATGTACCAACAACCTATGTTTTGAGAAGTTTCTAACGAGTACCAACAATGTACGTTTAGGGCAGAAATAAGAAAAATGACATATACCCCTGTAAAACCCAGTTTTACAATATAAGAGTGGGGTAAAAGTGGTCAAAATTATATACAGTCGAACTTCAATGGCTCGAACACCTTTGGGACCTCGAAAATCTGTTCGAGACAGGGGTAGTTCGAGCCACCGAGGGTTACTGCCAGGAGGCATAAGAGATACTTTTAGACATCTTTTCGGTGTTCTATAATGAAAATGTATTATGTGTGTACTCATTAGAATCGCCTCATCGAGGCGATTCTGATGACAACACACAGCATACATTTGCAAGATAAACGACTAAAATCTCCTTAATTACCCCCACTATTTCTTTTGTAGAGGATTTCGCTAGGGGCGCAAGAATGGGTTCGACACATCCATGGTAAACGCACCATCGGTGTTCGAGCCATCGAAGTTCTACTGTATGTGTTTACGTGATGTGAAGTCTAAGTCACCCCGTGTTGCAACTCCGGCAGTTAACAACCCTCAAGACTGTTTATTGACCGCACAAAGATGCAAATCGGGGCTTGGAGAAAGAGATTGGCTGCATGATGCTTCCACGCAGAGCTGAAACTAACCCGCGGCACACGAGTACTGGTAAATCGCTTAGAACCTCTAAGCATGCTTAGGCAAAGTGGAGCGAGTCGGTCCACCCATGCATATAAACCGTTATGATTTTATTGGGAGGCAGGGATTGAGATGTCATTTTATCTCATGTGTCGTGTAAACGTCCAACAAAGTCGGAACTAAATAGTGTTGGTGGGGATGTTAAACCTCAGATCAAGCAAAACAAACATGCACACTTATCTGCAGATGTATTTTCGCGGACCAGTCAGTGATGGTTTTACTGGCACTTTTATGTTCGAAGTGGATGGCATCTATAGAATCAGGGATCAGTATTACATGTTAGCACTTTTTAGTTCACCAGTGCCGAAGGCTCCGGGGTAGCTAATAGGATAGGCAGTTGTCCGTCGTTGTCGCCGTCGTCT
This sequence comes from Lucinisca nassula, assembly GCA_963580285.1. NCBI lineage: Eukaryota > Metazoa > Mollusca > Bivalvia > Lucinida > Lucinidae > Lucinisca > Lucinisca nassula. The sequence goes on along the minus strand of OY757015.1, from coordinate 85,829,554 downwards.
GACGTCGTATGGCGTCAACACTTTCAAACAACATCTGCTCTGAACCACTGGGCCGACTGGGCGCAAATTTCATCTGTAGCATCCTTGGACTGGGGGATTGAAAGTATATTTATTTATTTTTATTATTATTATTATAATAATTTAGAAAATCGGCTTTTTAGTTTGGTTGCTATGGCAACTTAGAGTTTCCATATACTTATAATGTGGAAAATAGAAAAATGGCATTTACTGCCAATGTTTTTGCAGTTATTTTGACAAATTTGTTTATAGAAATGTTTCCCAAGAAAAGTTCTTTCAGCCATATGCTTTTATGTCAACCTGGGTGTCCCCCAGGGTGTGACGGGACATGCTCCACCCCCTCCATTTCATAAAAGGCCATATATCTTAGAAACCATTCAGATCCCCACCCACAAAGCATAATATATTCTTGTTCCTTGTGATAAGACGCATTCAATGACACAAACATGGGGTCCCCTGGGTGTGCTGGGGCCATGCCCCACCCCTCTACTTCGTAAAAGGACCAATATCTCAGAAACCTTTCTTATCCACACCGCTAAACCATATATGTTCATATTCCTTATGATAAGACACATTCAGATTCAGTGACACCAACATGGAGCCCCCGGTGTTTCCCAGGTCATGTACGGGTCATGCCCCACCAATTCACTTCATAAAAAGCCATACATCTCAGAAACAGTTGAGATCCCCACTCGAAACCATATATTTTCTTGTTTCTTAGGACAGACTCATTCAGTCACATCAACCGGTGGGGGGGGGGGGGTCTCTTTATGCTGAGGCAATGTGCCGGGGCCTTGCCCCGCCCCTCTACTTCCTAAAATGCCATACATCGTAGAAGCCATTCAGATCCCCACCACCATATAACCATACATATTCTTGTTCCTTATGATTAGACACAATGTGCCCCAAAAACCCCACTTCAAAAAAGCGTGTCGTATCTCAGAAACCGTTCAAATCCCCACCCATAAACCATATATATTCTTCGTCCTTATGATAAGACACATTCATTGACAACAATCTTGGGCTTTCCCGGTGTCCGTCGGGGCCATGCCCCAAACCCTCCATTGCCAAAAGGCCTTATTTCTCAGGAACCGTACAGATCCCCACCCCTTAACCATATATATTCATGTTCCTTAAGATATGGCACATTCAGTAATGCCAACCAGGGCTCCGTTGGGTCCATGCCCCACCCCGTCAACTACAAAAAATGCCTACTACTTGAGCTGGCGCCTAACAAAACCTACAATAAGACCAGTGCGACCAGCAGTGACCTACATCAATCTGCGCACTCACCCACAATGACAAGACCTTTCGCGTATGTCTCTGAATAGATATAAGCCTATAGTAGGTAGATGCGATCGGCGAACACTCTGATCAGACTGCGCGAATGAGTACCCACAACCTGTGTCTTGGAGCAGATATAAGAAAAATGTTTACCCCCTTAAACATCTGTTTTCTCGATCTAAAGTGGGGTTCAATTGGGTGTTCATTTCACGCAGTTGTTCACGAGATGAATTATTGTAAGTAGGAGGTTTCATTACGAAAACACGCCAATACAAAAACATTGTAACCTTTATCGCCGAAAAAAAAAGATATTTTAAGATAAAAAATTGTGATATTTTTCTTATTTCTCCTCAAAATATAGATTGCGGGTACTTGTTAGAACCACCTCATCGAGGCGGTTCTAACGAGTACCCACAATATATATTTTAGAGCAGAAATAAGAAACATAAGGTTTACCCCTGTAAACTCCAGTTTTACTACATAAAAGTGGGGTTCAAAGAGGTCAGGATTACGATGGGCTGCATGATGCTTCCACGCAGAGCTGAATCCGGCCCGCACACTAGTACTGGTAAACCGCTTAGAGAATCTAAGCCTGTCCAGGAACCGCGGTGCGGGCGGACCGTCCATGCTAATAAACCATATTGGTTTCATTGGGCGACAGGGCTTGAGGTGTCATTTCATCTCAATGTCGGGTAAAAGTCCCACACAATTGGAAGCAACGTCTCCAAAATGACCTTTACAGTGTTGACGGGGACGTTAAACCTCAAATCAAACAAACAAATACAAGTGAAACGCGTGAATCTCGCGCGTTACAAATGCGAAACAAATGTGTGTGCGCTGTAGAGTTCTTCTCAAGCTTATCTGTATATAGGCATGTTTTCATGATGAACACGGCAAACAATGTTTATTCTGATGAAACAGCTCATCTAGAGTGAGTGAGTGAGTTTTAGTTTTACGTCCCACCAACAGCTAAGGTCATACGGAGACGGGACCTCGGTTTAAAGACTCATCCGAAAGTTTGGAGAAGCCCGGGATCGATCCTGCGATCCCTGGTTTACAAGGCGAGTAGCGTAACCACTGCACCACGAAGGCTTCTACAGCTCATCTAGAGCCATCTCATCTGTATCTACACTGTTTACCAGTCTACAGGAGTGAAAGGGTTAATGTAGTTTCCCGCAATAAGCTCTAATAGCTGGTGATTAAGACTAGATAGTATAATGTACCAGTCTGCTGGAGTGAAAGGGTTAATGCAGTTTCCCGTCATAGGCTCAAATAGCTGGTGATTAAGAGATAGTATACATTTGATAGTCTATTATCCTGCTATTATCTAATGCAAAAAATTGTAAGATGATATATATGTTGTCTTCTCTTTTATTTTGTCTGTCGTCTGGTAACATTATATCACAGGAAAAATGATATGTGAGTTTTTTTTATATGTATATACCTTAAAATTCAGCTTTTAAGACCACCTAAAATTAAGACTAATTCTGCTTTAAAAAGCTTATTTAAAAGGGTGCAGTTATTCTGTCTCCGCATTTTCTGACTACAGTGTCCTCTGGTCAGGGACCACCTTTGGGACTGTTCAAAAGTGGTCTTAAAGACCACTTTTGAACAGTCCCAAAGGTGGTCTTAATTCAGGAATTTTACTGTATATATAAATGGCTGAATGCAACATCTTGACATGACAGCAGGGTCAGACCAAGAAAACAGGTTCCTTATCGCAAAAGCGAACGAACAAGCAAAATCTATGTTTGCAGCTTAAATAAGAAAACTATAACCACGATTTTGTTTGTATTAGAGTTTAACGGCCCAGTCAGCACTATTTCAGGTCCTTTTTGAGCCGGCCAGTTTACCTATCCACACTTTTCCTGGGCAGGTTTACACGTAAGGAGTGCACATTCTTTCGCCAGAAACTGACAACTGCCCTTCTTGAATCAGCGGAAGGGAGAGAATGATCGTAGAAAAGATTCCATGATCAATATACAGGAAAGAATGTTGCCGACCCCGGCAGGTATCGAACCCGACTATCACCATGATAAATCCTAACAGTTGCCATTTAAGCTCCTTCTTCGTTTGCAGAAAAAGATATTGCAACAGGGAGCTGAATATTCATATACTCTCTCAGCTGAACATTCATATACTCCGGAACTCGATCGCCCCCACATGTATCCCGAGTAGCTCTTTCATGTGACATCCGTAAGACGCCCGCTTGTTTGCAGTTTCCAATACCCCCATTCCACTGAACGTATCTTTTGAGCAAGGTCAAAACAATCGCCTTGAAGTGGCGACCATGAAGATTTCGATACGCTTCTACTACGATCAAGGCGTTGCTGCTGCGCTGTATGATTCAAATATGGAAGCGCAGCGGAATCGCTGTCCAGTGGAATAGGGGTATAATGTCGAGATAACTCGTGGTTCACATATATATAAAGGAAAAAGAAGAACAAAAAAAAAAAAAAAAAAAAAACGTTAACAATAGACGACAAATATTGCCACAGAAAGGCTTAATATAAATGCTAGTTTAACAATTTTGAATGTAAATGGAAGGCAATGCACAATATTAAAGTTTGCAGTTTCCATCAGGTTAACAATACGTTCTGAATGGTTAGAGCCTTTGAAAGCAAAGAATACAGCAAATAAACGAAAGCAGCAGACTCGGTTTCAATGAGGCTGTTCATGACCAGTATTGAAATGTATAACACCGCCCACGCCCTCTTGCACCGGCTTAAGCAGAACTCAAGTTTCAAAATGCTACTAAATGAACTCGATCCCAAAGGACCAGAAATCAATGATCCCAAAGGACCAGAAAATAAAATCTGCATTATGGTGAAGTACGGGAAGACTTTTTACTGCCGCCACTCCGTGTAATGAAGACTTTAAAGAGAGAAAAATGTTTTTTTTTTTCAGGAGTTATTCTCAGGAACATAGATTGTGGATGCTCGTTAGGACCGCCTCTATGAGGCGGTTCTAACGAGCATTCACAATCTATAGTTTGGCTAGAAATAAAAAAATATCATAAATATTCATCTAAAAAGATAGTCCTGCAGTCCTGGAGATATGAAAGACGCATGTTATACAAACGGGTGCATTACTGAAATGCCACGGATGCATCGATCGCTTCTGACGCATGATGTTATAAGACATATTTTTCCGTAATTTGGCCGAGTTGTAACGATTTTTCAAAGTAAAGTGCTACTGTGCTGCCTCCTGGAGTACATATTAAATGATCATTTGTTTAAACCGTAAGAGAGAGTTAGCAGTATTTCGTAATGCATTCTTAAGATATTGGATATCTTTTACTCAGATCGAGGTAAATTTCATTGAATTTTACTAAAGTTTGTCTTTCTGCGGATGTATTGTTCTGATTTTTATTTATTTCTTCTTTTTTTTTTACTTTAACTGTAACATACTGTATATAACTATAGGCAATTATAATTTAATAACACCATTATCGCCACAACCAAAACCACCAATAATAATAAAAATAATAATAATAATAATAATAATAATAATAATAATAAAAACAAAATAATAACAATAATAATAATAATAATAATATTCAATTTAATACATGTCTGTCTGTCTGTCTGTCTGTATGACAGTCCTGCTTTTATAACGTTTGATATTATTATTATTATTATTATTATTATCATTATTATTATTATATAACATTATTTCTATTATTATATTATCACTATTATTATTATTATTATTATTATCGTTAACCATGTGAATAATGTGCACATGGAAATGGACTACGTGTGTAATTATCATGTGCGTGCATATTATACGATTATACATGTAGCTCCAAAAATGATGAGTAATGAGTATAGTATTGTGAAAATTTGTCTCACGACGGCTGTTTGATATGTTGTGAGCCTTACATTGAAGGATTTGAATTTTGTAGGACATTTTGTATTATTTTTCAACATAATCCCCTGCACTTTTGCCAGCGGTGTTTAAGGGCCTCAATGCCTCGTTTATAGAACTCCTTTTCTTGGCTGTTCAGAAAGTTATCCACTAAATATATGACGTCATCATCAGACTGAAAGTGGGTGACTGAAATCGCCGTTTTCAGTTTTGGAAATAGATGTAATATTTCCCCGTAACTGCGTCAGAAGTGAAGCAAAGAATGTGCCATTGATGGTTTGTCCCGTGTGGAGATGATCTATATACTAGGGACAAAGAATAAGGGAACCTCCAAATTCAAATAGAAAGAAGCGAAACTTCAATGTCACAGGGAAGGTTTATATGCAAAGGGGATCATTATCTGGTCCATGTACCTCGAGCATTGATGCATGCACGACACCTTCTGGGCATGCTAGTGATTGTGCAACGGATTATCTCCCTTGGTATTCGTCGGCATTCTTCTTGCAATGCTCGGCTAAGCTGTTGCAGATTGTTACAACGCTGCGGCCTGTTGCAAACGCGGCGACACAAGACATCTCAAATATGGTCAATCGGCGACATATCGTGGGATTTGGCTGCCACCTTGTTGTCTCAGAAATTCGACGGCAACACGGGCGCGATGTGGGTGTGCGTTGTAACAATCGCCAACAGCTTGGCCGAGTATTGCAAGAAGAATGCCGACGGATGCCAAGGGAGATAATCCGTCGCACGATCACCAGCATGCACAGAAGGTGTCGTGCATACATCAATGCTCGTGGTGGATGGACCAGATACTGATCCCCTTTGCATATAAACCTTTCCTGTGACATTGATGTTTCGCTTCTTTCTATTTGAATTTATGGGTTCCCTTATTTTTTGTCTCTAGTATATTAGCAGAATACCACCTGTATCCCAGAAAACCGAGGTCATAACCTTCCCAGCTGATGGAACAGTCTTTGCCTTCTTTGGCGGGAGTGAGCCATGTTTCGATTGTTGTTTGACCTCTGGGGTAAAATGATGGGCCCATGTTTCATCTATCGTGACAAATCTCTGAAGAAAGATCTTCCCCAAAAAGATTATGATTAGCACGCGATAATGTGCGTGTGGTGTGCTTCTGATCAACTGTCAGAAGTCATGGTACCTATCGGGCCGAAAGCTTTCTCATTGCAAGATCCTCCGTCAGAATGGAATGTACTCTTTCATGTGAAATGTCAACTCTACTGGCTATATATCTTTCTGTGACACGTCTGTCAGTAAAAACAATATTATGGACTGGTGTTGCAACATTAACAGGCCTTCCAGGACTGTGGTCATCCTCAAGGATCTGTCTGCCGCGTTTAAATTCCACCACCCACCTTTTCACTGTTGCATATGAAGGGGCATCTTTCCCTAGTGTTGCTGCCATATCATTATCGATATCCTAAGGTGTTATTTTATATGCAAATATTGGATCACTGCTCTTTCAACGAGTTTGTCCATTTTGCAAAAGCTGCTTGTCTTGTTTACTTGTCGATATAAACTGACCAAACGAGACCAGTCCTAGGGTACACGAACCTATATCGTCTTAGAATAGTATGACTTGTGTACCTCCTTCAGAACGAGGCTCACAACATGTCAGTCATCCACAGCTTATGTTTAGAGTATAATTAAGACACATATAATAAATTTTCGCAAAAATTTGGTGGGGAAGGAAAAGAGGAGAATGTTTTCCGTAAAGGATAGCCCCCTACGTTATTTCATGTAATAGGCCATAAATCAAAAGTCGTTTATGTTTATTGTTAACATTCTACTGTACAATACGCACATGTATGCTGAATAAGTGTAATAGGGGCACTACACGTGATAATTTTCGAAATTGAAACTCAGAACACACTGACCATGAAATCTCATTTGCTACATAATTCAAGGTAATATTTCTTTGTAAAATCTGATCGTGTTGCCAGGCTTGACATTTTCATCACAAAAACAGCCTATATAATTTTTACCCCCTCGAACCCCACTTTTATATAGTAAAACTGGGGTTTGTAGGGGTATACCTTATTTTTCTTATTTCTGCTCAAAAATATAGAGTGTGGGTACTCGGGTACTCGTTAGAACCGCCTCGATGAGGCGGTTCTAACGAGTGCCCACACTCTATATTTGGAGCAGAAATAAGAAAAATATCACGATTTTTCATCATAAAATTTTCATTTTTCGGCGATAAAGGTGGCAATGTATTTGTATAGGCGTGTTTTCGTAATGGTTTCCTTGAATTCTAAAGCAGGTGCCTGATGCTCTGTCTCTTGTCGGGCCCATCGGAGTCTAACTGTTGGTTTTCTTTTGCTCCAGCATTTCAGTGGTTTCTTGCTGTCGAGTCCTCACCGTTGTCTCACCTCTGTGGTTCTTTGACTTTTTGTGTTCACGGAGATGTTGCACTGATGAGTTAGGAGGCCTTCATGCGGACTGAACAAATTAATTGTCTTAATCGCGACGGAAGTAAGGGCGAGGATTGTGGCCACGAAAAATCGATTTAAGCCCCCCCCCCCCTCCCCCCTCCCCCCCCCCCCGCCCCCAGTGGATCCTTTCCACTGACCGTCTCAAGGCGGTTCTTCTGTGGCGATTTATTTATGTTGTTGTTTGATACTTACTGTGTGTATTACTTGTGTCTTTTTATTTTGGATGGCCATTTTGTGGGAAAGTAACTGTCCTTATGGCCTTCCTTTGTTTAGGTTTCCATTATGGTGTGGTCGCTTAATGTTTGTGTTTCTTTCCCTTTGGTGTCTTCGATGGGTGGAGTAAGTTAATTGTATCGGTTCCCGATCTTTGTTTTACTTCTACTTTGAAAATATTGAAAGCTTGTTTCCTCTGACCAGATGAGTTGAATTCAACAGTTTTAGATACCACAAAGGACAGGCATACAGATCGTGTAGGGATCGGGATTAAATGTGGTTTACAAAGGGGTTGGAAGCAAGGGGTACGCCACTGAAGAACTGAAAAATATGGAATTGCAATTTTTTTTTTTTTTTTTTTTTTTTTTTTTGCTTAGTCATACTAGCTACATTCGGCCAATTAGGTCTCATCAGTGACCATAAGATACTTTCAAAATTCCACAATGGAATAAATGTTCTAAAAGTACTAGAAAATATAATCTACAATATAATTCAGCAGACAACAAATTGTTGATATTTATTCCTTATTTTTACCAGCAAACAGGACGACATATGCAATTTGTCTCCGTATAGGAATGTTAAATTCTGCTGAAAAAAATACCATGTATTCATAGCGTTTATTTCACCTGTAGTGATACACACAAGTAGATTAAGAGCACGCATTGATGATGTATCATAACACAGAGGTACTAACAATATCAGATTAAAACAACACAATTACTTGTACCCGTCAAGGGGAATAGGAACACCTTCAGGGGAGGCAACTCCTGCAAAAGTCAACAGGGATCAACTCTTAAAGGAAAGAATTTGCTCCTTCAGGAGCAAATTCTTTCCTTTAAGGAGCAAATTCTTTCCTTTAAGAGTAGACCCCTTTTTCAAGGGGACGGGGCTTATAGAAAAGCGAATAGGAAATTCCGAAAGTTGTCTCCCTTTGAAAACTGGCGGAAAAATCTGTCAGGTGTTCCAAGTCCCCTTAAAAGATTCATTATATTTTGTAAACAAGGAAGACACTGAAGGAAGCGATCCGGGAGGCAGCTTGTGCTTAAGTTAAACGAATAAAATAAACCCAACTTCCCTGATATTGCAAATGGACATTTTCAAAACCATTTGATGGAAGATTCTAGTGGCAATTGAAGAGATATGGCTGATTCACTATATAATTTTACTCCACTTTGGTTGCTCACCTATGAGTCGAGTTGTCTAGGCAGTGGATCGTTAGCTAAATATTTTGGATAAACACTGAACTCCAGGGAACTTGTAAAGCTGATTCTTATCAGCAATTTTATTGGGATATTTTCCTGGACCTTTCAACATCTGGTTTGCATTAAAATTGAAAATTAGAAAAAAAAAAAAAAAAAAAAAAAGAGAAAATAAATTATTATTATTATTATTTAGTTATTAACATTTGCAACATATTGATTTGCAAATTCAATGTACAAAATTGAAACATATCTAAGTCAAGTGTGAATATTGATCAGAACTCACTTATCCAGATCTACACTATTAGCAAAATCAGAACCATCTGATCTGGATCTACACTATTAGCAAAATCGGAACCGCCTTATCCGGATCTACACTACTAGCAAAATCAGAACCGTCTGATCTGGATCTATACCATTAGCAAAATCAGAACCGGCTTATCCGGCTCGACACTATTAGCAAAATCAGAACCGCCTTATCCGGATCTACACTACTAGCAAAATCAGAACCGTCTGATCTGGATCTATACCATTAGCAAAATCACAACCGGCTTATCCGGATCGACACTATTAGCAAAATCAGAACCGTCTTATCCGGATCTACACTATTACCAAAATCAGAACCGCCTTATCCGGATGTACCATCTGATCTGGATCTATACCATTAGCAACATCAGAACCGGTTTATCCGGAACTACACTATAAGCAAAATTAGAACCGTCTTGTTCAGATCTACACTATTAGCAAAATCGGAACCGTCTTATCCGGATCTACACTATTAGCAAAATCAGAACCGTCTTATCCGGAACTACACTATTAGCAAAATCTGAACCGGCTTATCTGGATCTACACTATTAGCAGTCAGCAGGGTTGAAAGAGTTTACACAACCCCCGTCCATCAGGGCTTGAAGAAATATTAAAATGGGCTGCATGATGCTTCCACGCAGAGCTGAATCTGACTGCACATGAGTACTGGTAAACCACTTAGAGGATCTAAATAGAAGTTAAGGCAATGATCAGGAATCGATATAATTAACCCACAGCTCCCATCAGAGACACCAAAGGGAAAGAAAGACAAACATAATATAAGCGAAACAAACACTCAAAGACAAACCATAACAAAATTAAACCGCAACAGAAGAGCCGCCTTGGAACGGTCAGTGAAACGAATTCCACTGGGTGGCTTAAATCGAATTTACGTGGCCACAAGCCTCGCCCTTACTTCCGTCGCGATTTAGACAAATAATTTGTTCAGTCCGCATGAAGGCCTCCTAACTCATCAGTGCAACATCCCCGTGAACTCACAAAATCAAACAACCACTGAGATGAAACAACGGTGAGGACTCGACAGCAAGAAACCACTGAAATGCCGGAGCAAAAGAAAACCAGGCAAAGCGATGCGAGTCGGACCGTCCATGCTTATAAACCCTATCTGTTTCTTTGAGCGACTGGGCTTGAGATGTCATTTCATCTCAATGTCGGGTAAAAGTCCCACAAAATTGGAAGCAACTTCTCCAAAATGACCTAGTGTTGACAGGACATTAAACACCAAATTAAATAACAACCAAAAAAAAAAAACAAACAAACAAAAAAAAAAAAAACACAGATGCTACATGCCTACACAAAGTAATGTGATATCATAGCTTTAACATGATACGACATTAAAGATACGAGTTATTTTCATTTATTGAGCCAAAGTTAGACTGTGCTTTGTAAAAATAGTGAAAATCAGACTAAAAGGCAGTGTACAATTTTTACTTGAACTCAGTGAACAAGAATCGTACACCATTTTGGTGTAAAGTGTTACTTTTGAGTAACAATACACAGAGAACTTGTTTAGTTTACTTAAAATTTGGCTTCTTCAGACTTTCGGATGAGTCTTTAAACCGAGGTCGCGTCTCCGTATGACCTTAGCTGTTGGTGGGACGTAAAACTAAAACTCACTCACTCACTCACTCACTACTTAAAATTTGGCATAGGGGTGCAACTTTGGTGTTTGGTGTAACAATTTTGTGAAACAAGGCTATGTTGCATATCAATCAGTGTTTGAAATAATACACTATTTATGGTGTAAGGTTTGCTTCCAAATAGTGTAACATTTGACATTCTAGAGGCCACAACTTTTAAAGGGCGGTGTAAAAATTACATTTTTTCTGTGTAATTTACTATCGGTCTTTTTCTTTGAATGACGTTTAATATTTTGTTATGTTCAGTGTAAACAAGCCATTGCACCTTGAAAGCATTATCGTTCCAGCTTATCGGTGTTCTCTTATACTGGTGTTTTGTTCCATTTTAACGTAATATGTCACATGAATGTTGCTGTAATCCTCTTTCCTGTCATATAGATCAAAATGGCAGAAATGTCATAAAAAATATGCTGTTATTAATACTGATAGAAAATCATGCTAAATGAGATGAAAATCAGGTGTAAACTCTATTTAAGAAATGAACTTTATTTTTCTGCAGTTCATGGAAGTATGAACGCAGTGGGTCGCGTGCAAAGTAAATGAACCCCGAAGGGGTTCATGTAAACTTTGCTCGCGACCCACCGTCGTTCATAATTTTATGAAAAGCAGAAAAATTAAGTTTATTTTTTATATTTACATTATTTGCCCCTCATTAATGGGCGAAAAAATGCTTGTAGGGCAAACTTTTAAAGCTGAAAAACATTTACACGCTGTTTTTCTACAAAGAGCGGAGCAGCGTTGACGTCATCAACGCCCGTAGAGAACAATGGTTTAGAATGACGTCACTTAACGTCACTGAAAATCATGTGATTCGATGCGTTCATGGGCGTATGAACGCAATTGTTTTGTATAGGTTTACATTAGACTTTACACTGGAAATGTAAATATTTATTAATGAAGTATTTACACAAAATCAAATCGAGCCCCGCTCATCTGGGCTTGAAGAAATAGATGGGCTGCAGGATGCTTCAAGGCAGAACTGAAACAGACCGCACACGAGTACTGGTAAACAGCTTAGAGGATCTAAGCCTGCCCAGCGGTGTGTGTATGACCGTCCATGCTGACAAACCCTATTGGTTTCATTGGGCGACAAGGCTTGAGATGTCATTTCATCGCAATGTGGGGTAAAAGTCGCACAGAATTGAAAGCAACATATCCAAAATGACCTGAATACATGTAGTGTTGAAGGTGACGTAAAACCTTATGGAGGGACGTCATGTCGTAAAGAATCTAAAACACCTTTGTTGTCATCTATGCAAAAGTGAAAAATGTAATCCATATAAACTGAGCTAGAGTAAAAGATTCTGACAGAAATCATATACTAAAATCAAGTAGCCTCTTGTACATGTATTATCAGAGATTTCCATCACAAACAATAACAAATCACCACACTCCAGTTACAGATTAAATGGCCTCACAAATTATCTCCAGCTGTGCTGAGAAACAAGCTAAAATTCATTGAAAGTGGAGTAAAATTATACAGTGGATTCAATATCTAATCTTATAGAGTTGATATATCTAGCTATTTATTTCACATAGAGCTCATAAAGAGTCTGATATACGTACAGAAGACAGATAACGTGCATTTTCATATCGCCACGATCTAAACTATTCAAAATAAATTTTATTTATGTACTCATCTTGTCATACAATTGGGAGATTACATCAGTTCTGCAACTTCTCTGGCCTGTGTTCTGTTTGAAGCCGACCCATGGGAAAACGGTTCTTACCATTCTCCGATGAGTGGTTATTCTTTGGTTTTTCAAATTGCGCATGCGCAGCTAAGTGATGCCCCAACTTACATATATTCACGTCTATGAGCAGCGATGGCTCTTGTCGCCTATGCGATACCTACATGCACCCTTTCCCGATGCCACAACTCATTTTTATTTTTACGTGTTGATAAAGCACAGAAGCCACTCGAATGAATTATGTTTTTTTTATTAAAAAAGAAGGAACCCATTGAGCGCTGTTGTTTTTAATTCGCCTGGAAAATGTAATGAAAAACATCGATATCCCCATCGCGTTATATGTTAAAGATGGCCAGACCCTGAGATACATGTACGGAGCCACCAAACATTTTTTTTTTTTATTCACTGGGCAAATGTAACGAAAAACATCGATACCCCAATCATGTAAAAGGTGCACATAGGCCAGACTCCAATGGAAATGCTAAGCACTGTTGGTGTTGATTCGCTATGCAACTGAAATGAAAAATATCGATACCCAGATAACAAAGTCATGTGATCTAACGGGGTCTTTGAAACGAACACCAATTTCCTACATTTGAAGCAGAAAAAGAACGAAATTTCACATATATAATAGCGTCTGTCAGTACTCACATTACGAAGACACGCCTATACAAATACATTGACACATTTATCGCCGAAAAAATGAAAATTTTCAGATGAAAAATTGTGATATTTTTCTTATTTCTGCTCAAAACATAGCTTGCGGGGACTCGATAGAACCGCCTCGACGAGGCGGTTCTATCGAGTACCAACAATCTATGTTTCTGGGCAGAAATAAGAAAAATAATGTATACCCCCTACAACCCAAGTTTAACAATATAAAAGTGGGGTATGAGGGGGTCAAAATTTTATAGATGTGTTTTCGTGATGTTTTGGAGATGTATAAAAATGCACTATCTCGCACTGGCTTGTTAACTTAATCGTTAACAAGCTGGCTTGTTAACTTAATCATTAACCAGCCCATGCAATAAATAAAGGATCTTACATGAGTGCTCATGTATTATTGAATTTATTAAACGAGTTGAGGAAAAGGGATAAAATTCGAGGCTTTGCCGAGAATTTTATCCCTTTTCCTCAACGAGTTTAATAAATTCAATAATACATGAGCACGAATGCAAAATTCTATTTATCATATGATATTTAAAACGCATTGTGTTCACGATTGTCTACATAAATGTCACTATTCCGCCGATAGTAAACGCGACGTCGTTAAGAACGTCGTTCAGGTAACGTTACGGGACGTATCTAGCTAATTTGCATATTTAATCCACTAGTGGATTATCGAAAATATTACATGGCATTATTACACTCTCAGACGCGACGTCATATGATAAATACCCTTCTTAACCCCACATTTTATAGAGAAAAAGAAATGTTTACAGGTGGTTTATATTTCACTATATAAACTTCATTACGATAACACACCCGTGCGACATAGTGCATTTTATCACATTTGCATAATGGCTACTTTTCTTATGAAATTCGTGATATCATTCTTATTTATACTGCACACATAGGTTGTAGGTGCTCGTTAGAACCGCCTCGTTTAGGCGGTTCTAACGAGTACCAACAACCTATGTCTTAGAGCAGAAATAAGAAAAATAATGTATACACCCTTAAACCCCAATTTTCTCTATATAAAGTGGGGTTTAAGGGGGTGTTCATTTCACGGACTTGTTCACGTGATGTGTTGCTCAAAAACATAGATTATAGAAATTTTTAAGGACCACTGAGTCTCCTCAGCGATTCTACAGAGCATATACAAGTATTGTTTGGACTAGAAACAAACATAAATAAATAAAAGAATAAATAAATAATAAGAAAAATGACTTTTTTTTCTAGTGATATGGGAGACGTCATTTTAGCACACTACGGATTTGTTATAATAATGGACAGAATGTCTGCAGCCTTCAGGCGAACGGATACACTTTAAGTGGAGGAAGATTATTTTTTGTCGTTTTTTTTTTTTTGTCTCGTCTCCAGTATCACTAAATGTATGTGTCTACATTTAAAGAAAAGAATTAACTCATGTAGATCAAATTGTTGTCTTAAGCGTACAACCATTTTGCCATTCGGTTCATAGAACGACAGGTAGAAATTCACGAACTTCAACGTTTTAAATAGCTGAGTTGCCGGATCATTACAGGGTCACTGATGAGGCTTTATTAGCCGAAACTACGTAGTATGACCCATCTCATTTCTTATGAATGTTTTCATTGCTCTTAAAGGAACTCATTTTTTATTTTTATTTAAATAATCATTTTTGGGGTCAATACTTAAAGCTAAAATTGGTCGAGGACCGTTTTCGAAGAATTCTGTTGGGAAAGCCTGAAGGATTTCATATTTTTAAAGTTGAATAAAAATGGCCGAATTCATGCCTCTATCGTGGGTATTTAGAAATGCCTCAATGTGGCGATTCTAACAAGCATCAATGGCATTATGTTTATGGAGATGCTTTTACTGCTAATAAAAATAAGAAAATAGTTCGCCAGTATCATAATTGCATGCACTCAACCATATCTGAAGTTGTTTTGTTTGATTTGAGATTTACACTGTATAGGTCATTTTGAGACGTTGCTTCCAATTTCGTGAGACTTTTACCCGATATTGAGATGAAATGACATCTCAAGCCCTGTCGCCCAATGAAACCTATATGGTTTATAAGCATGGTCCGGCTTGAGCCGCTTTGCCTGGGCAGGCTTACCAGTACATGTACTCATGTGCGGTCAGTTTCAGCTCTGCGTGGAAGAATCATGCAACCCATCTATTTCTAAAGCCCCTATGGGCGGGGGCCGTTCCATATCTAAAGCCATGTAAACATTCACCTTAATAAATAGTTTGCATAGATTTGAATTACTGCGCTACTTTGATTATTAATTCTGTACGTCTAGCCGGCTTGGCATTTTGTCTCACCTAAATCATTTAAAGTCAATATAGGAAATCCCTAGAAGGATAGACATGCCACTTAGTTCCATTAGTCTAAACAAGATTTCTCTGAACTGATGCCATTTAGGAAACAAATTGATAAAAGTGAACCAGGGCAGAGCAAAACCTACAATATGACGCTCATCACGAAAACACACCTCTATACTTTTGACCCCCTTGATCCACACTTTTATATAGTAAAACTGGGGTTTATAGGGGTAAACCTTATTTTTCTTATTTCTGCTCCACAATATAGATTGAGGATACTCGTTAGAACCGCCTCAATGAGAACCACCAATCTATATTTTGAGCAGAAATAAGAAATATTTGTCAGTTTTCCATCTGAAAATTTCCTCTTTTTCGGAGTGTATTTGTGTTGGTGTGTTTTCATAATGTCACTTTATATAGAGAAAACTGGTGTTTACGGGGGTATTCATTATTTTTCGTATTTCTGCTCCAAGACATAGGTTCTGGGTACTCGTTAGAACCGCCTTGCGGTTCTAACGAGTTCTCACAACCTATGGTTGCAGTATAAATAGGAAAATAATCACAATTTTTCATCAGAAAAGTAGTAAAAATGCACTCTGTCGCACGCGTGTGTTATCGTAATGGGAAACAATCTGTGCATTTCGACACCCCTAAAAGAAAGGGACAATTGGGATCACACATGGGGTTAATAAGAGCATGCTTTATTTTTAGAATTCTATGCCCCTAAACATATATTATGTGTGCTTATTAGAACCGGTTCCAACAAGTACCGACAATTTATGTGTGTTGCACAAATAAGAAATTTTTCAATAGAAAAAAACTCCTTGAAACACATACAAGATGCCATTTTCTCACTTTAGAAACACATTTAAGATACCTGTATCTCACATGCTTGATGTGTTATCCTAGTGAGTGTTAGCTTTTCCATATTGACCATACGTTCTCAAATCGATGCTATGACGGTAGGTTTGCGCTTAACCTGGCTAATGCACACAAGAGATTGAGTTCTTATAATTTGCATAAAATCAGACCATCATTTCATTGATCAATCTTTGTGGGTAATGAATTACGCAAATGATGCTGTAATAGAAAAGCATGCCTTTGTGCACATTTTAAGGCGTGCAGTACATTTTTTCAGATTTTATATGAGCCATGTAGACTGTCTATCACATTAACAAGTCCGTGAAATGAATACGGGTAACCATTATCTTTTATTATCCGAGTCCCAAGACATATATATTGTGGGTACCCGGTTCTAATGTGCACCTACGACCTATGTTTAGATTATAAATAAGGAAAATATCACAAACGTTTGTCAGAAAATAACCTTTTTTGAGTTAAATAAAATCGTAAGTTTCAAAGATGGGTAACCTTTATGCAATACACGTCAATGTGGTGCGCGAGTTCATGTGGTGTACACTCTAAATTTTTATCCATTTATAGCTGAATATCATATTCCTTATTATATAATGCAGGAGTTCATTTCGAAATTAAGTGGGGTCAAGTAGGCTTTTTTGTTTTTGTTTATGTTGAATTTAAGAGAATGCGAATGTATGCTGTGTGTACTCATTAGAATCGCCTCAATGAGGCGATTCTAATGAGTACACACAGACTACATTTACGTTTAAAACATCGAACATGTGTCCAAAGTATCTCGTTATGCCTCCTGGTAGTAACCCTCAGTGGCTCACACTACCTCTGTCTTGTACAGATTTTCGTGGTCCAAAAGGTGTTCGACCAACCTAAGTTCGCCAGTACATGTACTACATTGTAAACCCTAGATGGTGCACAGTTCACTGCAGACTTGTTCATTGTCCTATAAAACCACATATCTCAAATGTTACTAAAGCACATACATTGTCAATCAGACCTAAAACTGAGTGGGGAAAAAGTTCTTATCAAAACGTGTTTTAGAATTGTTTGGTAAATTACATTTTGTTGTCAAACTACATGTAACTTGATGCAAAGAGATTAACTAAAATGTGTTACTGTTTTGTGTCCACAGTGAAAGGTATAGAATAGTTTCAGCAGGCGTTCAGCAATCCGAGAATCTCACTGGGCACATCATTCCCCATCTCGGACTTTCCAACTTATTTACCACAGGAAAGTAGAAGTAAAACAAAGATCAGGAATCAATACAATTAACTTACTCCAACCATCAAAGACACCAAAGGGAAAGAAACACAAACATTAAGCGACGAGACCATAATGGAAACCTAAACAAAAGAAGGCCATAAGGACAGTTACTTTCCCACAAAATGGCCATATGGTCATCCAAAATAAAAAGACACAAGTGATACACACAGTAAATAACAAACAACACCATAAATAAACCGCCACAGAAGAACCGCCTTGGAACGGTCAGATGAAAGATTTCCACTGGGGGGCTTAAATCGATTTTACGTGGCCACAATCCTCGCCCTTACTTCCGTCGCGATTTAGACAAATAATTTGTTAAGTCCGCATGAAGGCCTCCTAACTCATCAGTGCAACATCTCCGTGAACACAAAAAATCAAAGAACCATAGAGGTGAGACAACGGTGAGGACTCGACAGCAAAAAACCACTGAAATGCTAGAGCAAAAGAAAACCAACAGTTAGACTCCGATGGGCCCGACCAGAGATAGAGCATCAGGCACCAACCAACATTACCTTGAATTAGATCTCTCTAATTCTCAATAAGCCTTTACGTTGGAGCAGTCATAGAATCTGAGGCCTGACCCACCGGCGTGCAATTAAAGAGGGAAGCAAAGTTGCCAACCTTGATTGGGTTAACTACCATGCATGCAGTCTGTCGTATAACATCCATGTTGTTCCCAATCTTTTTATATCGAAGAATGATTTTACGAAATTGGGTGCTGAAGTCATTGCGGCTATATATGTTTTCTGAATTTATATTCTAAGTCACCATAAAATTCGGGTTCCGATAGACCTTGTTGCAGAAGAGATTTAAGTCCAATATTGAATTTTGAAATTAAATCAGAATAGCGTCTATAAAATTTTGAAAAGGCTTTGCGTAGTTTATGGTACCGATAAACCTGATTAAGGAGTTTAGCCGTTAATAATTTATTACGAGTGTTGAAGTCAAGTACATGACTACACACTCTAGCAAATCGAATTAATTGCGAAATATAAACGCCATAGGATGGCGCACGAGGAACATCACCATCCAAAAAAGGAAAATTTACAATCTCAAAATCAAAGTCGTCGCGTTTACCATAACTTTTGCACGAAACAAACCCATCTACAATTTATAGATGTAAATCCAAAAACGGGGCCTCGGTATCAGAAGAATTTGCTTTATTTAACTGAAGTTCTGGGGGGTAAATCTGACTGATCAAACCATCGAAATAGGTATTATCAATATTTAATAAATCATCTAAATATCTAGAAGTGGAGCTAAAAGCTTCAATAATTTCAGATTGGTTATCAATGGAAAGCGACAACATGAAGTCTCTTTCATAACAATACAAGAACAGATCAGGCACAAGAGGTGCGCAATTCGTACACATCGAACACTGATATGCAGCAACGCTCATCTACATGTACATGTACATGTGTTTAGTGGAAACATTAGACTAGCTACTAGTCTGATAATAAAAGTCTGATCACTTTTTTGGTATTTTTATTGGTTTAAAATTTATCACCTTCTTAGTAATGGCAAGTCGATTTGGTAGAGTCTCAAATCTTAGGATTATCAATTTGAGCCATGTAACTGTTCAAAATTTTCATCCGAGGAGGTTAATCGGCGATTTTACGGTCGGAAATGTCGTTTTACGGCGACGTTCTAGCAGAGCCATAAAATGGATTTTCGACCTAAAACCGACGATTTACCTTCCCAAATGACAAATTTAATACAATTATTAATCGCATGTTTTGTTTAAAAAATGTTCCATTTACCCAACACAACATGCGCAGTGAGCTGCGTAAAATCAA
The DNA here is from genome assembly GCA_963580285.1 of Lucinisca nassula. Classification (NCBI taxonomy): domain Eukaryota; kingdom Metazoa; phylum Mollusca; class Bivalvia; order Lucinida; family Lucinidae; genus Lucinisca; species Lucinisca nassula. The sequence goes on along the minus strand of OY757015.1, from coordinate 85,809,951 downwards.
ATATGAACAAACGAAATGACATGTTACATGATGACGCCGGGCTTTAGAAAGTACATGTTTTTTTACCTGCGAATTTACTTGGCCTTTTCTGAGTATTGTGGCTCGTCTAGGCCCCATTGAAATCGGTTGTCTTCATTATAAACACTTTCTGCCGTGATGTCGCGCGTGGTCGTTCTTGTTAACTGGTAGTAAAATTTGTTGTCTTTAAACTTCCATTCTTTGTTTAGTTCCGATTTGAACACATTTTCGTTGGATGCTACCACGGTGCTGGATGACAGACTGTTCCATGGATTGACTGATCTGAATGTAAATCTGTTCAGACCAAATGATGTCCTTGAGTACCTTTTTGTAGTTGCAGGCTGGGACCGCGATTGTTGTTCTGATTTACACTGATATTGTCTACGTGCACAGTTTCATATTTATGGAGAAATTTGAATAACTGTAACATGTCAGCTCTCTGACGACGGTATATGAGCGTAGGCAATCTAAGAGTCTTGAGACGTTCCTCGCACGTTTGGTCTTTCAGTCCAGTTGCCGTTTTCGTAGCCCGTCTTTGAACATTTTCGATCGCAAGAACGTTCTTTTTTAACCTAGGTGACCAAATTACACTTTCATATTCTAAATGGGGGCGTACCATCGATTTGTATACTGATAAAAACAGTTCAGGATCTAGGCGTGAAAACGTCGACTTGATCATCCCAAGAGCCTGGTTTGCTTTTTTGACTTTCAGAGCGATTTGTTCATTGAATGATAGCTCGTCGTCGAATGTAACACCGAGGTCTTTCTCGTGCTTAGCTTGGACAATACTTGTACTTCCCATGGAATAAGTGTGTTGTGGGTTCTTTCTACCGAAAGGCATGCTCTTACATGTTGATGCGTTAAATTTAATCAACCAATCCTCTGACCACTTCTGTAGACTGTCAATGTCACTCTGTAGACTCTCGATGTCTGAGCTTTCATTTATGGTTCTGAGGAATTCCGCTCTTCACTGATATCCATCCTGAGCACGACGATCCAACGCGTACTTGCTGTAAACGGTTACTCAGGAAGGATTTAATCCAACCTAAAATGTTGCCTCGGATGCCGTAAGCGGACAGTTTTTTTGTTGAAGGCGTTTGTGGGGGACCGTATCAAAAGCTTTTGCAAAGTCAAGATAAACACAGTCAACATTGCAGCCACTTTCAAGTATTTCTGACCATTTTTCAACCACTTCCAAAAGTTGGATCACGCATGAGTGTTTCGTTCTAACTAAAACCGTGCTGATGTTCTGAGAATAAGTTCTCGCTTTCCAAGTGTTGCATTATTTTGTCTCTAACTATAGATTCTAAGATCTTGCATACATTCACTGTCAAGCTAACAGGCCGATAATTGCAATTTTTGTGTTTCTCGCCTTTCTTAAACAACGGTGTAACCAAAGCCTTCCTCCACATTTCAGAAACACATTCTTTCTCGATTGAAAGATTGAGTAATTTGGAAAGAGTGTCACATAGATTGTCACTACATTCTTTAAGCAATAAGGGGTGAATACAGTCTATCCCAGGTGATTTCGAAGATTTCAGTGGTGACAATTTCTTTCTCACAATGCTAGCATCAATATCAAGTGACGTTGAAGCATCCCCAAACTCTCGGTCTTCAAAGACAGGCATTACATCCATATTTTCGTCTGTAAATACACTACCTAAAAAAAGCGTTAAGTAGTGCAGCCTTTTGAGTGTCAGAAGATGTTAGCGTACCATCTTCGATTTCAAGATCACTGATTGTTGTAACAGTCTTTGATCGAGATCTTACATAATTAATTCCAAAATGATTTACTGTCCGACTTGATGTTGGCGGCCAACTCCTTTTCGTAAAGAATTCTTGCACTTCTGTACGCTCTGGTAGCTTTATTTCTTGCTTGCGCATAATTTTGATCGTTTTGCTTTGTTCTACAATTCCTGTATTTTGTCCATAACCGTCTTTTAGATTCCACTGCGAGAATGGCTTCCCGGTTAAGCCAGGGTTTCTTTTTCGTTTTTGTTTTTTAATAGGTTTACTTTTCGGTATGTATTCTTCAATTACTTTTGACACTTTTTTATGGAACTTATGTTTTGCTCAAAACATAGCTTGTGGGTGTTTGTTTGTTTCATTTGAGGTTTAACATCACCATCAACACTGTAAAGGTCAATTTGCAGACGTTGCTTCCAATTTTGTGGGACTTTTACCCAACATTGAGATGAAATGATATCACTGGCCCTGCCGCCAAATGAAACCAATAGAGTTTATAAGCATGGACGGGCCGACGCACCGCTTTGCCTGGGAAGGCTTAGATCCCCTAAGCGGGTCGGTTTCAGCTCTGCGCGGAAGCTTCATGCAGCCCATATATTTCTTCAAGCCCCGATGGGTGGGGTCCGAGATTGTGGATGTTAGAGAACACCCGAAATATATGTTTGCACCCCGAATATAGGAAAACATGCACGTATCACACATTTTCAGTATGAAAACTGTTATATTTTCGGAGCCACGAACAATTCTGTTTCGCACTTAAAGTGATATAATGGCCTGTTAACAGATTATTTCAATAAGTGCAAGGTTTACAAAACGTTACATACATCTATTCTCAGCTCTCAGTACAGACGCTGTTGCGTCTGATCTTGGTCTGCACTGTTTGTTATTGTCCATTTTATGGGGTACTAGTCTTACAGTATACGGGCTTATTAACCCTTCTCTTGCTGAATGTTCATTTTAGCCGCACCCATCTGTGACTTTGAACAAATCAGATTACTTGATGTAATTTATTCCCACAACTTCATAAACTGAATGTCAAACGGTGTAGATCCTGATCAGATGGCTTCTTCAGAAGCAATCTGATCTGGATCTACACTGTTTCCTAAGATATGGGTTGTCGTGAACAGCAAGATAAGGGTTAAATGTGAACTTTTATATATTCCCAATGTATGGTATTTCACACGTATCGCAATAGGTACTTTACCCGTATGGCGTATGCATAGATTTTATCTCAAGCCATTTAGCCATATCCTCATATTTTGAATGTTTTGAAACTTAGCCCCCTGCTGAGTTTGGCATTAGCCTAGTGTTCAGTCGTGTTTCATGCAAAGACCTCTTCTTGCCGCACAATATGCATTTTTGGTGGTTTTTGCAGAAAAAAAAACACCATATAATTTTGACCCCCTTGAACCCCACTTTTATACAGAAAAACTAGGGTTTACAGTGGTAAACCTTATTTTTCATATTTCTGCTCTAAATTATAGAATATGGGTACTCGTTAGAACCGCCTCGATGAGGCGGTTCTAACGTGTACCCACAATCTATATTTTGACCAGAAATAAGAAAAATGGGTACTCGTTAGAACCGCCCCGATGAGGCGGCTCTAACGTGTACCCACACTCTATCTTTTGAGCAGAAATAAGAAAAATATCACAGTTTTTCATCTTAAAATTTTCGATTTTCAGCGGTAAAATTTACAATGTGCTTGTATAGGCGTGTTTTCATAATGAGAATAAATAAAATAAAATAAAAACGGGATACATTCTAAAATTTAAACTGTCCTCAGCTTTTGCAGGTGAGCGTTCTTATCTGTTTGTTTGGTGGCATAATGAAAATGTATGCGAAAGGCTACTTTCGTTGGCAGCGAAAACGTTTTTCTTAACACTTTCATTCCTGGTTACAATGTAGTACGAAATATTTTTGTCTTAATACTTTCATCCATTTGTACAGACGCAGATGCCAATGGAAACAGTGTAGACCCAGATGAGATGGCTCATAACGAGCCATCTCATCAGGATCTACACTGTTTGTCATCTTATTTGTTATTGACTGCTTTGATTGCTTGATATATGTGTTTGTTTGTTTGATTAAAGGTTTAACGTCCCCACAAATACTGTATAGGTCATTTTGGAGATGTTGCTTCTAATTTTGTGGGACTTTTACCCGACTTTGAGATGAAATGACATCTCAAGCCTTGTCGCCCAATGAAACCAATAGGGTTTATAAGCATGGACGGGCCGACTCGCACTGCTTTGCCTGGGCAGGCTTACATCTTCTAAGCAGTTTACCAGTACTCGTGTGCGGTCGGTTTCAGTTCTGCGAGGAAGCATCATGCAGCCCATCTATTTCTTCAAGCCCCGATGGGCGGGCGGTGTTTGTTTGCTTGATAGAACGGAAATATTCAAAATTTCCAAGATAGAAGAATCTACTTAAAAAAAATGGGGACGAAATGGTTATCTTCACAGGAACCTGTACATTGCACTTATAAGCATGCTTTTGCTTAATTATCCAATGCACGACAGCACCTATAATATGGCAAAGACTCAGATCGGTCTGCACATTACACACAGTGTAACAAGAGCTTTCGATCAGCTCTGAAGATATAGAAAGACCATGCTATCAGCGAAGACACTAAGTCTGGTCTGAGTCTTCATTGATAGCACAGATGACTTTTGTAGGTTTTGACGTGCTTTGGTTCATATAATTAATGTTACTTTTGATAATTACACCATTGAGTGTTCATTTTTTACGATATTTACTTGTATCAAACGTGTTAACAAATTTATATCTTTTGCGAGCCTTTACGTAAATATTGCGTTGTGATTGACAAGATGTCGTAACATTGCACGCCGTAACAAGCAAGTATTATAGCGCTAGCCAGAGTAATGTGATTTAATGTTATTTACGTGTAAAACGTAGACCGTACGACATATGACTAATCCAGTCTCACACCAGTTGTCTTTTCTTATTGAAGAAAAGTTTGGTTTATAAGAGTTTCCATTATCGCTATATTCTCCCCACAAACCGTACTTTATGGGCTCTCGTTAGCATTGCATCAAAACGGTATACGTCATTACATCAAATGCAATAACGCAATCAAATGAATTATGTATTTGTTTCATATGATGTTGACTTGCGTGCAAACGTAATGTTTTATATTGAGCGGCTGTTGAGTGGCTGTAGAGCGGCTTGCAAATATAACATCATAGGAAATACCTTTCATTTATTGTCCACTTGCAAACAAACGTAACATGAAATGAAACATCTACATGTTTCTGTCATTTAATGTTAATATGTTCAGTTTTAAGTAAAAATGGCATCAAATTAAAGAATAATTTCATTTGATGTTGAGACAACATGCAATCGTAACATCAAATGAAATAACCCTTTCAAATGTGTCTTTATATTTAATTTCTATGTCGGGACCCATAAAGTGTACTTGAACCAACAATTAATTTATTGCTGACCGTTCAAAGTCCATGCTTTGATACTTGTTTTTTTTTTTTTTTTTTTTAGCATATGCCGTCCGTCGTTAACTTCACATATCGACTCCTCCTCAGAAGCCCCTGAGCCATTTTTCTTCAAACTTCCTGTGGAATCTTGGGTAAAATTTGACCAGATGGTCGCGGTCCGATGGCAACGCTGGTTACCATGGCAACTTACAGCTCCCATAGACTTATAATGAGAATATTTTGAAAAATCTTCTTCTCCGAAACCATGAAGCCCAGACTTTTTTTAGTATATAGCAGTGCTGATACGACTGCATGTTGTCTCAACATCAGATAGAATAATTATTTCATTTGATGTTTTATTTGCATGACACTGAACATATCAGCATTAAATGAACGATTCATTCATTTGATGTTACCTTTGCGTGCAACTCAACATCAAATGAAATAGATATTTCAGTTGATGCTACGTTTGTTTGCAAGTGAACATCAAATGAGAGATTCTTTCGTTCTATGGTATGTTTGCATGTCGTTCAACAGATGTTACTTTTGCACGCAACTCAACATCAACATGAAATATTATCTCATTTGATGGCCTTATTTCATTTGATGTTGTGACATAGTACTAGTATAGAGCTGTATGATTAAATGCAATGCATTTATTCATTTCACTGGCGTAGCGACGTGTGATTTTAAGTGGTCATTTCCCACGACAGAAACGTAGGGATTACAAAGGTTTGCATTTTAATCTTACGCGATTCAATATGATTAGTAATAACTTTATTTAACTCGCATACGTGACACATATGAGTAATATGATATGATGTATTGACTCTACTTCAACTCATCATGATGCAAATGTATGATAAACAGAATGACTCACTAGTGGTCATCAGTGGGGTTCAAAAGGTTCATCACGAAAACACGCCTATATACTTCTGACCCTCTTGAACCCCACTTTTATATAGTAAGACTGGTGTTTACAGGGGTAAATCTTATTTTTCTTATTTCTGCTGTAAAATATAGATTGTGGGTAAAGGTTAGAGCCGCCTCATCGAAGCGGCTCTAACGTGTACCCGCAATCTATATTTTGAGCAGAAATAAGAAAAATATCACAATTTTTAATCTTAAAATTTTCAGTGTTCGCCTGTAAACTTTACAATGTATTCGTATAGGCGTGTTTACATAAAATTCCAGTAAAACCTTATTCTTGTTTGAAAAATGCAAATTAGTTTATGGCTTCAACGAGGCGGATCTAACAAGAACCCATAATCTATATTTGAATCAAGATCTTTTTTTTAAAATGTACATGTGTATATACCATAAATCATAATCTGACGAATGCCATACTTTCGCATACATCCATCGAACATCACATGGATGCATGTTCTTGTTGATTTCAACCCTTTTAAAACTGCACTCAAATCTTGAAGAAAAGCATGAAGTGGGACGGATCCTGAAGTCTGCAATACATGGAATGGCTTTTAACTTCAAGTGCATTTCAGTTACGTAATACGCAATATTCCTTCAGGTCGTTGCACTTTTAAATGCGAAAATGCTTTCTTTTCAAATTGATTGCTATGACGAATTGTCATATTATTGATTAGCGCATGTTGCATGTCTTCATGCCTCCATATTATTCATAAATTAAGTTAAGCTACAGTTACTCAGAGACCAATGAGTAAGATGAGTCGCTAGATGCAAAACTTTGTCTTTGATCATGTGCGCAAAGCGAGGGCTCTGATCAGACTGCGTGTCCACGCAGTCTGGTCAGAGCCTGCGCTTTGCTCTATATGGATGCTCTGTCATATAAAGTTTTTTTTTCATGACTGGAAGCGGAGGATGTTATTCGATCGACTGAGTTTTGTCCGTCTGAACGGAAATTCACGAAAATATATTTTTCTCAAGACGCGACACAATTTTGCTTCTGCGCAATAAAGCGATGCGTCAAGGCGGTTCTAATGAGTAGACACGGCATTCATTTCCGTCATTTTTCCCCAACTGTAAACGAGTCATCGGTGTATTCGTTACAAATGGTTTACTGTATTTCAGATGCGGGCAAGCCACCATTATTCCGTTGAATCGCTAGCTGAATGCCAGAGGCCGTACATTTGAAGACCGCATAGAGAATCATGTTCGTTCAACAAGGTAATCTTACTGTCTTTTCAACAGTCATAACACGTCTGTGTAAAGGTTATCATCTTGGTTGGTTGGTTGGTTGATTTGTGGTTTAACGTCCCGTCAACACTGTAAAAGGTCATTTTGCAGACGTTGCTTCAAATGTTGTGTGACTTTTACCCGACATTGAGATGAAATGACATCTCAAGCCCTGTCGCCCAATGAAACCAGTAGGGTTTATTAGCATGGACGGTCCGCCTCGCACCGCGGTTCCCGGACAGGCTTCGATCCTCTAAGCGGTTTACCAGTACTAGTGTGCGGGCCGGATTCAGCTCTGCGTGGAAGCATCATGCAGCCCATATATTTATTCAAGCCTCTATTGGCGGGGGCCATTTATCATCTTGGAGATAACAATTTTTCAATTTTCGTGTAATGAACATCATTGCGTGTTATAATTTGATTTGGGTCTAACGTGCCCTCTTCACTAGTAAGGTCATTTTGGAAACGTTGCTTCCCATTTCGTGGGACTTATCCCCGACATTGAGATGATAAAATAACATATCAAGCCCTGTCACCCAATGCAACCAATAGGGTTTATATCATGTGCATGGACCGTTAAACTGTGCAGGCATAGACCCTCTGAACGGTTCGATTGTTAGTCAACTAAGCGCCAGTAGCGCCACAGTGCTGATGTCCACATGTGACTATCGCTTATTAATATGAAATCCCAAACGGGAGAAAATAGCCGGGCTTTTGGCAAAAGTATTGCGTAAGAGGGTTTAATATCACTTACCAATCCAATCTGCATTTTCAAGTCTACATTCGGCACCACGAAAACACGCCTGTATAATATTGACCCCCTTGAACCCAACTTTTATACAGTAAAACTGGGATTTACAAGAGGTGAAACTTATTTTTCTTATCTCTGCCCTAAAATATAGATTGTGGGTACACGTTAGAACCGCCTGATGCGGAAATAAGAAAAATATCACATTTTTTTACATCTTAAAATGTTCGTTTCTTCGGCGGTAAAGTTTACAATGTATTTGTATAGGCGTGTTGTCTTAATGGAGACAGTCGACCCACCAGTTTTTTTCAGTGATTTGATTCTTCGATTCTACCTATAATAAAAAATTGTTCACCTCAAATGAACAGCAAGTTGGTTGGTTGAATTGAGGTTTGATGCTCCAGTCAACAATGTGAGTGAGTGAGTGAGTTTTAGTTTTACGTCCAACCAACAGCTAAGGTCATACGGAGACGGGACCTCGGTTTAAAGACTCATCCGAAAGTCTGGAGAAGCCCGGGATCGATCCTGCGATCCCTGTTTTACAAGGCGAATAGCGTAACCACTGCACCACGGAGGCTTCTAACCAGTCAACACTGTATAGGTCATTTTGGAGACGTTGCTACGAATTTTGAGGGACTTTTATCCGACACTGAGATGAAATGACATACCAAGTTTTGTCACCCAATGCAACTAATAGGGTTTATAAGCATGGACGGGCCGACTCACACCGCTTTGCCTGGGCAGGCTAAGATCCTCTAGGCGGTTTACCAGTACTCGTGTGCGGTCGGTTTCAGATTTGCGTGGAAGCATCATGCAGCCCATCTATTTCTTCAAGCCCCGAGTGGCGGGGGCCTCCATCTTATTAGAGGAAATTGTATTCCTCAAATGAATTTTACAGTGAAGACAACAAGTGGTAAATAGAAATAACACACGCAGTTGCTTATGTCATGGCCTGACTTTTACGGAAAACTCGAGTGCTAGACACCTGTCATTTATACTTTGTTAAATAGATACCTGTATAATACTAAAAAGGTTGAAAGTTTAAGTTTATCCGCAAAATTATAATGTTGCTCAACCCATATAAGCCTAACGTCCCATTTTGTTTTTTGGGTGGGGGGGGGGGACATTGGCAAACAGTGTTGACCCAGATCAGACGCCGCAGGATCTGAGTCTGCACAGTTTGCTAGCTCACACAATTCAGTGTACTTTACCAGTGCACAAACAAAACAAACCTTACCCCGCCCCCACCCCATTTTCTACAAACTTGTGTGTTAAATGGAAGATTCTCTTGTCATATATGGGTTAATTTCAAATACTTATGCAGTGACATGTACGGTTCAACGTAGGTAATTTAGTGTTTAAGAGTGAAGAAAACCACAAGATGAAATTGGACACACTCATTTTAAATACAAAGTATGTTTCCTGTCCTCATCCGACCTGGACGCTCATCCAAATATATAGAAAGACACTTTACTTTGTTGTGGCCATGGTGCTCTTGTATACGATTCCAACACAGCACCTATATAGACAATGAAAAAGAACTGTGATTTATTCTGCAATAAATCACTAATTGATTTATTCTGCAATTAATCACTGATCGGAAGAGAGTGACAATTGGCGTCATACAAACCCGCCGTTTTATGGCGTCACTTGTAGATTCTTTGACAATAGACGGTTAAACGTTATAAAGTAGTACAAAAAGACATGCATGTTTGTGATACAGCCAATAAGTTGGAGGGATTTCTTCTACTGTAACAATGGCGAACCACTACGTGCTCGTGATTTAATCTTCTTTGCAACTGACCTCCAAAATTTGATCAATTACATTGTACTCTACAAAACACTGCATTTGCCGATCTTTATCTCAGTTCCTCATTTGCTAATATAACAATATATGAGCAAGAGATTTCTTCTCGAAATTTAGTTGAAATATTTAATTAACCAGTATACATGTACAATGTACCTTAGATGCAATGCCATTTTTTTCATCCATTAACTATTATACATTTTACTGCTACATGTATAAACAATATTACCATTTCGAAAACACGCCTGGGCAAATACATTGTTTTAACGCCGAACCCCCCCTCCCCCCCCCACCCCTCCCCCCCCCCAAAAAAAAAACAACAACAACAACAACAACAACAACAAAATAATAAAAAAATAAAAAACGAAAAAGTGTGATGTTTTCTTTTTTCTGCTCAATGTACCCGTAAGGACCGCCTCATTATTTAAAACGGCCCCAACCTGGGACCAACATGTGCATTTAAATCTATTAGCTCAGGTGAACGATATAGGACCATGGTTATCACGGTCCTCTTGTGTTTGTATTTGGAGACTAACGGCCAAGTCAACACTATTTCGGTCATATCGAGCCGGTCCGGTTACCAACCCATACTTTTCCTGGGCAGGGGTATACGTAAGCGGTTAACCAGTCCATCGCACATTCATTTGCCATAATCGCCCCCGCCCATTGGGGCTTTAGAAATAGATTGGCTGCATGGTGTGTTACAACGCATAATGTAGTAATGTAATAATTACTACATTATGAAATTTTTACTACATTATGCGTTGGCATAGTCGACGCGAAATGAAATAAAATGTCGTTTTTACTACATTATGCGTCGATACTAAGAGGTTTGAGCAAAATGAAAGAATTATTACATTTTGCGGCGATGGGTGGCATACTTAATTTTACTTCATTATGCGTCAACAGTTTGTTTGTTTGATTTGAGGTTTAACGTTCCCGTCAAGACTATTTTGGTCATTTTGGAGACATTGCTTCAAATTTTATGGGACTTTTACCCGATATTGAGATGAAATGACATCTCAATCGCTGCCGTCCAATTAAAAGCAATAGGGTTTATATGCATGGATGGGTCGACTCGCAGCAGTTTTCCTGGACAGGCTTAGACCTTCTAAGCAGATTACGAGGACTCATGTACGGGCGGTATCAGCTCTGCGTGGAAGCATCGTGCAGCCCATCTATTTATACCCCCGGCATACGAAGTATGCAAGGGGGTATATAGTTTTTGTCCATTCTGTCTGTCTGTCTGTCTGTCTGTCTGTCTGTCTGCCTGTCTTTCTTTTGTTTGATTTGAGGTTTAACGTCCCCGTCAACACTATTTAGGTCCTTTTGGAGACGTTGCTTCCAATTTCATGGGACTTTTACCCGACATTGAGATGCCGCCCAATAAACCTTTTTCTTTGTGATTTTGACCTTCAGTGTGCTTTTGTGGAAGACCGTCTTTTGGACTGTTCAACTGTGGTCTTAAAGACCACTTTTGAACCGTCTCAAATGTGGTCTAAATTGTAGGAATTTAACTGTATTGCTTCCTAAGTCTTTTCGAAGACAGCTATGTTCTACCATCATTACTTCATTATGCGTCGATATGGTGCATATCAACGCGAAATGAAATAATTTTTTTACTACATTTCGCGTCGACTATGCCAACGCATAATGTAATAAAAAAAATCAAAATGTAGTAATTATTACATTACTACATTATGCGTTGTAACAATGGTGCTTCCACGCAGAGCTGAAACTGACCACACAATAGTACTGGTAAACCGCTTAGAAGGACTAAGCCTGCCCAGGCACGCAATTTTTCCTGTTGACAGCGGACTAGCAACGTTGCCATCGTCCAATCAGATTGGAGAGAACCACTTTATTTTGACGTCACCTTCGTCACATGGGTCAATATAGAGGATGCTTTCTTTTTTGAATTGAATACCAAAACTAATTTATCGAGTGTGTTGAAAACATTAGAATTTTCATGAGTTCGAAGCACGATTGAAAATTATGATATGTTCAACAAGCGAGATTTAAATATGTTTGGCTTTTATCGAAACGCGTAATAAATTTTCTTTTTTATTTTATACGTGACTTTGGCGACATACTGTAACTGATCAGCTGTTCGTAGCATGCCGCGTCCGCACTCGTAAACAATTCTGGCGTTTTTAACACACTCGATGGAATATGATTTAGCTCATTCGATAAACTAAAATGAAATTATAATGTAAACATTATGACATGACGTTTTATTTAGTAATCAATAAGGAAAACATGTCCGTGTGAAATAATGGCGTCCAACATGGTGTCAGAAGTGACAAATTTTGGGTAAAAATGACAACATCTTTCTTATTTCTGCTTTCAACATAGATTGTGGGTGCTCGTTAGAAGCGCCTCAATGAGGTGGTTCTAACGAGTACCCACAGTCTATGTTTTTGAGCAAACATAAGGCAGAAAATGTATACCACCGTAAACCCCACTTTTCTCTACATAATGTGGGGTTTAGAGGGGTCTTCGTTTCACGGACTTTTTATCGTGATGCACAGCGATGTTATATGATAAATAGAAGATCTTACAGTTTAATAGTTTATGAGAGTCTCGTCATGGTTAACGAACATGTACAAATATACAATGTGGCTAAAACAATTACATATTAAAATTAACCATGCCATTCTATATAGAATTATAAGAGACCATTTCAGAAAATATATAATTTTAAAACCCATTTAACTTACGTACAAGAAATGTACATCGACTTTAAAAGAAAACCATAAAAAAAAATCATCAAACATCATTTGTAGTAACCTCCTTTCTGGACCAAACCAAACGACACATGTGTAAACCACGAACGGCACCGCCAGGGACAGAGAACACGTGGCAGACCAATGTCTAAACAGCAAGTCCCCTGCACCTGCCTAAGTGCCCGCTCACACACACGCCGTGCGGTACGTGAATGAATTTATTAAACGAAACGAGGAAAAGGGATAAAATGCGAGGCTTTGCCGAGCATTTTATCCCTTTTCTTCATCGAGTTTAATTTATTAAACGAGTCGAGGAAAAGGGATAAAATTCGAGGCTTCGCCGAGCATTTTATCCCTTTTCCTCAACGAGTTTAATAAATTCAATAATACATGAGCACGAATACAAGATTCTATTCATCATATTACATTTAAAGCGCATTTTATCGGCGATTGTTTAACAAAAATGTCAATGGTCCGCCATTAGTAAACTCGACGTCGTTAAGGACGTCGCGCATGTAACGTTTCGGGGCATATCTAACTAGTTTGCATACTTAATCCACTGGTGGATTATCGAATTTATTACATAGAGGATCTTACACGAGTGGTCATTTCATATGATATTTATGAAACGAGCCTTCGGCGAGTTTCATAAATTTCATATGAAATGACCACGAGTGTAAGATTCTGTTTATCATATGACCACTTTAAATTGGATTTTATTGCCTTTGAATCTGACAATTTTTCCACAGAAAATGCATGGTTGACATGGACGTCGTCATGACGTTACATAATCCCGCCAAAGTGTTATTACACGTGTGGTCATACGATTTTTATTACACGACGTTATCCACTGCTTATCAAAGACGTCATATGATAAATGACGTTATTACATTCTCAGACGCGACGTCATGTGATAAATAAAGATATGAAAACGCCTTGTAGCAAATGGTGTGTGAGCGTTATGGTGGTGAAAATGTATTAAACGTTACATGAAAACACACACACTTTTTTAAAAATAGCACATTAAATATTTCGGCTTCTCAGATTCCATGCATAAAGCAGGTTTTATAAGGGTTTCTTAACACATGCCTCTTTAAGGCATGACCTATATTAAATTTAGGAACACCTTTGAAAAATTGTACGACAATAAAGTGTCACGATTAAATTTAGAAAATCCGTTTCTACATGTCAGAACACAAGCACCACTTCAAACCAGTAAGCGACCTAAGATGCTTATGAAATAGTATCAAAAGTTTACCTTCATTCACATTTTGGGAACGTGTTTGTGAAGGAGGATTCAGTTGTTGATAAATACTGGCCATTACGAAAACACGCCTATATAAATGCTTTGTAAACTTTACCGCCGAAAAAAAAAACACGAAAATTTGAAGATGAAATGTTGTGATATTTTTCTTATTTCTGCTCAAAATATAGACTGTTGGTACCCGTTAGAACCGCCTCATCGAGGCGGTTCTAACGAGTACCAACAATATATATTTTAGAGCAGAAATACGAAAAATAAGGTTTACCCCTGAAAACCCCAGTTTAACTATATAAAAGTGGTGTTCAAGGGGGTGTGAATTATATAGGCGTGTTTTCGTGATGTCTTTATACATGTACATTTACATGTACAACTGCCTATAAAAAGTGTGGTTTACAAGCTAAGGGTATATATTATTTTCTTTTAATATTTGTTAAGGGTATATATTGTTTTCATTTAATATTTGTTATGGGTATATATTATTTTTTTTAATAATTGTTATGGGTATATCAGGGCTTTAGATAATTTTTTTTTCAAAAGAGTACTGTACTCGTCCTTTTTTCAAAAAAGGAGTAACGAGAAATTTTTAAGAGTACTGAAAAATAAACCTAAAAACTTCATTTTGCAGTCTCGACACAATGTTTTTATGGACTGATTTGTCGCCAGGTGTACTGTTTGTTTCCTTATAGATACACATATTCAATATCTGTGTCTATTAGAAAACAAGCAGTATGCCTGGCCACAAATCAGACAAAACAATGCCATATTGAAATCTCTTCTGAGCAGTTTGTTGACGGAGAAATCTAACTTTTGGGGTTCAGTTCTCTTGGCGGATAGCAGGACTTCAATGGCTGATTATTGTGGCCAAAGAGTTTCTAAAAATTTAGAATATCAGCTTCACTTTATTGTCCAAGATATGGAGTGAAACTCATATTCTTTAAAACTTTTATAATTTCTTTTCAAAACCATATTCTCAATTTCATCATATATTGTCCATGGATATATATTTTCTTCCACCCTTCGAGTTTCCTAATTACAGGCAATGTTATAATCGGAACCAGGTACTGGGTCAAAAATCTGTCAGGACCTTTTTCACAAAAAGTGCGGCAGAGACAATGATGATCACCTGAAAGGAACTTGAGGATTGCAGTCCCCCAGCTAGGATTGTAGGGCACCATTTTTTGGTTTATGAAATGCCATCAAAATCGTAGTGATCAGTTGGCTTCTCACACCTTCGTGGAGCTATTGCTACTAATGTGTCTACTGGAATTATATACATCTATATGTACATGCATTTCACAAGTGAGTGGTGTACTGGGTCGAAGCAATAGCAACGTTTATTATTTAAAAAAAACATTTGAACGTTTAACTTCTAGGTATCTTTTAATATAGAATTATAATATTTAAATAAAAAAACAATTTGTTTGATTCATCAGAAAGCGTGTTATCAAAGCAATACAAAAATAAACGATGACTGAATAAGTAATCTGTTCAAGGGAGACTACTCAATAATTATCCATGTCATTTGACGTTTCAGAACTCGGGCTGAACGTGCGCCTTCACTGGTTGCAAAGACTCTGATCAGAATGCGAAGCTAGTGTTTGCAATATCCCGCGGCTTGATAAGTCTGCGACAGTATTAGAAGTAAACAGTGTGTATACCGAGCTGCGTCGCACAACACCTTGCAAAGACCCAGATCAACATGCGCAACCCGGGCAACCTTTTTTCTCACCTATCTCTGAGTAGCCCTGCAATATGCCCTTGGGGTCAGCGAAGACTCAGCAGTTTGCAATGATGCGCAGGCTACTCCGAGTCTTCACTGGTCGCACGATACTCGGAAGACTTAGACCAGCATGCGCGACCACTATGTAAGTCAGATCAACAGGCGCAACGCGGGCAACCTTTTATCTCACCTATCTCTGAGTAGACCTTCAAATGGCTCTTGGGGTCAACGAAGACTCAGCAGTTTGCAATGATGCGCAGGCTACTCCGAGTCTTCACTGGTCACACGATACTCGGAAGACTTAGACCAGCATGCGCAACCACTATGTAAGTCAGAACAACATGCGCAACAACTTTGCAAGTCCGTTTGGATAACCCAGCTTGTAAAATCAGCGATGGGCAGACTGATGCGCGTCGATACTGTTGAGCAATGACCTGCTCATCCAATCAATACGGCTAATGAAGGCTTGCGCGCATTCGCTGACTGATCCAAGACTTCACTGCTCGCTCGTCTTACTGTAGTTCAGATTACTCCGGTTTACGCCCACCTGATTTACGATCGGATCGGCTCTATATGTGATATAATCTTGAAAGGACCGTAACCCCAACCCAAATTAAACTTGATTCCCTTGAAATAATTTATGAATGCATAATTTTCCCGTGTGAGAATTTCCCGCCTTTTATTACACACGTCATTTATTTCACGTGCATTCCAAATACGCTCTCAAAAAATATTAAATACGTAATGCTAATTTGTTTTTCGTACCTGATACGCAGCAGATTTGAAAAAAAGGAGTATCCTCCCAATTATTTTCGTAATTTACGCGGTACGCAGCCTTATCTAAAGCCCTGGACCGTATATATTATTTTCATTTAATATTTCTTAAGGGTATATATTATTTTCATTTAATATTTGTTACGGGTATATATTATTTTTATTTAATAATTGTTAAGGGTATATATTATTTTCATTTAATATTTGTTATGGGAACATATTATTTTCATTTAATATTTCTTAAGGGTATATATTATTTTCATTTAATATTTGTTATGGGTATATATTATTTTTATTTAATAATTGTTAAGGGTATATATTAATTTAATTTAATATTTCTTTCACAGCATATATTGACCAAGAAGTCAGTTGTAGGGAAGAAGACCGAATGCGGTCTACTTACTACAACATTCAGACGATTTATTACTTAGCAATTCACATTCAAGAGCGGATCTATTTCGGTTATAACTCAGTAAAAAAACAATAAAATAAATTTTATTGTTTTCTTCCGTTTCTTCCAATCTTTCGCCTCCTGCCAAATTTGTTGAATGTAACACCTGTACGTAATTATGTCCTTGTGTATCTTTTTGATTCGATAAAATGACGTCACATTTAGGTCATTATTGAGACATTGCGTCCAATTTTGTGGGACTTTAACCCGACATTGAGATGAAATGACATCTCACGCCCTGCCACACAATGAAACCAGAAGACTTATATGCATTGGGCAGTCTGACTCACACAACTTTGCCTGGGAAGGCTTAGTCCATCTCAGCGGTTTACCAGTATTCATGTGGTGTCAGTTTCAGCTCTGCATGGACGCACCGTGCAGCCCATCAGTATACTCAGATTCAATGAAAACGCACCACTAGTACTATACCTCAATTGATTGATTCACAATATTTCCAGCATTTGATCACGTTTAATGAAATATCACTAACTAATTCACAGACTCACTACAGAGTTACAGCATTTCTTTGGATGCAGAGATACGGAACTCGAATAAGTCCACACACCCGAAAAATCAAAATCACATATCCTAATACCGGATATGTCCTCCATTAGCATCAAGTGTTGCTTGGCATCGACACCTCATGCTTCGAATTAAACGCTGTATCTGATATTGTGTGATGTTGTCCCATTCTTCCTGTAACGTCAAGGCAAGCTGCTGACGGTTGATTGGCGGATGACGTCGGCTTTACGCACGTTTTCCGAACTGTTCCCAAAGGTGCTCAATTAGGCATTTTGGCATAGGAAAAGGTTGTAAGCAAAATATCTCAAGAACCGCATGACCTAGACTCTATTTTGCAGGCTTTTTGGAACGAATACGAAGATAAACTGATTACATTTTGGTGCAAATTTATGACAAATTGACCAAAGTATGCCCCTTTTCAGACTTAGGTTCTTTTGCATAGGCAAAACATCTCATGAACCGCTTGAAATTTTGCAAGCTATTTGGAACTAATATGAAGATTATCACATTTAATGTTGGTATAATTTTATACAAAAAAATTACTAAATTTTTCCCCTTTGCGGGCTTGGCATTTTGGAATAGGAATAGCTTGTAAGCGAAATATCTAAAGAAACACATGCATGGGCTATGCTCTTGAAATTCTGTAAGCTGTTTGGAACCACTGTGAAGATAACCTGTTTAAAGTCTGGTAAAATTTTATGACAATTTGACCAAATTATGCCCCTTTGTGGTCTTGGGCACTTTGGCATAGGAACAGCGTGTAAGCAACATATCTCAAGAACACATTACGAAATCACGCCTATAAAAATGCAATGTAAATTTTACCGCCGTAAAAATGAAAAGTTTAAGATGAAAAATTGTGATGTTTTTCTTAATTCTGTTAAAAATATAGATTGTGGGTACTCGTTAGAACCGCCTTATCGAGGCGGTTCTAAAGAGTACCTACAATCTATATTTTAGAGCAGAAATAAGAAAAATAAGGTTTACCCCTGTAAACCCTAGTTTTACTATATAAAAGTGGGGTTCAAGGGGTCCAAATTATTAAGACTTATTTTCATGATGGACTGGGCTAGCCCCTTGAAATTTTGCAGGCTGTTTGGAACCAATGTAAAGATGACCTGATTAAATATCAATATGAGTTAATGAGTCTGCGACCAATATTGCCCCTTTCTGGACTTATAATACATGAATATAGGTATTTTACATGTAACACAAGTAAAAAAGATTGGAAGCAAAATATTTCAAAGATCGCATGGCCTATACTCTTGAAATTTCGCAGGCCGTTTGGGACCAAATAAAAGATGACCTGTTTAAATCTTGGTATAATTTAATCGCGATCTCACCAAATTACTCTCCTTTGTGGTCTCATACATTTTGGCACAGGGAAACAGCTTAAATCTTGACAGACTGATACATGTTTAGAATGATGAATAGAGTAGAACTGATCAAATTTTGAACAAAAATAAAATAAAATAAAAAAAAAATCAGTTTTTTTAATCATCACCTGAACAAGTCCGTGAAATGAAGACCCCCTAAACCCCACTTTATATAGAGAAAACTGGGGTTAAGGGGGGTAAACATCATTTTTCTTATTTCTGTTCCAAGACATAGGTTGTGGGTACTCGTTAGAACCGCCTCAATGAGGCGGTTCTAACGAGCACCCACAACCTATGTTTTCAGCATTTATAAATAAAATATCACGGATTTTCACCAGATTAGTAGCCATTTTGGAGCTGTGAAAAAATGAACTATGTCGCACGGGTGTGTTGTCGTAATGATGGCCCTTTGAAAATTTTGGCATTTAGGGACAAGCATATTGTTGGGGGCATAGTGTTTTACAATCAACAACTCTAGTTTATATTAGTTTATCCTGTTCTTCTTTTAACCCAATTTCAAGTCTCAACTTTCTAGCCAAGGGACTGAAGTAAAATAGAATCTATGAGATATCCGATCTTTAAAAATTAGCCCACTCATCGGGGTTTGAAGAAATAGATGGGCTGCAGGATGCTTCCCCGTAGAGCTGAAACCGACCGCACACGAGCACTGGTAAACTGCTTTAAGGATCTAAGCCTGCCCAGGCAAAGCGGTGCGAGTCGGACCGCACATGCTTATAAACCCTATTGGTTTCATTTAGCGGCAGGGCTTGAGATGTCATTTCGTCTCAATGTCGTGTAAAATAGAAGTAGCGGCAATGATCAGGAATCGATACAATTAACCACAGCTCCCATCAGAGACACCAAAGGGAAAGACACACAAACATGAAGCAAAAGACCCCAACGGAAACACCAACAGCAGAAAGCCAAATGGACAGTTACTTTCCCACAAATTGGCCAAAAGGCTATCCAAAATATAATAATATAAGCGACACAAACACCCAAAGACAAACCATAACAAAAATAAACCGCGACAGAAGAACCGCCTTGGAACGGTCAGCGGAAACGAATTCCAGTGGTGGGTGGGGGGGGCTTAAATCGTTTTTAAGGGGCCACAATCCTCGCCCTTACTTCCGTCGCGATTAAGACAAATACTTTGTTCAGTCCGCATGAAGGCCCCCTAACTCATCAGTGCAACGTCTACGTGAACACAAAAATCAAACAACCACAGAGATGAAACAACGATGAGGACTCGACAGCAAGAAACCACTGAAATGCTGGAGCAAAAGAAAACCAATAGTTAGACCCCAATGGGCCCGACCAGAGACAGAGCATCAGATACCAACCAACATAGAACTGTCATAGAATCTGAGGCCTGACCCACCGGCGTGCGATTAAAGAGGGAAGCAAAGTTGTCAACCGTGATTGGGTTAACTACCATGCATGCAGTCTGTCGTATACTATTTATGTTGTATCCAATCTTTTATATCGAAGAATGATTTTACAAAAATGGGTGCTTAAGTCATTGCGATTATATTTTTTTCTAAATTTATATACCAAGTCATTATAAAATTCAAGTTCTGATAGACTCTGTTGCAGAGGAGATTTAAGTCCAGTATTCAATTTTGAAATTAAATCAGAATGACGTCTATAAAATTTTGGAAAGGCTTTGCTTTGTTTATGGTACCGATAACCCTGATTAAGAAGTTTAGCCGTTAACAATGTATTACGTGTGTTGAAGTCAGTTACATGACTACACACTCTGGCAAAATGAATTAATTGTGAAATATAAACGCCATAGGATGGCGCAAGTGGACCATCACCATCCAAAAATGGAAAGTTTACAATCTCAAAATCAAAATCATCGCGTTTATCATAAATTTTGCAAGAAACAAACCAATCCACAATAGATAGATGTAAATCCAAAAACGGGGTCACGGTATCAGAAGAATTTGCTTTATTTAACTGAAGTTCTGGGGAGTAAATTTGACTGATCAAACCATCGAAATAGGTATTGTCAATATTTAATAAATCATCCAAATATCTAGAAGTGGAGCAAAAGCTTCAATGATTTCAGACTGGTTATCAGCAGAAAGGGACATCATGAAATCTCCCTCATAATAAAACAAAAACGGATCAGCCACAAGTGGTGCGCAGTTAGTACCCATCGGAATACCCACAACTTGTCTAAATAACTTAGTACCAAATCTTTTGTAAATATTGTCAAGTAAAAAGGTGAGAGCTTCACACACCTTCTGACATGACCATACAGTATAGCTTTTATGCTCTTCAGAAGTGAAAAACACATTTCTTACATTACATGCACGATAGAGAGAGTCTTCCCTATGAAATGCCCATTCAATTAAATCATTATTTTTTTCTTTCCACAAAATTGGAAGCAACGTCGTCAAAATGACCTTTACAGTGTTGACGGCGACGTAAAACCTCAATTCAAACAAAACAAAAACAAAAACAAGGACCAAAAAAAAAAAAAAAAAAAAACCTGAGAGAAAATAGAAAATCACAAAAAAAAACACGCCTATATAATGTTGACCCCCTTGAACCACACTTTTATATAGTAAAACTCTGGTTTACAGGGGTAAACCTTATCTCAAAAATATAGATTGTGGATACTCGCTAGAACCGCGCTGAGGCGGTTCTAACGAGTACCCGCAATATATATTTTGAGCAAAAATAAGAAATATTACA
Organism: Lucinisca nassula; assembly: GCA_963580285.1. Taxonomy (NCBI): domain Eukaryota; kingdom Metazoa; phylum Mollusca; class Bivalvia; order Lucinida; family Lucinidae; genus Lucinisca; species Lucinisca nassula. The sequence goes on along the minus strand of OY757015.1, from coordinate 85,788,487 downwards.
ATTTTTCATCTCAAATTTTTCGTTTTTTCGGCGGTAAAGATTACAATGTATTTGTATAGGCGTGTTTTCGTAATGGTAAAGAAAGGGTCTCGGGCCAGACTGTGAACACCTCTGTAAACTCCACTTTACACAGAGAAAAAGTGGGTAAACATGGTACACATAATTTATTTGGTACTTTTTTTACCCGAAAGATTGCGAGTACTCGTTAAAACCGCCCCAATGAGGCGGAGGCAGTTGTAACGAGCACCGATAATCAATGTTCCATTACGAAAACACGCCTATACAGATACATTGTAAATTTTACTGCCGAAAAAAAACAAAAAACAATAACAATTTTCAGATAAAAACATGTGATATTTTTCTTATTCTGCTCAAAGTAGAAATAATAAAAATACGGTTTACCACTGTTAACCCCAGTTGAACTATATTAAAGTGGGGTTCAAGAGGTCAGAATTATATAGGCGTGTTTTAGTTAAAGAAATCTTTACGTTTGGAAGACGTCATTTTAGCAAACGGGTGTATTTAATATCATCACTGGGGCGTTTCGAAAGACCACTGACAAATTTGTTTGTGGCACAAATACGATAATTATAGAAACAAATGCTACTATGTTGCATGCCCACGGTAGTGATACCCAAATATCCGTCACGCCCAGATTTGCTCGGACTGATTTCAGAAGTTTGTTTTTCATCAGTTATAAATTTAGCCTTTTTAGATTTTTTTTATGTAAAAAGTAAGCTGACACGTATAGAGGACGGTGACTAATAGTTGAATAATAACATTATGATTTGATCTGAATAAAAATATGCTTCAGAATAAAAAAGCAGAACTCATTAAAATGAAACTGTATCTAACAAATCTTCTACGATTTTTGTTATCATAAAAAATGAGGAACGATGTGCAAGATTACATTTAATGTTTATCTTTTTTATACGGCCTACTTATAACACATCCGTGCGGCATAGTGCATTTTTTACTTTCACCTCTCCAGAATGATGGAAATCGGTGACATTTTGCATACATGGTGCGTGCTCGTTAGAACCGTCGCATTGAGATGGTTGTAACTAATACCCACAACCTATGACTAGGAGCAGAAATGTAAAACATAATGCGTACTCCGTAAACCCAAGTTTTCTCAGTATCATGTGGAGGCTAATTGTTGGTTTTCTTTCGTTCCGTTGTTTCATCTCTGTGGTTATTTGATTTTTATGTTCTCGGAGATGTTGCATTGATCAGTTAGGGGACCTTCATGCGGACTGAACAAATTATACATTGTGTATGTCTAAATCGCGACGGATGTACGGGCGAGTATTGCGGCCGTGTAAAATCGATTTAAGCCTATCCCATTGAAATTCTTTTCACTGACCGTTCCGAGGTTGTTCTTCTGTCGCGGTTTATTTACTTTTTTTGTTATGGTTTGTCTTTGAGTGTGTGTGTAACGCTTATATTTTTTTGTTTTGGATAGCCAGTTGGGCATTTTGTGGGTAAGTAACGGTCCTTTTGGCTCCCCACTAGTGATGTTTCCATTAGGGTCTAGTTATTTCATGTTTGTGCTTCTTTCCTTTTGGTGTCTCTGATGGGAGCTGTGGGTTAATAGCGATTCCTGTTCATTGCCTTCATTTCTATGTTTAGGGAGCGTTCATTTCTGATAGTACTAGTGTGTCCACATGTGTAACAACTATCCTCGATTCACAGACTAACGCCTCTATTGCATATGCCATCAGTTTCAAAATAAGCAGGGATTTGCTACCGTAATGTTCTATGATTTTTCTATGATTTTTATGATCCCGGAGTATATATTGTATCTAGGTAAATCAGGCTTTGTTGTTCAAGGCAGAGTTGTTGCCCCCGCCCATCGGGGCTCGGAGAAATATATTGGGCTGCAAACCCACCGCACACGAGTATGGTAAACTGCTTAGAAGGTCTAAGCCTGCCGAGGCAAAGTGGTGCCCTATCAGTTTCATTGGGCGGTAGGGATTGAGGTGTAATTTCATCTCAATGTCAGGTAAAAGTCCAACAAAATTGGAAACAGCGTCTCCAAAAAGACCTAAATAGTGCTGACGTGGATGTTAAACCTCAAATCAAAGCATCGTTAGCATGGTCAGGGGCCAGTTGTTCAAGGGCTAGTTGTTCACAACTAATGACGTCATTAGTTGTTGTTGTTGTTGTTTTTGTTGTTGTTGTTTCAGCAAAACTAATACTTTATTAGATATTGTACTTGCTAGAACATTTAACAGTTTGAACACTAACGAGCTTGTTAAGCTAACAATGCTTTGAACAACTGAGCCCTGATTTTTAACATTTCTAGGAAGTACAATATCTAATATATTAACTCCTGTATTTAGCTGGAAAATGTGGGATGCTATTGCATTTGCAAGCAAACATAGTTGCACACTTGCCATATTATTTGATCAAATTTTTAACAATGTGCATCACAATAACAATTGTCCCTCTAAACGTCCGATTCATATTGAGAAAACCCTGGTCTACAGTGGTACAAATCTTCCTTATTTGTGCTTCAAGGTATAGGTTGTCGGTTTTCGTTAATATCGCCGCAAAGAGGAGGTTCTAGCGAACACTTATCACCTATGCTTAGAGTAAAAATAAAACCAACTTTCCTCAGAAACATAACCGTTAAGTATGCACTAGGTCTCACGGATGTGTTATCGTAATGTAAATATGTTAACCCTTGTCCTGCTGAATATTTAAATATGCCACACCCATTACTGATTGACAACCAATCAGATTACTAGATGCAAATTATTGTAACAGATTCATTTGACTGACAAACAATGAAGATTCTGATCAGATGGCTTCTTCAGCCATCTGATCTGGATCTACATTGTTTGAAAGATGAGGCATGTCTGGGCTCAGCAAGAAAGGGTTTAACAAACGACATTGTTAGGTTTGAAGAACTTGGCAATGATTTTCCGATAGTGGACATGTTATTAAACGCAAAATCATTATATTTATTCCAATTTCAGAACCCACCTAGAACTAGAGACGATGCATCTTATTTCTGGACTTATCTGGTTAGTTTTTCTCCATGTCGCAGATTCTCTTCAGTGTCCAGAGTTGGCGCCAAAGTGCTCGTGCGGAAAGTCATATGACTGGATCGGCAATGAGTGGAAAATGGTCTCATTTGCTAACTGCTCTTATTCCAGATTGGTTCAAGTTCCCGATTTATCTAGTTTGATTGGAAAAGACATATATCGCTTGAATCTAAATAATAATAATATCACTCGTCTGAAAAGCGACAATTTTATGAATATAAGCGTTAAACATTTAGTTCTAAGTAAAAATCCATTGAAGCCTATTGCAGAAAACACGTTTAAATACCTTCTAGATACGTTAGAAAGATTAGATATTGACGGTGTAAAGATCAAAATAGACACACAACTAGGATTTTTGAAGGGAATGACAAAACTCAAGTCCCTTGATCTGGGATATAATTTGTTGAAGAACAAGTACAAGGTTCTGCCATCGGGGTTATTTGCGGATCTTAACTTAACATCCCTGATGAGCCTTACTCTTCAGGCATTACAAATGTCAAAGTTAGAAGAAGGCACTTTCACAGGTATTGAAGGTTTGGAACAACTTGATTTATCATACAACTTTTTGCCGGAGTTTCCGACAGAGCTTCTAAAACTGAAGGAACTAAAGCGGTTGAAGCTGTATACCAATGAAATTATGAACCTTAGAAATAATACGTTTGCTGGTCTGACAAAACTCCAAAAGTTGCTCATTGGCGTAAATGATATTGGCGCAATAGAAGAAGGAGCGTTTAATGATTTGGAAGAGTCACTGGAAGAGATCAACCTTTATCTTAACCCCCTACGAGCTGTGCCTACCGAAGCGCTTTCAAACCTCAAAAAGTTAAAGAAACTAAGTCTTGTGAAAAATAGTTTGTCGCAAGTGCCAAATGGTTCATTCGTTGGTGACTACGAGCTGGAAGAACTTCAGATAGGCGACAACCCAAATCTTTCATTTGAAGACGATGGAATGTTCCATGGAATAGAAGATTCCTTGCAAACACTTTTTATACGTAGTTTAAATTTAGAAAATTTACCAATAAAAGTTCTCAGCAGATTAAAAAGTCTGGATTATTTAGACGCAACAGACAATAATATAAAGAAAATAGATAAAAGATTTTTCAAAGGTTTACAACTAAGTACTATAAAATTAATGTGGAACAAAATCAAACATATAGACCACAGAGCTTTTAGACATTTTCCCAAAGGTGTGATACTGGATTTACACGAGAATTTAATTCATAATATATCATTCATCCTGAATGTCGAGAAATGTACATTTAAAGAAGTATATCTTACGAGAAACAGAATAAAATGTAGTTGTGAGGTGGAAGAAGTATTAAATAGTGGGCTAGTAGCTTGGGACGTTACTGGAGAGTGTTACGTTGATGACAATAAAGACAAAAGGTGGTACAACTTCAAAGATCCAAAATTAATGGATTATTTTCGAAAGAACTGTGAAATGACCAAACCATATTCAACGTGTTACCAGAGCGTCTCATCCAAATGTTCTGTGCCTGATTCATGCCAACCGTGTTTTATCCATGTCATATCTCTTATAATCATATTCGCTTTAGTCACGTGATAAACAATGGAAACACATAACCTTTCAAACGAGAATTTTAGCCACAATATCAGAATGCCGGTTTGAAGTATAGTCTAGGCGCGTAATGTATATGTACGAACTATGATCCACAGGTCCCTGTACATTACCTTAACACACCCGTGCGACATAGTGCATTTTTCACATCTCCAAAATGGCTACTTTTCTGATGAAAATCCGTGATATTTTTCTTTTTATACTGCAATCATAGGTTATGCATGTTCGTTAGAACCGCCTCGTTTAGGCGGTTCTTACGAGTACCCACAACCTATGTCTTTGAACAGAAATATAAAAAAAATAATGTTTTCTCTATATAAAGTGGGGTTTAGGGGTGTTTATTTCACGGACTTGTTCACGTGTTGAAAAATATCCCTGTAAAGATCAAGCTGGTGTTTACAGGGGTATACATATTTTTATGCTTCAGGCGCCTGAAAGAGGTAGTTCCAACAAGCACCCACAATTTATGTTAGGAGTACATCATGGACATGTATAAATGAGAAATATTTCACACATTTTCATCATCACGTTGACAGGTCCGTAAAATGAACACCCACTTAAAGCCCACCTTATCACGTTTACGGGGGTATACGTTATTTTTTCTTATTTCTGCTGCAAGACATACATGTAGGTTGTGGGTACTCGTTAGAACCGGTTCTATCGAGAACCCACAACCTATGTTTAGGGCATTTATAAAAACAATATCACATTTTTTAGACTTGAAAGAGTGATGAGGATATAATCGTTTTGGGGATATGAAAGAATTCGCTATATCACACGGATGTTTCGTTCTATATTCTTCTAAATCAAACCTTCGCCGGCCGTCTGTTAACTTGCACGAAAAGTGGCGACGTTCAAATGTGCAAGATATCCTTTTCTGATCTGCTTACCGTTTTGCATATTTCACCGAATTTTTAAGAAGCGTTACATTGCAGAGCTACACCAACTACATGTACGTATAGCACACATATTGCTTAGCTTTAGAAAAATGACGCATGTTTGAAAAATAAAATAGACGGAGAAAATCTAGAAAATAAAGCTGAACTGGCTTATCCACCGGGTTTGAATCTTTCTTCTAAAAACATCAGCTAAGTTTTTGTTTTAGGCTTTTGTGGCGCATTTACATATTAAGTGCTGTAATTCTACTTACATGTAGCTATAACAGAGGCCTAAAAAGTGTTTTCGGTGCACTACACCATGTGAACATGTCCGTGAAATGAACACCCCCTTACACCCACTGGGGTTTACGGGGGTAAACAATATTTTTCGTATTTCTGCTCCAAGATATAGGTTGTGGGTACTCGTTAGAACCGCCTAAATGAGGCGGTTCTAACGAGTACCCACAACCTATGTTTGCAGTATAAATAAGAAAAATATCGCAGATTTTCGACAAAAAAGTAGCCATTGTGGAGTTGTAAAAATTGCACTATATCTCGTAATGACATATTTACGTAAGAAATGAAGCTAATTTTTAGGGGATAACTGTATTGAAAATTGTCATTTGTGGAGGTAATTCGGCGGTGTTACGGTCTGAAATTTCGTTTTACGGCGACGCGTGAGAGGAGCCGTAAAATGTAATTCGCGACCGCAAAACCGACGATTTACCTCCCCTATACAAATATCCCCGTTCTTATGCTCTTATTCAGTTGTTTTGTTAAAAATTGTATTATTTTGCTCAAAGCGACAAACGTTGTGTTGCATAAAAGCCAAATGCTACCCAATGAACAGCGACGTTGCATGATAGCGTCGGGTTTCCGACAGTATATCGAAGGATTATCCAATCCAATACGATGCTAGGGGCGTATTCAACCTTGCATACAACAGTGCTGTTTATGAAGAAACTCAATAAAACCGAGTTTCCGGTTTTCATTCTAATAATGTACTCTTTGCTTCCAAAGTTAACCTTTTTCATTTATTTCACATAACAAAGGCAAGTGCATCAGAAGTAACGTTCATTGACGTAAGAACAATATCGAGACACGAGCAAGTGAACCCGCGAACGCCTTGTTCATGAATCTATGAGGGGCATACTTCAACGAACATTAAATAAATAATATATTACTTAGGTTTACTTTACTTTCAATCCACTGTTTTGACGAACGATGGCTGAAATTGCCGGCCTCGGTAGCTCAGTCGGATGTGCGTCTGACTGGTGATCAGGAGGATGCGGTTTCGATACATGCCAGGGTCAGCAACATTCTTTCGTGGAGATTGATCATGATATCTTTTCTACGGCCATTCTCTCCCTTCTGCTGATTCAAGAACGGCAGCGAAAGAATGCGCACTGTGCTGATTAACATAGAAGTGAAGGCAATGATCAGAAATCGATACAATTAACCCACAACTCGCAGCAGTGGCACCAAAGGGAAAGAAACACAAATATGAAATAACTAGACCCTAATGGAAACACCAACAGCGGAAAGTTACTTTCTCACAAAATGGCCAACTGGCTATCCAAACAAAATCATATAAGCGAAACACACACCCAAAGACAAACGATAACAAAATTAACCGTGACAGAAGAACCGCATTGGAACGGTTAGTGAAACGAATTCCAATGGGGGAGGGGGCTTAAATCGATTTTACGCAGCTGTAATCCTCGCCCTTACTGCCGTCGCGATTTAGACAAATAATTTTGTCAGTCCGCTTGAAGGCTCATCAGTGCAACATTTCCGAGAACACAAAAATCAAACAACCACAGAGATGAAACAACGTTGAGGACTCGACAGCAAGAAACCACCGAAATGCTGGAGCAAAAGAAAACCAACAGTCAGACCCCGACGGGCCCGACCAGAGACAGAGCACCAGACACCAACCAACATTACATAAAATTAAATTCTCCCTAATTCCTAGTAAGCCTTTACGCCGGAACTGTCATAGAATCTGAGGACTGGCTCACCAGTGTACAATTAAAAAGGAAGCAAAGTTGTCAACCGTGTTTGGGCTGAGTACCATGCATTCAGTCTGTCATATAACACCCATGCTGCATCAAAATGCCGCACCCAACCCTCCTGTATCGAAGAATGATTCCACGAAATCGGGTGCAATTATATATTTTTCTGAATTTATATACTATGTCACCATACAATTAGGGTTCCGATAGACCTTGTTATAGAAGAGATTTAAGTCAAACACTGAATTTTGAAATTAAACCTGGACCTTAAACGGTTACCCAATAAATGCGCCTTATCGTAAGGAGCAAAAATATATCTTATACTTTAGTACAATATTCTGAATCGTTTGCAGGATAAAATGCATTCTTACTTTTCCAATACAAAAGCATATGTGTCACAGTTTGACCTAGGCACAAAGAATGTCAAGGTCAACCCAGGGCCACCATTTTAGCACTTTATGATGGGCCTACGTCCCAGATGCTATTTATCAAGTTCCGTGGAAATCTGCCCAGTGGTTCTGGAGAAGACTATTTTTGAAGGGTTTTTACCATATATGGCTTGGCGGCCATTTTGGTCATGTGACCTGGACCCCATGAGAAATTTTGGTTTTACCCATCCCAAAGAGGCTCCATATGAAATATGACTTCAATCGGCCCAACGGTTTTCGAGAAGAAGCAAATCAAAAATTTTCACATTTTTCGCCTCGGCGAGGCTATGCTAAATGGAAAGTAATATTTAGCAAGTTCATTGGTTAGATCTCATTGATATCTATCAGTATGCCAAAATTATTTAAATATTTCAATCGGTTAAGTCACTATCACCAATTTTCACAAACGGGTTACGGATGGACAGACAGACTGACAGAATGACACGGTGATTTTAGGGCACTCTTAGAAAATCAACCGACTTCAGTCGGTCGCTTTTTGCGGGTCGTGCAATCTGAATAACGTCTATAAAATTTTGAAAAGGCTTTGCACAGTTTATGATACCGATAAACCTGATTAAGAAGTTTAGCAGTTAACAATTTATTACGAGTGTTGAAGGCAGTTACATGACTAAACAATATGGCAAATCGATTTTTTTTGCAAAATATAAACGTCATAGGATGCCGCACGAGGAACAGCACAATCCAAGAAAGGAAAATTTACAATCTCAAAATCAAAACCAAATAAAAATCAAAAATGAGTTCCTTTAAGAGCAATGAAAACATTCATAAGAAAGAAGATGGGTCATACTACGTAGTTTCGGCTAATAAAGCCTCATCAGTGACCCTGTAATGATCCGGCAAAGAATGCCAGAGGAAACATACTGCAATTTGCCTGCCAAGGAAAAATGTGGATAGATAAACTGACCGGCTCAAAAATGACATAGACGCTTCCGTGGTGTAGTGGTTACGCTACTCGCCTTGTAAACCAGGGATCGGAGGATCGGTCCCGGGCTTCTCCAGACTTTCGGATTAGTCTTTAAACCGAGGTCCCGTCTCCGTATGACCTTAGCTGTTGGTGGGACGTAAAACTCAAACCCCCACTCACTCACTTAAAAATGACATACATGAAAATTGTGTTGACTGTGGCATTAAATTCCAATACAAACAAAAAACGAGGGCTGACATTGAATGAAGAATACAGTTGCGTACAGCCCAACTAGAACGAAACAGGGGGTCAACGTCGGGCCGACAACGATACGACGTTAACACGTCGTATCGCTGTCGGTCCAACGTTGGCCCGACATGCTTTTCTGACTGGGAAATTTCCTATTGACAACGGAACAGCATCCTTGACGTTATAGCGTCACCGACTAACCATTGTATTGGAGAGAACCATGGTTTATTTGGACTGCACTTAACTCATTTTACCAGAAACCCCAAAACGGGCACCCTTGCAAACAGTGCAGGCCCAGATCAGACGCCGCAGAAAGCGGCGTTGATCTGGGCCTCCACTGTTTGCTCAAAGTTCTGTCATTTTCCAAATAAATTTTGATGAAAACACAACCTGACACCCCTAAATTTTGAAGTGGACTCCTGCTATATATAAGGAGGGAGATTCCATTTGGTACAAAAAGGGTTAATAATCATGTAACTTCGCACGAGTCAATGTATGGCAAAGTTAATGTAACGATGGGACAATTTCTGTAATTCCACTGACATCATGTTAATAACCCCGTAAAATATACACCACTCTAAACCCCAATCGAGCCGGGGCACAGCATTTCCTACATTTTACATGTGCACCCAGCTAAGAATCAGATCAGCCTGCACATCGATATAGTCTAATCAAAGCCTTCTCTTTCTGCATTAAGGAACATTGGGCCCTTAGCTATCCTTAGAGTGCACAACGAAGACTCTGATCAGACTACGAGGATGCGCAGGCTGATCGGAGTCTTCTCTCGGCGCACATGTCTTATTGTATGTTTTGTCGTGCGTTGGCTCAATTAATATAACAAAAACTGGGATTTACAGGGGTGTAGAATATATTTCTTATTTCTGTTATTCTATATAGGTTGTTGGGGGTGGTTGGATGAGGCAAAGGTGACATGTATCTTGCGTCACTGGAGCGTCCAACTGATATTGGCTTACAGTTGGACATGGCTAGCTGCCCGTGCAGCAGGTAAGGTACGGGGGGGGGGGGGGGGAGGTGTTGTTATTTCTTCTGTTTCTACACTTCCATTCGTATTCCCCTTTCTCCTCTGTCCCTCATTTTCATCGCCACTACTATCTCTTCTATATCTTTTCTCCCTTTCTCTGCGAGACGACACAAAATGACCCACAAGGGTTGACCTGTCGTTAAACCAAAACAATCAATCTACATTTGTTAGAACCGCATCATACCCGTTAGAACCACCCGCAACCTACAAGTATGTTTTGAGGGGAATGGGAGCACCTTCAGGGGAGGCAACTCCTGCAAATGTATTTTTGTCCACCATGTTACATGTAATAAAGGTCAACTCTTTAAGAGAGGACCCCTTTTTTCAGTGGGACAGGGCTTACAGAAAAGCGTACAGGACTTCCCGAAAGTTGTCTCCCTTTGAAAAATGGTGGAAAAATCTGCCAGGTGTTCCTATTCCCCTTAAGTGGAAATAAGAAACATATTACAGATTTTCATCAGAAAATTAGCCGTTTTGGAGATACGAAAGAATGCACTATGTCGAACTGATATGTTTTTGTAATCTCCCTCTCTCTCTCTCTCTCTCTCCCCCCCCCCCCCCGCCCATCGGGGCTTAGATAATTATATTGGGCTGCATGGTGCTTCCACACAGAGCTGAAACTGACCCACCATGATTACTAGTAAACCGCCTAGAAGGACTAAGCAAGCCCAGGCAAAGTGCTGTGAGTCAGACCGCCCAATGTATATAAGCCTTTTGGTTTCATTTGCCGGCATGGATTGAGATCTCACTTCATCTCAATGTCAGGTAAAAGTCCCACAAAATTGGAAGCAACGTCTCCAAAATGACCTAAATGGTGTTGATGGGGACATTAAAGCTCAGTTTAAACATCGTAATGGAATGGAAATACAGTAAAATTCCTATATTAAGACCACCTTTGGGACTGTTCAAAATGGTCTTTAACATCAGGTGAACAAGTCCGTGAAATGAAGACCCCCTACACCCCACTTTAATAAGAGAAAACTGGGGTTTAAAGGGGTATACATTATTTTCCTTATTTTTGCTCCACAACATAGGTTGTGGGTATTCGTTAGAACCGCGTCAATGAAGCGGTTCTAACGAGCACCCACAACCTATGTTTGCAGTATTTATAAGAAAAATATCACAGATTTTCATTAAAAATGGCCTTTTTGAAGATGTGAAAAAATGCACTATGTCGCATGGGTGTGTTATCGTAATGAGACTACTTTTGAACAGAACATTCAGAAAGGTGGTACCTGACCAGAGGACATTGTATGCAGAAAACACGGAGAAAGAATAACTACACCCTCCTAAATAAGCTTTTTAAAGTAGAATTTGTCTTAATTTTCTTAAAAGGTGTTTACAATAGCGGAATTACACTGTATATGGAAATGCAATAGGTGGCATTTGTTAAAGGTACTATGTCCCGATGTAGTTTCTGAAGTTATTTACCAACTCTTAGTATGAGAACCACAGATGCACCTTGTGAAACTCCGCACTACGAGAACACACCCGTGACATTGTGCATTCTTTCGTATCTCCAAAAAGGCTACTTTTCCTATGAAAAGTTGTGACAAATTTCTTAGCTATACTCTAAACATAGGTTGTGGGTCCTCGTTAGAACCGTCGCATTGCTATGTATAGGAGCAGAAATAAGGAAAATACTGATTACAACTGTAAACAGCAGTTTTCTCTTTATAAATGTGGGTTTTCAGGGGTGTTTATTTTACGGACTTGTTATCATATTAAAAAGTTCAGAAAGTGGGATTTCCCTGGAAAATCCTTGCACTATTCATGGGAAAGAATAAAGTGTAACATAGTTATATTTTATTTGAGAAATAGATCAGCTCTAACTGTGATTTGTTGAGTAATAAATCACAGTTTGGAGGTCAGTTGTAAAGTAGACAAATCACGAGCGCGTAGCGCGCGTGATTTGTCTACTTACACCTGACCGACAAACTGTGATTTATTACTCAGCAAATCACATACTAGAGCTGATCTATTTCGATTCTAACAAGCTGAAACTCGGCAATAATGCTGTTGTTTCCTTCAAAATCTCACAACTTTTCGCCATTGTTAGAAGAAATCCTGCTAAAATTATCGACTGAAACACATGCATTTATATCCTATTCTAACGTTTTCGATGCGAGAAAATGACGTTACACCGTCTAACGTCAAGGAAATCGACTAGTGACGTCATAAATTTGCAGTTTTAATGACGTCACTCGTCACGCTCTCCCTCGCTGTGATTTGTTGTAGAATAAAACACAGTTGTTTTCCATTGCCTATATAGGCGCGCTGTGTTAGAATTTTTCTTATTGCTGCTCGGAAACATAGATCCTTGATATTCATGATCAATAACATTACGATAACTCATCCGTGTAATATAGTGCATTTTTCCATACCTCAAAAAAGGTAATTTTATGATGAAAAATTGTGGTATTCTTCTATTTATACTCCAAACATAGGTTTTGGGTGCTCGTTAGAACCGCCTCGATGAGGCAGTTCTAACAAATACCAACAACCTATGTCTTGGAACAGATATAAGGAAAATGGTATTTATCCCCGAAAACCCCCGTTTTCTCTTTATAAAAGGGGTTTAGAGGGGTCTTTATTTCACGGACTTGTTCACTTGAAGAGGCCGTTCTAACGAGCACCCGTGATCCGTGTTTGCAACAGAAATATCGACATTACGTGAACAAGTCCGTGCAATTGACACCCCACTAAACCCCACTCTAAATACAGAAAACTTGGATATACATTATAACTCTTATTTCTGCTCCAAGACATAGGTTCTGGGTACCCGTAAGAACCGCCTCAATGAGGCGGTCCTAATGAGCACCAACAACCTATGTTTGCAGTATAAACAAGAAAAATTTCACGAATTTTAATCAGAAAAGTAGCTATTTTTGTTTGTTTGTTTGCATTGGAGTTTAACATTATTTGGGTCTTTTTTTAGCCGGTCAGTTTACCTATCCACACTTTTCCGGGGCAGGCCAGTATAGTGCACATTTTCCGTGCTGCCCTTCTTGAATCAGCGGAAGGGAGAGAATAACCTTAGAAAAGATTTCATGTTCAATCTCCACGCAAGAATGTGGCCGAACCCGCCAGGTATCGGACCCGCGACCTCCTGACCATCAGTCAGACGCGCATCTGACTGAGCTACCGAGGCCGGCTAGCCATTTTTGAGATGTGAAAAAAAAATGCACTTTATCGCACGGTTGTGTTATCGTGATGCCGCACTGACGGCACTTGTGGGTGGATTGTCTATGAAATTGGAAGATTTGGTCCTGGACGGAGAATGAGACTGTTTCGTCAAAGTCTTATGCAAACAATTTAGAACGCGGTGTCTGATCTGGGTCTACACTCTTCTAATGTTCCAGCACATGATGAGCCAAGTCATTTTTTCACATAACGTTTTCACTCAGCACTTTGACGTCACAGCGACAGGGAAAGTGTTGTAATTATTTAACCCTTCACACGACTTTATTCACACCAGCGTAGTCGCGTGGACATCAGTAAAGAAAAGCTAGTGTGCTTAATAAGTTTTGAGCGATTGACAAACTTTACACGCAAAAAATACCATAAATCTTAATAAGAAAATGTATCTTAGTGTCATAGATAAAAGCATTTTTCGCACGGGCGTGTTATCCAAGAATAGACTCGACTCACTTCTCTATCGGCGCTTTAGCCCTCGCAAAAGCAATCCCAGGACTGTTTAAGCATAGTAGGGGTGCCCAGTTTCATTTGGATGAAATGAGGAATAGGGGGGGGGGGGGTTGAGAGAGAGGTTCATGGCATTGTTCTATGGTTACTACAGCACCAGTCAATGGCGTAGAAGAAATGTATTATTACGCAGAGCAAGGAACTCTTTTCCGAGCTTCTTTTAAAGAAAAAAAATGCTCCCGAGGAGAGCATTTTTCCATTAATTTCAGCCGTTGAAAGGCTTTACATTTTCATGTGAGTGATCTATCTTTATTGCGTATTCCGTTTCACATAAATGTGTACGTAGTGTTCGTAATGCCAGCTATGCATTTTCCAGTGATTCATGTATGCACGTCCTGTCACCCCATTAGTGAAATGCATGATCCAATTTCCCTGCCGCTGGTGCGATTCGAATGCGGACCTCCAGAGTGCGGGCCAGAAATACAGCTTACCAATTAGGCCATGAACACATTTAAATAATAAAAAAATCGGGCTTACTACGAAAAACGAAAACCAGGGAGTTGTTGTCATGAATCTGTATGTCAACCTAAATATAGACTTTTCTTGAAGAATACAGGTTTAACATGTTTCCTCTTAAAGTATATTCCGAGAGTAATCAATCACATGTTGTCTCTTCTTGTCAGTTCTTGATGTTAACAAGTTTGTGTGGATAACACCCAGTAAACCCCTGTAAACACATGGAGAAAATTGGGACTTACAGGGGTGCTCCAAGACATAGCTTGTGGGTACTCTTAAGAACCGCCGCAGGGGTTCTAACGAGCACCCACAACCTATGTTTGCAGTATAGATAAGAAAAATATCACATATTTTCACCAGAAAAGTTGCCATTTTTGAGATAAGAAAAATGCACTATGCTGCACGGGTGTGTTATCGTAATGTCGAAGCTCCGACGGGCAGCGGCGTATCACAGATTGTAAATTTAAAGAAAAATAACCGTTTCGGAGGTATGCGAGTATGTCACAGCGATAAAAAATCGTAATGTGAAAACCCCTAAAAAAGTGAAATGCTCGTAGTGATATCTACCATTCATTTTCAATGTTCGTTGATGCGAGAATAACATTGTTTCACGAATAAACTAAGTGAATTGTTGCTCGTGAATTGATATTGTTCATAATGCAGCCATCACGCAAACACGACCGTGAAATGAACACCCACTAAGCCCCACTCTATATAGATAAAACTGGAGTCTCCGGGGGTATATATTATTTTCCTTGTTTCTGGTCCAGGACATAGGTTGTGGGTACTCGTTAGAAACGCCTCAATGAGGCGGTTCTAACGAGCACCCACAACCTATGTTTGCATTATAAATAAGAAAAATATCACGGATTTTCATCAGAAAATAACCATTTTGGAGATGTAAAAAATGCACTATGCCGCACGGGTGTGTTATCGTAATGGTGAACCCCAAATAAATACTGACATTTACATTATTTGCCTACCATTATTGTTTGAATTCATTAGAATAAAGGCAGGTCGTGTGTTGTCATTGGAATCGCCTCATCGAGACGATTCAAATGAATCGTATATTGTATTTTCCTTTGTTTATTTTTTTTTTTAGCATTTTTGATTCAAAATATGAAGCTTCATTTGTAATTATTTTTCGTATTATACAAGTGCTTTATGCCGTCCCCGCTCAACGGGGTTTGGGGGAAATAGACTGGGCTGCATGGTGTTTCCACGCAGAGCTGAAACTGGCTACGTATGTGTACTGGTAAACCGCTTAGAAGGACTAAGCCTGTCCAGGCCAAGTGGTGTGTCAGACCGTCCAATGCATACAAGCCGTCTGCTTTCATTGGGTGGCATGGGTTAAGATGTCTTTTCATCTCAATGTCGGTACACGTCCCACAAAATTGGAACAACGTCTCCAAAATGACCCAGATAGTGTAAATAAACAAACAAATCAAACAAAGCGCAATAACCGATGTAGCATATACTGTGCATATATACATATATACTGTGGACATATCACACATTATTTCCCTTTGTACCGATCTTTAGCACGCCTACACAAATACATTGTCAAATTTACCGCCGAAAATACGAAAATTTTAAGATGAAACATTTGATATTTTTTCCTATTTCTACTCAAAATATAGATTGTTGGTACCCGTTAGAATCACCTCATCAGCATGATATTTTGTAAAATATGAAAGACAACGGAAAGAAATTGCCGTCCATAATATAATCCATCATATATATGAATGAACCCCCACCCACACGCACACACCCATTAACATTCAATTCGAAAGACAATTTCGTTTCGATAAAGCGGTTATCCTTCTGACATTTTCCCGTAGCTGTCCATTTCCATATGGTTACATTTACCCTCATCAAAAGAGTACAAAACATGACAAGACTACGTTGATGCGGGTTGATCTGACTCTGTACTGTCATAATGTCGTACTGTCAAAAAGCAAAGTGGTCTTCGAGTATGTGCGACCGACGAAGACTCAAAATTATGGGACTTAGATTTATTTATGTCTCCCCCGAAAAAAATTTTTTCCGAGAGACATATTGTTTTTCCCCGTGCGTCTGTCTGTCTGTCCGTCCGTCTGTCTGTCCGTCTGTCACACATTAGTGTCCGCTCTATAACTTGAAAACCGTTCGAGCTATCTTCACGAAACTTCATATAAATATTAATCAGCATTAGACGACGTGCAATGCCGAGAACTATAACTCTCACGTTTATCCTTTTTGAATTATCTCCCTTGGAAGTTTGTTGGTATGTATATATGTATGGGCAAATCGTGTCCGGTCAATAACTTTCATATTTTCAGATGGATTTTAAAATTACTTGGCAGAAATATTAACAACCATGAGACGATGTGTGGTGTGCATGAGGTAGGTCGGTGGCTCAAAGGTTAAGGTCATACTTGGAGGTCAAAGGTAAAAAAGGGCCTTTTTATCGTGTTTGTTCAATAACGTTCTTAATTTGAGATGGATTTTAAAATTAATTGGCAGAAATATTAACAACCATGAGTCGACGTGTGGTGCGCATGAGGCAGGTCGGTACCTCAAAGGTCAAGGTCATACTTAGAGGTCAAAGGTTGAAAAAGGGGCCTTTTTCGTGTTTGGTCAATAACTTTCTTATTTTGAGATGGATTTTAAAATTATTTGGCAGAAATGTTAACCAATATAAGACGATGTGTTGGGTGCATGACCCAGGTTGCAACCTCAAAGGACAAGGTCATACTTAGAAGTCAAAGGTAAAAAAGGGGCCTTTTTTCGAGTTTTATCAATTACTTGCTTATTTTTAGATAGAATTTGAAGTTACTTGGCAAAATGTGATCTATTATGAGACGATGTGTTGCATGCATGATTCAGTTTGGTACCTCAAATGTCAAGGTCATACATAGAGGTCAAAGGTCAAAAAGGGGCCTTTTTCGTGTTTGGTCAATAACTTTCTTATTTTTAGATGGATTTCGAAATTGCTTGGCAGAAATGTTAACCACCGTGAGATGATGTGTTGCACGCATGACCCAGTTTGGTACCTGAAAGGTCAAAGTCATACATAGTGGTTAAAGGAAAAAAAATGACCTTTTTGTGTTCTATCAATAACTTTCTTATTTTTGTATGGATTTTGAAGTTACTTTGCAGAAATGTTAACCACCATGCTATGATGTGTTGCGTGTATGACCCAAGTTGGTACCTCAATTGTCGGTCGTACTAAGAGGTCAAGGGACAAAAAGGGGCCTTTTTTAGTGTTCAGTCAATAACTTTCTTATTCCTGGATAGATTGTGAAACTACTTGGCAGAAATGTTAACCATCATGAGACGATGTGGTGCACGCTAGATCCAGGTCGGTACCTCAAAGATCAAGGTCATACTTAGAGGTCAGAGGTATTTTTTTTTTTTGTCCAGTCAATAACTTTTCTATTTCTGGATGGACTTTATAAAGTAACCATGCAGAAATGTTCACCGTCATTAGACCATGAGTCATGTGCAAGACCAAGGTCCATACCTCCAATGTCAAGGTCATACCTAGAGGTCAAAGGTGAAAAAAGGGACAGTCAATAACTTCCTTATTCTTTGATGGATTATGAAATTACTTGGCGGAAATTATAAAAATCATGAGACGATGTGTTGTACCTCAAAGGTCAAGGCCATACTTACAGGTCAAAGGTAAAAAGGGCTTTTTTGTGTACGGCCAATAACTTTTTTATTTTCTATGAACATTTTTAAAGTTACTTTGCAGAAATGTTCATCTTCATTAGATGATGTGTTGCACACAAGACTCAGCTGAATACCTCCAATGTCAAGGTCATGCTTACAGGTCAAAACTGGGGGAGACACCTGTGTTTTTGTAGAAAAACAAATTCTAGTCTAGAAATGATTTTTATTTTTTTATTTTTTTTTTTTTTTATTATTATTATGGTAAAATCCGGTGAATCACTCACAAGCTGAGTTTCATGCAGTTTGTGAGTGAGTCGCCGGAGTTAACACATCGATAAAAACCACAAAAATGATAATTCATTCCTTATCATCACAACGTTGTCATCGAAATTTTAAAAATGCCACCAGAATACAATCTCTTTAGGAATTCTTTCGAAAGCGTAAGACTGAACTTGGTAACGGCCACGGCGGAATGGTTATTCAATAACATGTAGAAGCTTTAAAAGAAACCCAAACGTAAAAACGTCAAGTCTTTAAATTTCGTTTATTTGTCTTCTATAATATGTACGTTTTCAATAGCCTCCCACCCTTTAGTCGAACGCTGTTGACGTCGTTTCATAAACAATGACGTAACGGTCGGGTTATAAACGATCTCTTTGACGTCACGTTAAATTACTACCTGTCGCTGTGTGAAATAGTTCTGAGATTTCAGCTCATGGGATTTGTCGAAGTAAAAAAACCTTTACTACAACCGATCAGATCGCTCGAAATGTACATACAGGTAACGATGGAGAAATGGGAATTATTCTTAGAAACAAAATCACCGGGGGCATAGCGTGTCTGGAATGACAAACCTCCATTTTATAACGTCACTAGCAGATTTGTTTGACGTGTAGCGTCATTTTCTTGCACCAAATACGTTTGAAACGGACTTTAATGCATCAGTTACAATCAATAACGTTGGTGGGATTTCTTCTAACAATATCGAAGCTAAGGGAGAATTGGAGGAATCAAGAAAATCATTACGTAAACACGCCTATACAGATAAATTGCCACCTTTATCGCCGAAAAAAATGAAAATTTTAAGATGAAAATTGTGATATTTTTCTTATTTCTGCTCGACATATAGATTGTGGGCACTCGATAGAACCGCCTCATCGAGGCGGTACTAACAAGTACCCACAATCTATATTTTAGAGCAGAAATAAGAAAAATAAGGTATACCCCGGACAGCCCAGTTTTACTATTTAAAAGTGGGGTTCAAAGGGGTCAAAATTATATAGGCGTGTTTTCGTGATGTGTTGTTAATAATCGACATAGTTTAGCTCTAGGAAATGTCAATATGTAACAGTAAACGAAGTTTTTTCTATATAAATTAAATTATATTAAATATATTACATGTACATGTTCATTGAATAGAGGATCTTTCATGAGAGTTTACTTGTATTTCATATAAAATTTGTGAAACGAGCCTCCGTCATGTTACATACATTTCATATAAAATGGTCACGCGTGTAAGATTCTGTTTATCATACAATGGTTTTAAATTTAAATGTTATTGTCGAAGAATTTCAGAACGGGTTCAATACAAAACATGGTGTGGCTAGGGACGGCGTCATGACGCTGGGCACCAGCAACCATGTGTTAATATTTACATTTCCAGTGTAAAATCTAATGTAAACCTATAGAAAGCCGGCCTCGTTGGCTCAGTCGGATGCGCGTCTGACTGGTGATCAGGAGGACGCGGGTTCGACTCCCGCCGGGGTCGGCAACATTCTTTCGTGGAGATTGATCATGAAATCTTTTCTACGGTTATTCTCTCCCTTCCGCTGATTCAAGAAGGGCAGTTGTCAGTTTCTGGCGAAAGAATGTGCACTGTACTGGTTAACCGCTTACGTATAAGCATGCCCAGGAAAGTGTGGATAGGTAAACTGACCGGCTCAAAAATGACCTAAATAGTGTTGACTGGGCCGTTAAACTCCAATACAAACAAACAAACAAAACCTATAGAAAACAATTGCGTTCATACTTCCATGAACGCATCGAATCACGTGATTTTCAGTGACGTTAAGTGACGTCATTCTAAACCATTGTTCTCTACGGGCGTTGATGACGTCAACGCTGCTCCGCTCTTTGTAGAAAAACAGCGTGTAAATGTTTTTCAGCTTTAAAAGTTTGCCCTACAAGCATTTTTTCGCCCGGTGATGAGTGGCAAATAATGTAAATATAAAAAATAAACTTAATTTTTCTGCTTTTCATGAAAGTATGAACGACAGTGGGTCGCTAGCAAAGTTTACATGAACCCCTTTGGGGTCCACTTACTTTGCACGCGACCCACTGCGTTCATACTTCCATGAACTGCAGAAAAATAAATTTCATTTCTTAAATATATGTGCCGCAATATAGTTTTATGACATGATGTTATACGCTATTCTTGTATAAATATCTGTGCGCATGGCTGTTTGAAGCCATTGTCTAATGGACCGAAAGCCGTGGTCAAACAGTAAAAACCACGTTCAAATCATGAAATTCGCGTGCTATTTGAACATGGATTTTGAGCTGTTGATGTCACAAGACGTGCCTTGCTTTGTTTACGTTACGTTAAGCGACGTAACTTTATCGCCCTGAATGAAGGTTTTAGGGCTCTGTGATGACGTCAGATGGTTTCTACGTAACAACGTCATTGTAAACAACATTCCGAACTGGCCGCCATGTTGGTTCGCCGGTCGCATTTGAGAGTTTATATGGAGTTTATTTGGCGCGTTTGGGCATTTTCATCAAAATTTGCTGTCGGAATCGTAAGTTATGCAAGAACAACGATCATCAATGCTTATTTCATTGCATTAACATTTGCTGGATCCCTCGGAAGATATTAAGTTATGCAAGAACAACGATCATCCATGGTTAATTCATTGCATTTACATTTGCCGGATCCCTCGGAAGATATTTGAACATTCGGCCTGGCGGCCTCATGTTCAAACAGCTTCCTGTGGACCCGGCGAATGTTAATGCATGAAAAACCATGGTTGATCCCTATATTAAATAGCGACTTCATACGATAAACAAACTTGTTAACGTGTTATGCGAGTCATAAGCCTCTGGCATTTGGATGAAACTTCACGAAACTGTGATGGATAGTATCAGCCTGTGAATATATTGCTGTGTCCAAGTTCACTGAGTTCAAAACATACGCATGCGAGTTTATCCCTTTATTCAAAATCTTTCTGAAATGTCCGAGTGAGTGAGATTCCAAGTAGGCACACAACATGCATACATGTCGAATAGACTTTAATGCGACATTGTTTTAACGTCTTATGCCCAGTGCGTTCTTGTTTTCATAGTCAAATTGCTTATTCCTCAACGGAACCTGTCAAGATCGAAACATTGTCCAATTTGGCATCAGAGCAACGCAGTTTATTGCAAAAAAACTATAGAAGTGTATTATGATAGGTGCGTAGCAAGGTTACGTCGTGTATTATGATAGGTACCTAGCAAAGATACGACGGGTAGATTACCTCGTGTCAGCATCGATGCAATGTCAGGACCTCGAGTCGACTTTAAAGCAACGTTGTTTAAGAGGCATGTGCTGAGTGCGTTTCGTTTTTCATATAATAAAAATGCTATTTTACACGTTTTCTATAAATGCTTACACGCCTTGTACTTTCATCATCCAGCTCATCCGAGTACTGGCAAATATACAGTTTGTCTGCACTATGGGAGACACATACTGCCGAAACATACCCTGTATCAGTACTTAATAAATCTCGCGTATCACCCACTTCTGACACAGTCAAAATCCGCTTTTTGTCAGTATCTGCGATATATAATTTGTCGTTATATAGCAAAATACAGCTAGCATTCATGTCTGATCTTGTCCAGATTACCTCCCCTTTCTCATTGAATCTAGTGATACTCCTGTCTCCATGGATATAGAACCTGTTTCCAGCCTCATTCAACTGGAGCTTACCAGTTATACCTGTCTCTACTGCACCTTCTTCCTTGCCCGTGATACCTAAAATATGAATATGGCCAGCCTTACATAGTACATGTATTCTTCCTTTCCTATGATTGATGTCATTTATCCATTCTTTACAGCTGAGTGTAATGTCCCTAGTGTGAGTAACCCGATCCTTAACAACATAAAACACTCGGATAAGACTTTTATACGGGAATGCAATTGCGAACGAGCTTGATCCCGTCACACATATACCACATGGTATGTACTCTAACGATGACTCATAAACAGCCCTGAACTCAGAACTGAGCAAGTACAAACTCATCTGAAGTTGATCCAGTATAACAAACCGTCCATTCTGAAGAGATATAATGCCGGATAAATTACTCCTTAAGTTCTTTTGACTTGGAATGACGTACGACTTGTCAAATTCGAATACAGACATATTATCTACCGTAGGTACCTTTAAAGTGGCTTTCCTTGGTGTTCTGCTGGAAGAGAAAGACCTGCGCTGAATCCACTCCTTCCGAATGCCTTCCGCCGTTTCTTCTTGGCAAATTTTATTCAGATCCGCTTCTATGCTTCTTGATTTCTTGACAGTATAAAATATGGATGCCAGCGATGGTTTCTGATCCACAGCCTCACCAACAGAGCCGAATCTGTTTCGAGGACAGAGTGCCTTGGTGGCTGGAAAAACAATATCACCATATACGGAGGCTGGGTTTCTTGATGCGCTGGCAGATCTGCTTCTTGTCTGCACATTCCTTTCCTTGGAATTTTCCTTGAACTGCTTTAACGTTCTTTTTTCCGGACGAGACCGTGTAAACAGTGTGTTCTCGAGTTTCTCGACTGCACATCGAACATTTGAAGGCTTTCTTTCTTCTGACGATTTAAATCGCTTATCAGGTATTTTCTCTAAAGATGTTTTGGTCTCGTTTCGTGTTGGCCCTGTTGTAAGTTTCGTTTTTAACACAGGTGTGTTGTTTTCAGAATGTCTATCAATACGGATGAGTTTCGCGGGATAAAGTATAGGCGAATGCACAAGTTTCGCAGCTTTCAAACCGACGGGTTCGGTGTCCAGATCATCCACACTATCCTCTGAATTACCTAAGCCTTCACCAGAGTCGAAATCGTTATCGGAAGAAGATGTGGTTGGTTTTGCTTCATTTAAAGACATCACACCATTAGACGATTCATTGAGATCAGCTCCTGATAGTTCGTCAGTAGAAATTAAACTCAAGTCATTGAATGACATTGTTGAAATACCGCTTTCTTTTAGCTTATTCTCTGCACTTTCGTTTAAATGAGCTGCGGATGATAAAGTGTCAATAAACTGGCAAGTATCTACGTTTTCAACCGATGCTGACCTCAAGAGGCCTTGTCTGTCTAATGGGATGTGTAACAGAACTGAAGTGTTTTTCTCAAAGGTCAAAGATTTACTCAGGTTTTCGGTAAAATTAGCATAGCTGTTTTCATCTGTACCACTAATTTGGCTTGTATCATTAGTGCTTTTCGGAGCTATGTTTTTCTCTTTTGTTATACTATCTGATGTTTCACATTTGTCTAGCAAAGCATTTTGTGTATGCACATCAAATTTGCTGGTTGCCTTGTCAAAACTTTCTAATTTCGACAAATTTGTTGTTGATTTATATCTCTTTAAGCCTGCTATAGACATAACGGGGCTGTGTCGCTCAGTTGCATTATTCAGGAGCACATGTTTGCAAATAGATTCTGATTTCAAACTTTCATTATGGGTTTCGATATTTTGAACAGCTTTCGTTTTATTGTCAACCTTCTTCAGATTAGTACCCGTTTGGTTATCTTCCATATTATCATCAATATCACCAGATGCATCGTATTTTAAGTCAGATGTGTCCACATGTGCATTAGAGGGAGACTCAAGACGCGGCAGGGCATATTTAGAACGCAGTTTGTCAATAATTTCACGCCTAGCCGTTCTGACATTTTCCTTAAATTTGATTTCTTCTATATCTAAACCCCGTGTGTCTGTTTCTATGGCATGATGCCTCCGGTTGTCATCTGTATCGCCGCTTTTCCAAAGACGCTTTTCTTCTGTTTTCTTTTCTTTTGCATTATCTATTTGTTTAGTGTGAGTGTTCAAAACCAGGTTGGCATCTTTCTCAGGTGAGTAGTTGGTGTTCTTGCTTCGAATATCACTTGATTTGTGTTCCATTTGCGATTTATTTTCTTTAGTATTTTCTTTAAACTCAGAATGATATATTTCAGTTTTAAGGGCTTCACTTTGCCTGTCAACGGGCTTGTGCGCATCTGAAACAGTTACTTCTGGACTGGACGTATCATGGCGAGACCCACTGTTAGGTACTTGATCCGTTTTCACATCTTGACTTTTTATTGCCATGTTCGTTGCTGGCACTTTTGGTAGTAAACGTTTTGGAGTAAGACGCTGATTGGCATTACTGCGTGGATTAGCCGGGCCATCTACGTTGATCTCATCCGTAAACGCTCTTAGATCTCTAACGTCGTTCCTTCGGTTATTGTCATTGTTCGGTATGCCACTATTATATGCATTTGTTTCGTCCTTTTTCGTTCCGACTCCAAATTTATCGGAATGTGATTCTTGATATTCGCCTTTTGGTGAGTCTGAGCCCTCGCTACTTGACAGTTTACTTTGAGATTCAGACGGGCTGTACATTTTTGTTTGTCTCGTTACAAGATATCTAGCATCCCGCTCATAAGAAGTGAGTATTTCATCTTTGTTTAACTGACAATGTGATATCGGCGACGTTTTACGTCTGGTTGGTTTCTCTGTTAATAATAACTGTCTATCTAAAGGAGAATGTCTGATAGTGTGCGAATCAAAGGACATCCTCTCACGTCTATTTAACACATGTGAAGTTGTTGACACTCCATTATTAAATTTAAATCGATTAGGTATCTGCATGTCATTTGTTGCAACTAAGCTGCCAGAAGACGATGGAGTAGGGGTCCGGCATCTGCGGGCATTTAACAGCGGTAAACTGCTAGACCTATCCCTCGTGTAGAAGTGTCTTTCAGCACGACCGGCAGATGAAGGTCTTCTCTGATTGGACAAAGGATATCCTCTTAACGGCCCAGGACTATCACCTCTTATAGAACCTTCCGATGAATCACTACCGTTCGGTATGAATCCAATGGCTTCAAATTTATCCATGATAGTCTTTTGGGGATCATTATATATATTGTTTCCAGGTAACTTTTTATATGTATTGTCAAATTGATTCCTTTGCAACTTAGGTTTGTCATAACCACGAGTTTTAATTAAACTTGTTTCTGATTTTGTATCAGAGTTAGCTCTTGGGCGTTTGAGTGGGTATGATACGTTCGTTTCATTATCAGAATTGGCTGTATCTGTGTCATCCGATTCCTCAACATATAGCGGCGATTTTGTTCTAAAACTTGCTTCGATGCTATTCTTTTGAAAGCTTATTGACATTGGAATCTGCATCAGACGCTGACAAAGCTGCGTTACTTGCTCTACAACTATTTTATAAACTGATTCGACTTCGCCTACTTTTGGAATTTCCTTTAAAGTTTTCTCGGCATCTTTGATGCGCCGTTTTGCTCTCTTGATTTCTGAAGTCTTGTTGCGTTTGTGGGAAGTTCGGTGAGATAAAGCTTTTTCCGATTTCTTTATTCTGAAAGTACGATACGGGTAGAAAGTAAGATTGTCGGTGTTTATTACGTTCTTCCATCACGTGAACTCGTCCGTAAAAAGAGTACCCCGCTAAACCCCATTTTATGTAGAGACAACTGGGGTTTACGGGGGTAAACATTATTTTTCTTATTTCTTCTCCAAGACATAGGTTGTGGGTATTCGTTAGAACCGACTGAATGAGGCGGTTCTAAGGAACCACGAACACCCACAACCTATGTTTTCAGTATAAATACAAAATATCACGGATTTTCTTCAGAAAAGTAGCCATTTTAGAGATGTCAAAAATGCCCTATACCGCACGGATGTGTTAGTGAGTGTATGTTTGAGATTTACGCCTCACCAACAGCTAAGGTCATACGGAAGCGGGACCTCGGTTTAAAGACTCATCCGAAACTCTTGAGAAGCCCGAAATCGCACGTGAACAAGTCCGTGAAATGAACACCCCTTACACCCCACTTTGTATAGAGAAAACTGGGGTTTACGGAGGTAAACATTTTTCTTATTTTTACTCCAAGACATTGGTTGTAGGTACTCGTTTGAACCGCCTCAATGAGGCGGTTCTAACGAGCACCCACAACCTATGTTTGCAGTATTTGTAAGAAAAATATCACGGATTTTCATCTGAAAAGTTGCCATTTTGGAGATGTGAAAAATACACTATGTCGCACGGGTATGTTATCGTAATGTACGCACGGGTATGTAATGTACGCATCGTAACGTACGCGGGTATGTAATGTACGCATCGTAACGGTAAACAGCACTGAAATTGGCAAGACTGATTTTGTGCCATCACTTTAGCAAGTCCGTGTATTGAACACCACTCTATACCTCAATTGATATAGAGAAAACTGGGGTTTTCGGGGGAATACAGTATTCTTCTCATTTCTGCTCTAAGATATACAGTAGGTAACCTGTGGCTACCGGTCGGAGTAAATGTAAGAAAATGTCACTACTTTTCATTAGAAAAGTAACCATTCTGGAGATAGGAAAGAATGCCCTTTGTTGGACACGTAATGCGTTGACGTATACACATACAAGCAGAGCCGGGTCAAATTGTTCAAAACTAACTATTCCGAAAACACGCCTATACAAATATATAATATTTTTTTCGCCGAAATAATGAAGATTTTATGATGAAAAATTGTGATATTTTTTTCTTATTTCTGCTCAAAATATAGATTGTGGATACGCATTAGAACCGCTTCATCGAAGCGGTTCTAACGAGTACCCACAATCTATATTTTAGAGCAGAAATAAGAAAAATAAAGTTAATCCCTGTAAACCCCAGTTTCACTATATAATAGCGGGGTTCATGGGGGGGGGGGGGGGGGGGGGTGGTAAACGTTACATGGGCGTGTTTTCGTGATGTTACATTGTCGTTAGTTCACATATTGTCAAAACTTGAAACATAAATATAGATGTACGCAAATATTTTGCTAAAAATATGAGAGTAGCTTTTGATTATGTAAAATAAAAATAAAATAAACAAGAGCTGTCACTACAGGTAACCAATACCCCCGTGGGAGCCAATTTCTGAGTTTTGGCAAAATTTGTCGTTATATAGCAAAATACAGCTAGCATTCATGTCTGATCTAAGAACAGAATTGCAAATTTGCATTGGAAAAGTAACCATCTTGAAGATATGAAAGAATGCACTCACACGGGTGTGTTATCGTAATGATACTTACATGTACATAGAGGATCTTACATGAGTGTTCATGTATTATTGAATTTATTAAACGAGTTGAGGAAAAGGGATAAAATGCGAGGCTTTGCCGAGTTTAATAAATTCAATACTACATGAGCACGAATGCAAGATTCTATTTATCATATGACATTTAAAACGCATTTTTTTTTACGATTGTTTACAAAATTATCAATATTCCGCCATTAGTAAACGCGACGTCGTTAAGGACGTTGTGCATGTAACGTTACGGTGCGTATCTAACTAATTTGCATATTTAATCCACTAGTGGATTATCGAAAATAATACATGGCGTTATTACACTCTCAGACGCGACGTCATATGATAAATTATTTTTCAGCACAAATGGCACTGTATTGGTAGAACCGTTAATATTTTACCACTATCATGTTCAATAAACTACCAAGTCTTTGAACACTTGGGCCAAGAACTTCATTGTTAGGGTAGTGACAGATCTAAGGGTCCAATGGCAACCGGCATATCACCACCAATTGGGCGATAACTGTTACTGAAAATTGTCATTTGGGGAGGAAAATCGGCGGTATTACGGTCGGAAATTTCGTCTGACGGCGCGGCGTTCGCGGAGCCGTAAAACGTAATTTGCGAACGTAAAACCGACGATTTACCTCCGCAAATGAAAGTTTTAATACTGTTATCCTCATTTTAATGCATTTATCCAATTCTTTTGTTAAAACAATTACCCTACTTATACAAAACAGCAAACGCTGAGAGTTGCGTAAAACCAAATACCAACAAATGAAAAGCGACGTTACATGATGACGTCGGGTTTCCGACAGTATATCGCAGATTCTAATGCACTTGCGTATGTAACGCGACGTCTGATTGGATAACGTCAAAAATTTGCGACAGTATATTCTGCGATATACTGTCGGAAACCCGACGTCATCGCGTAACGTCGCTTTTCATTGGCTGGCATTTGGTTTTACGCAGCTCGTCGCGCTTGCTGCCTTTGTGCAAATAGTACAATTCATAACTTAACAACCGAATAAGTGCATTAGAATGGGGATAACTGTATTGAAAATTGTCATTTGGGGAGGTAAATCGTCGGTTTTACGGTCGCAAATTACGTTTTACGGCTCCGCTGACGCGTCGCCGTAAAACGAAATTTCCGACCGTAAAACCTCCGATTTACCTCCCCAAATGACAATTTTGAATGCAGTTATCCCCTAAATACACCGTCGCATCGCTTTTTATGTTATCCAAACAGATCATCACGAAAGCACGCCCATATAATTTTGATTCCCTTGAACCCCATTTTTATATAGTAAAACTGGGCCCAGTTGTTCAAAGCATCGTTAGCTTAACGAGCTCGTTAG
Source organism: Lucinisca nassula (assembly GCA_963580285.1). Taxonomy (NCBI): domain Eukaryota; kingdom Metazoa; phylum Mollusca; class Bivalvia; order Lucinida; family Lucinidae; genus Lucinisca; species Lucinisca nassula. The sequence continues at coordinate 85,759,827 of OY757015.1, read as the reverse complement.
TGGTCATATTGTTAACTGTTCTAGCAAGTTTAATATGTAAAATTTTGATATTTTTGCTGAAAAAATGTGAGCAGCTTTTGCATCCGCAAAAGCTGCTCACATTTTTTCAGCAAAAATATTAGCATATTTGCCATAATAAATGATCAAAGTTTTAACGATACTTTAGCTAACGACGTCGTTAGTTTTGAACAACTGGCCCTTGGTGTTTACAGGGGTAAACTTTATTTTTCTTGCTTCTGCTCTAAACTATAGATTGTGGGTACTCGTTAGAGCCGCCTCTATGAGGCGGTTCTAAGGGGAACCCACAATCTATATTTTAGAGCAGAAATAAGAAAAAAATATCACAAATGTTCACCTTAAAGGCATTTATTCTTGAAAGGTAGGACACACCGTGTGCTCATAATTGTTTTATTACCCCCTGTGATATACTCTCTGTACCAGATCAAAGGCAGCCCCTAATATGGTGATTAGTAGCTCTTGTTGAATCCCTGACTGAGGCACTTAAGGGGAAAATCAATAAGGTACAGTCTTGTCAACAGTTAGTAAATTATTGATATTCCCCAAGGAGGTCCCTTACTTGTTGAAGACAGAAGACCTCTCTTCGGCCAGCACCGAGGGCTACATAATATTATGTAATGCAATGATGGTCCTCAATAAACGAGAATAAATGCCTTTAACAGTTTTGTTTTTCGGCGGTAAAGTTTACAATGCATTTCTATAGGTTTTTTTCGCAATGCGTAGCGTTACATACGAATGTGCATTAGAATATTTGTACTGGAGTTAAACGGCCCAATCAACACTATTTTAGGTCATTTTTGAGCCGGTCAGTTTACATATCCACACTTTTCCTGGGCAGTCTTATCCGTAAGCGGTTAACCAGTACAGTGCACATTCTTTCGCCAGAAACTGACAACTGCCCTTCTTGAATCAGCGGAAGGGAGAGAATGAACGTAGCAAAGATTTCTTGATGAATATCCACGAAAGAATGTTGCCGACTCCAGCAGGAATCGAACCCGCGCACTCCTGATCGCCAGGCCGACGCGCATCCGATTCAGCTACCGAGGCCGGTTTGGATTATAATATTAAATAGATCACCGAAGTCGGGTTACGTGTGAGACGCCATGTTCTGCAACGGAAGGTCAGGTATCTCCGGGTACTCCGGTTTTCGCTCAAATCTGTTTAACGATCGGCTCGATATGAGTGAAATAATCTTGAAAGGGACCAGTCGGGTCACATGTGAGACGCCAAGTTCTACAACGGAAGAACAGTTTTCTCCGGGCACTCCGGATTTTGCCCACCTTTGTTTATCGATCGGCTCGATATGAGTGAAATAATCTTGAAGGGACAAGTCGGGTCACATGTGAGACCCCGAGTTCATCAACCGACGGTCAGGATTCTCCGGGTACTCCGGTTTTGGCCCACCTCTGTTTACGCTCGATATTAGTGAAATAATATTCAAAGGGACCAGTTGGGTCACATTTGAGACGCCAAGTTTCCCAACGGATGGTCAGGTTTATCCGGGTACTCCGTTTTTCACCCACCTCTGTTAAACGATCGGTTCGATATGAGTGAAATAATCTTGAAAGGCCCGTAACCACCCCCATCCAAAACAAAAACGAAAAACAAACTCCCTAGTACCAACGGCAACTTTCTTTCTGTTCCCGTTTCCCTTAAGAAGACTCCGTGGTGTAGTTAATGTACTCATCGCATAAACAAGGGGTTGATTCTGGGCTTCTCTAGACTTTCGGATGAGTCTGTAAACCGAGGACCCGTCTCTGTATGACCTTAGTTGTTGGTGGGACGTAAAGCGCATAACTTTGTTGTTCGCAAATACGTAAAGCTCATAACTCAACGCGGGTGATATAATAACGCACTAAAACTAAGATTGGTATTTTGCAAAGAATGCTACACACATTTACATCTTAGTTATGCCAAAACGTTGGGCCCCCGCCCATTGGGATTGGGGTCCGGATAAATGGATGGGCCTGCATGATGCTTCCATGCAGAGCTGAAACAGACTGCACATGAGTACATGTACTGGTAAACCGATTAGAAGGTCTTAGCCTGCCCAGGCAAAGTGGTGCGAGTCCATCCTACCCTGTTGGTTTCATTGGGCGACAGGGCTGTAGGTGTCATTGCATTCCTTTGTCAAGTACAAGTCCCACGTCATACAAAATTGGAAGCAACGTATCCAAAATGACCTTAATAGAATTGACGGGGACGTTTAACCCTAATTCAAACAAAATGTTTGATGTTGTTGCTGTGTATGGATGTGTGGGCGCTAATAAAATGTTGTGTATACATGGGCGCTTGAATGTGCCTTTATCAGACGTACGTTCAGTGCCCCACCAAAATGAACATTGGTAGTGTTGGCCCAGCGGTCTCTGATCAGGATCTACGCATTTTGTGAACATGACAGGAATGTGTGTAATACTTGCATTTATGGAATATATCATACAGACTTAAACTTTGCAACAGATCTGCCCTGCATTGTACCTTACCCATTTAATACCAGAAACCCCAAAACGGGTATCCTTCAAACAGTGCCGGTCCAGATCAGTCGCCGCAGAACGCGGCGTCTGACCAGGGCCTCCACTGTTTGCTAAAAGTTCAGTCATTTTCCAAATAAATGTTGATAAAAACACAACCGGACATCCCTAAATTTTGAAATAGACTCCTGCCATATATAAGGAAGAAGATTCCGTTGGTACAAAAAGGGTTAATAGGAGGTAACCAAAATTTGTTTAATGCATAAGGCGCTAAGACCAGCCCCTTTTCGCAGTAACTTACTCCTTCAGCGTGTCCTCCAGTCGTTTTATGGCTGGAATCGAACCCTTTCGCTTCTCCTCGACTTCCGTTCTAAGATGTCTGAGGGCGTTTTCTGTAAGCTCTCTCAGTTGGTTCTCGGCTGACGAGATCTGATTTACAAGGTCACCATTCTGTTTGGTATCCGCAAGAAGCCTCGAGTTAATATTGTCTTTGGCTTGCAGGAGTTGTTGCAGTGTCTCGGCGAGGTCATCCTTAGTTCCTTTGCTCGTCTTATCCATGGCGGTTTCTTCGAAACTGCAATTAAGTTATATAAACTGCATGATGGTTGTACATGTACATATGGGTAAGCCCACGCGAAAACACGGACTAATTTATTCTTTGCACAGATGTCAGTCTTATATCAAATTGCATCAGCTACATCATATAACGTTGTTTCAAGGGCACATTAGACGAATGAGCAACTTGGATTTTTTTATTTAAGAAATGATTATTTTTCTGTTGTTCATGACAGTATGGACGCAGTCGGTCGCCTACAAAGTGAATGAAACCCCGAAGAAAGAAAACATTGCGAGCGACACGCTGTCGTTCAAACTTACATTTACAGCAGAAAAATAAGTTCATTTCTTCTATTTACATTCTGGGCTCCATAAGTTCATTTCTTCTATTTACATTCTGAGCTCCATATCACTGGAAACGGGCCTCCGTGGCATAGTGGTTAAGGGCGCTTACTCTTGATCATTAGGTCTCTCACCGCTGTGGTTCGAGCCTCGCTCGGGTCATATGTGAGACGCCAAGTTCTGAAACGGAAGGTCAGGTGGTTTTTCTCCGGGTACTCCGGTTTTCGCCCACCTCTGATTAACGATCGGCTCGATATGAGTGAAATAATCTTGAAAGGGCCGTAAAACCAAAACCAAAAGAAAAAAAAAATAAATAAAAAAATAAAACATATCACTGGACGGAAAAATGCTTACAGGGCAAATTTATAAAGCTGAAACACATTTACACTCTGTTTTTCTACATAGAGCGGAACAGCGTTGACGTCGCCAACGCCCAATCAGATCGTATAGAACCATGGTTTAGAATGACGTCACTTGACGTCACTGAAAATCATGACTCGAATGGAAGTATGAACTACATTGTTTTCTATAGGTTTACCTCCCCCAATGACAATTTTCAACACAGTTATCCCCCATTGTAATGCACTTATTATTCGGTTGTTTTATTAGCCCCACTGGCCGAAGGCCAGCGGGGCTATTGTCATGGCCCTGTGTCCGTCGTGCGTCCGTGCGTCCGTGCGTCAGTGCGTCCGTGCGTCCGTGCGTCCGTACGTTAACTTTTTCTTTAAACATCTTCTCCTAAACTACTGGGCCAATTGTAACCAAACTTCACAGGAATGTTCCTTACATAGTCCTCTTCTAAATTCCTTCAAAGAATTTTGTTTCACCCAGAACTCTGGTTGCCATGGCAACAAAACCAAAAAAAAAAAAAAATAAAAATCTTTAAAAATCTTCTCCTCCAAAACCACCTGTTGGATTTCATTTTTATTTTGCATGACTGTTCCTTGGGTTGACCTCTTTCAGATTCCTTGAAGAAATTTTGATCCGACAAAAAAACATGGCCGCCATGGGCGGGGCTTATTTTCCCTATTTAACATATAGTGTAATGCTAAAACATCTTCTCCTCCTAAACTATTGGGCCCATTGTAACCAAACTTCACAGGAATGTTCCTTACTTAGTCCTCTTCTAAATTCCTTCATAGAAGTTTGTTACACCCAGAACTCTGGTTGCCATGGCAACTAAACAACACAAAATATTAAAAATCTTTAAAAATCTTCTCCTCCAAAACCACCTGTTGGATTTCATTCTTATTTTGCATGAATGTTCCTTGGGTGGACCCCTTTCAGATTCCTTGAAGAAATTTTGATCCGACAAAAAACATGGCCGCCATGGGCGGGGCTTATTTTCCCTATTTAACATATAGTGTAATGCTAAGACATCTTCTCCTCCTAAACTACTGGGCCAATTGTAACCAAACTTCACAGGAATGTTCCTTACTTAGTCCTCTTCTAAATTCCTTCAAAGAATTTTGTTACACCCAGAACTCTGGTTGCCATGGCAACAAAACCACACAAAAAATTAAAAATCTTTAAACATCTTCTCCTCCAAACCCACCTGTTGGATTTCATTATCCCCTCGCACAACATAGTTGTGAGGGGGGATATAGAATTTGTCCCGTACGTACGTACATGAGTACGTACTTTTGTCATCGCTCTGGCGCCACGTACGTATGTACTTTTGTCATCGCTCTAGCGCCACGTACGTACGTATGTACTTTTGTCATCGCTCTAGCGCCTACATTTCTTTACCGATTTTAATATAACTTCACGCAAACGTTCCTTACGACAATATCTGGAGCAAGATCGACTTTAAAGGTCATGACCTCAAGGTCAAGGTCACTCTGGCAATTTTTTGAAATCTTTGTCATGGCTCTAGCGCCTACATTTCTCCCCCAATTTCAATATAACTTCAAACAAATGATCCTTATAAAAATATCTCGAGCGAGTTGGACTTTCAAGGTCATGACCTCAAGGTCAAGGTCACTGTGGCTATTTTTAAAAAAACATTGTCATCGCTCTAGCGCTTACATTTCTTCACCAATTTCAATATACCTTCACACAAATGATCCTTATAAAAACATCTTGAGCGAGTTCCACTTTCAAGGTCATGGCTTCAAGGTCAAGGTCACAGTGGCTATTTTTAGAAAAACTTTGTCATCGCTCTAGCTCCTACATTTCTTCACTGATTTCAATATAACTTCACACAAATGTTCCTTATGACAATATCTTGAGCGAGTTGGACTTTCAAGGTCATGACCTCAAGGTCAAGGTCGCTGTGGCTATTTTTAGAAAAACATTTTCATCGCTCTAGCTCCTACATTTCTTCACCAATTTCAATATAACTTCACACAAATGTTCCTTATAAAAATATCTCCAGCGAGTTCGACTTTCCAACTCATGGCCTCAAGGTCTGGGTCACTGTGGCTATTTTTAGAAAAAACTTTGTCATCGCTCAATCGCCTATATTTCTTCACTGATTTCAATACAACTTCTCACAATTGTTCCTTATGACAATATCTCAAGAGGGTTCGACTTTCAATGTCAAGGCCTCAAGGTCAAGGTCACTGTGGCTATTTTTTAGAAAAACTTTATCATCGCTCTTTACATTTCTTCACCAATTTCAATATAACTTCATACAAATGTTCCTTATGACAATATCTCTAGCGAGTTCCACTTTCAAGGTCAAGGTCACTGTGTCTATTTTTAGAAAAACTTCGTCATCCCTCTAGCGCTTACATTTCTTCATCGATTTCAATATAACTTCACACAAAATTTTAATGTTCCTTATGACAATATCTCACCATTTCGACTTTCAAGGTCAAGGTCACTATGGCTATTTTTAGAAAACTTTGTTATCGCTCTAGCGCCTACATTTCTTCACTAATTTCAATATATCTTCACACAAATGTTGCTTATGACAATACCTCGAACGAGTTTGACTTTCAAGGTCAAGGTCACTGTGGCTATTTTTAGAAAAAACTTTGTCATTGCTCTAGCGCTTACATTTTTTTCACCAATTTCAATATTACTTCACACAAATGTTCCTTATAACAATATCTCTAGTGAGTTCCACTTATTTCTGACCTCTGTCAGATTCCTTGAAGCAATTTTGATCAGACAAAAAACATGGCCACCATGGACACGCCCATTGGCTAATTAGCTTCCATAAACTCATAAAGGGATCTTTTTTTATAAAGGGATCTTTTTTTTTTTTTTTTTTAATCTTCTCCTCCAAAACCGCTAAATGGATTTCGTTCTTAATTTTCATGAATGTTCCTTGTGTCTACCATTGTCAGATTCATTGAAGAAATTTTGATCAGACAAAAAACATGGCCGCCATGGCCACCACCTTCGGCTCATTAGCTTCCATAGACCAATAAACGGAAAAACTTCTTCTCTGAAACCATAAAGCCTAAAGCTAAGACATTTACAGTAAAACCTGTCTTAGTGGCCACCTCTATTAAGCAAGCAACCTGTCTTAAGCAAGCAGGCATTCAGTTCCCAAGAAAGGCAGATGTGTTAAATTTCACCTGTATTAAGCAAGAACCTGTCTTAAGCAAGCATATTTTGACTATCCCTTAGGCACTTGCTTAATACAGGTTGAACTGTAGTATGTAGCAAAGTTATGTGGTCACCTACTAAGTCCTGCGAACTATGACTCTTGAGTCCAAATTGGCAACGCCCCGGTGCTTAGTAGCTCCCATAGACTAATAATGACAAAATCTTGAAACTTTTTTCCTCTGAAACCATAAGGCCAAGAGCTTAGTATGTAGCAACTTGAAGTATTCATCTGCATAAATCCTGCCAACTATGCCCCTGGGGTCCAAATTGGCCACACCCTGAGGGCCATAAGCTCCCATAGACTTATACTGGGAAAAACTGACAAAAATCTTCTCTGAAACCATCATTGCCCAGAGCTTAGATATTAAGTATGCAGCAACGTCAAGTGGTCACTCAAATAAATCCTGCCAACAATGCCCCTGGGGTAAAAAATTGGTCACGCCCAGAGGCATATTAGTTCCCATAGACTTATAATAGGAAAAACTTAAAAAAAGTCTTCTTCTCTGAAACCATAAGGCCCAGAGCTTTAGATATTTAGAACGGAGCAATGCCAAATGGTCACTCACATAAATCCTGCCAACCATGGCTCTGGGGTCCAAAAAATATAGAATGGACATTCCTTGGGTGGATCACTTGTTTCTTTTTTACCCATTGCATGCGGGAAAACCCTAAATGGGTACCTTGGCAAACAGTGCTGGCCCAGATCAGACCCCACAGAACACCATGTCTGATCAGGGCCTGCACTATTTGCTAACAGAATTTTCCATCAAAAATAGAAAAAAAATAGGCCTGACACCCCTTATATGACAAATGGACTGGTCCAACATATAGCAATAGAAGAGTCCACTAGTATACCATTGGTTAATGTAATAAATATGACAATTGTCTGAAGTTAGCCGGTGGAGCGACAGGCCCTCTTGGGCCTCTTGTTAAAATTGTACTATTATGCTCAAAAGAACGAGCGTTGTATTACTAAATGCTACCCAATGGAAATCGACGTTTCATCATGACTTCGGGTTTCAACAGTTCCTTGCTGGATATTTGAAGTTATCTAATCAAGCGTCGCGTTACATACGTAAGTGCATTAGAATGTCTTATTACAGGAGCTTGACGGCCCCCGCCCATAGGGGCTTAAGAAATATATGGGCTGCATGATGCTTCGACGCAGAGCTGAATCCGGCCCGCACACTAGTACTGGTAAACTGCTTAGAGGACCTAAGCCTGTCCAGGAACCGCGGTGCGAGGCGGACTGTCCATGCCAATAAACCCGATTGGTTTCATTGGGCGACAGGGCTTGATATGTCATTTCATCTCAATGTCGGGTAAAAAATTGTCCCACAAAATTGGAAGCAAAGTCTCCAAAATGACCTTTACAGTGTTGACGGGGACGTTAAACCTCAAATCAAACAAACAAACACAGGAGCTTGAAGTTAGGACTAGCTAATCGGCAAGCCTCGTGATGCCGGACAGTGTCCCTCGGGACGGATTTTTCCATCCACCCCTCACACCCATATAAGATTCCATTTCTTAGCGCGGAATTTCAATGCTGCACTCACTTCGGTTACCAACGTCCGCCATATTGTGTTGACACTGCATGAATGTAAAGTGACGTCACGGATCGTGCATGACGTCAACCTTAACGACGGCGCACACAAGGTCGTAATCAACCAGTGCATTTATCAAACACGTGATTATATTCGATTTGGGGTAGGAACACCAGGGTCAGAACATAAATTTCTATCCCAGGGTAAAATCGCGGATTTCCTTGTCTGGTTGTTGTTGTTGTATATCTATAAGGCATTTTTTCGCTGCCTATAAACCCATGGTACTTAAGTAAGTCGCTTGTGCATTTCCCTATGTGAAAAACACATGATGCTCATAATACAATGACCTTCAAAATCTTTTAGTGCTCCTGATGTATTCCATCAGTGCATCTGTCAGTTCCTTCCTTCCTTGCTTACTAATGTCTTCAATCATGCCTGTCAACACTTTCAAGTTAATGTCTGTTACCAATTTCACCTCCTCCCTGGCCAGAATCTCTTCTACATTATACTCTAAAGTATCCCTTTCTGATTTAAATCTCTGACAGTGAAAAAGAAAATGATCCACATTCTCTTTCATGTTGCATGTCTCGCACAAACTTGACTGATCTTTGTTAACTTTTGCCTGGTGATCATTTAAGATTGAATGTCCACACAGCACCTGATTTACTGCAGAGAAAGTCCTTCTGTCCCTATCTCCATGACAGGTCCTTTTTCCCACTTCCCCAATTATATCCTGCAATACATTCACTTTGTCTGAGCACTTGTACTTTCTTTCCCATTTTTCCCTTCCCTGTGATTTACACTCCCGTACTGCTTCTTTCTTGTCCAGGGTCGGTTTTACCTCATTATTTTTAATCATCTCTGATGCTGCCGCCTTTGCTTGTTGATCTGCCAACTCATTCCCCTCAATATCTTTGTGTCCCGGCACCCAATGAACTTTGACAATATTCTCCCTACACCTTACCTTTGCTAAACTCTCCTTGATGCTGAGAACTGTTTCAATCTTGTTAGTTGGCATTTCAGTACTGAAAGCAGTCTTAATAGCTGGTTGACAATCGGTCAGAATATGAACTACTCTGCCTTTGAAGTCTAGATCAGCCAAGAATTCTAGCCCGATCTGTATACCTACCAATTCTCCAGTATAATTGTTACCTATAGGAGAAACTCCCTTGTTCATCAAAACTGGTGTGCTGGAGTAACCCTCAAGGTAGACCACAGCACCAGCTCCAGTCGGACCTGGATTACCTAATGCTGATCCATCTGTGAACATTAATACATCGTTTTTATCACAATTGCTAAGAAGCTCTAATATATTTTCTTTCTGTTCTTCCTTGGAGAATGTGAATTCTTCCTTGTGTACACTTCCTGTCTCTTTGATGAGCCCCATCAATTCCTTGGTATATCTGAATTCCTTCTCAATGTTCTCAAACTCTAACATTCCCTTCAATTCCCTAAACCTAGACATCAATAAATGAAAAATAGTAGCTCTTCTACCCACAGTTTTATCCCCCTCTATCCATTCATCAAACTCTTCCCTGAGAGGATCATCTTCATACTTGGCACTGATTCTGATGACTTCTTGTGCTTGTCTTATCTTCAGCTGTAGGTCTATAGGCATGGTGTTTGTCAAGACTTCCAAAGCTTCTGTGCTGGTACTGTTCAAACAACCTGATGCCTTTAGCATCGCTGACCTCTGAACCTTTCCAAACTCCTTACTGCTTTCTTCAAGGGACTCGACTGTCACAGCTGCTCCATACTCCATCACCGGAAGAACCAAGGATTTGTAGAGTCTCATATACACTGTTTGGCTGCATCCTCTATGTCCTTGAACGAAATTATCAAGACATTTCAAGGCACTGAAACCAGCCTTTGTTTTCTGTTGAATATGTTCGTGAAAGTTTAATTTATCATCTACTGTGACACCCAGAATTTTCTTTGAATTGGTTGTTTTTAAAACACTCTCGCCTAACTTCACCTCTGCCTTCACTTCTGAATCTCTGCCGTTATGTTTAAATACCATTATCTCTGTCTTATCCGGTGCAATCAACATATTCCATCTCCAACACCAATCTACCACAGATGCAAGTTTATCATTCAACGCAGCACAACTTTCTGCCACTGATGTATTACTTTCCCAAACACAGCTATCATCTGCAAATTCTGCATGATTACCTACCACTTCCTTCATTGAATCACTTGTATACAGATTACAAAGCACTGGACTGATAACTGATCATTGCGGTATGCCTACTGCAGACTGGAATGTAGGAGATGTAAAATTGTTCACTTTCAGGAAGTACTTCCTGTCTATAAGGAAGTTCTTAAGGTATAGCCATAATCTGCCAGTAATCCCACTTTCAAATGCCTTTTTCAATAAACCTGTTCTCCATATTCTTTCATAGCAAGACTCATAATCCATCACTGCGAGCACTGTACTTTCCTTCCTATTCCTTGCTTCTGAAACTGAATTACACAGCCTTAAAAGAGACTGAACACATGACTTTTGCTTCCTATATGCGTACTGAGTTCTTGCTATACCACCTTCAATTTCCAACTTCCAAATCAGTCTTTTGCTGATAACTCTTTCCATAATCTTACCTATCACACTTTCTAAAGTAATTAGCCTATACGATCTAACACTGTTATAGTTTGTCTTTCCGGGTTTGGGAAGCATTACCTTTGGGTCTAGCTTGAAATCATCAGGCAGTACACCGTTGGACCAGCATTTCTGTATTAAATAGTGTAAACCTTTCACAATGGCTTCACCACCCCTTTTCAATAAAATATTAAACACTTTTTCTTCAGGGCTAGGTGCACTATTATTTTGCAGTTGAGAAATTGCTGCTTCCACTTCTTCAATGTGAATATCACTATTTTCATGACCACATGTTTCTGAGAAATTTTCCTCTTGAATCACCGTTTCCTCTAACCTTAATCTATCCATCATCTCCTCTTCCACTGAATTGAACCACTTTTCATCAAAATCCTTCACATCTAAGGTCTCCTTACCATACCTACCTTTCAATTCAACAAAAATCTCTTCATCTGACACAGCCAATGAACCATCGTCTCTAACAATTGGTTGCACAACTGACTTAGTCTTATCTTTTCTCACTGCGTTTATCACTTTCCAAAACTGATCAGGCTTATGAGGATCCATCATAGCTACCATCTCAGTCAAATAATTTTCTCTAGCCTTGATTTCCTCCTCTTTGAATAATTTATGTACTTCCTGCACTCTATTCTCATTTGCTTCATCTTTGCGTTTTGCAAACATTCTTCTAGCCCTCTTGAAATCCTTTGCTAATTTGCTCAATGTTGAGTTCCACCACCCTTTACTGTGACAACACACTTTCTTCTTTGGAATATACTCTTCCACATTCTGATGTATCGCCTCTATGAGGTCTTTGTAGTCATCATTCACATCTGTGTCATTCGTTCTGTTGTCCAGCCAATCATCAATAGAATCTGTGCAAACACTTTCCCAATGATCCCAATCAGTATTTTTAAAATCCAACTTCTCACAGATATCATCTTCCATATACTCACCAAGTCTAAATGTGATCAAACTGTGGTCTGTATTAAGATACACTTCCTGTTGTACTCTCCATTCTGATAATTTATTCCTTAAAATGGTACTTGTTATGGTCAAATCTATGATTCTATCCTTTCTAGTAGGTGTTGAATTGTTAGCAACAGTCAGATCTTTATCCATCAAAAACTCAAACAACTGATTCCCCAACTTATTTGCATCTCTGTCAAACCAGTATGGATGATGTGCATTGAAATCACCAATAATAACAACTGGTAAAGACTCTGTCATCAGCTTGCTTACAATTTTCATTAAAACATCTAGACTCTTTGTATCATTTGGTGGAATATAGACTGACCCTAATACAAAATTACACTCCTTTGAATAGATATTCTGGTGTGCAAGAATCTTATATTCTGACAAATTACTCTGACTCAATAAACAACGAGTGAAATGTTGTCAAAATTGACGATAGCCATACCGAGTCCAGTTTCCGGTACACTCGGGTAGAACAATCTCTTGTCAGGCTTTGGTAAAATCAATTTTAACAAATATATATAACTGGTTAGATAAATAAAACTGGTCATTTTTATGTGTTCGTCGGATTATTTAAATGCAATCCTTACCTAAGTCTTATCCGGGAACATGTTTTGAAAAAATGAAATTCAAAACACAAAACGGTTTTCCTGAGTCGTTGTTTACCAGTGCACCGGCAGACCTCTTACTTTTCTTTCTTTCTTTCTTTCTTTCTTTCTTTCTTTCTTTCTTTCTTTCTTTCGTTCTTTCTTTCCTTCTTTCTTTCTATACTGCCATACGCCCACGCGGACATGCTAGGCAGGTGTGTATATTACATGTACATACACTCCAGTTTTGCAGGATGAAAGCCAACACAATAGTAGGTTTCTTTAACTTGTAGGCCTACAGGGGATGGTTCATCCTGCACATGGGGCCTCCAGTTAACGTCTCGATCCGAAGGACTGTGCACTTTACGCCATTTCATCCCTGCAAATGATGCCAATGGAGCGTGTCCGGACACCGAAATTTTATTGCCGCTGCCGGGAATCGAACCCGGGACCTCTAGTATCAGTGGCAATTGCATTAACCACTGAGCTATCACGCTGTAAGATACACTCTGGCATAGTGTCTATTGGACGTAAAAAGTAGCTGTGTTTCTACTAACATCACGTGAACAAGTCCGAGAAATAAAGACCCCCCTAAACCCCACTCTATATAGAGAAAACTGGGGTTTACGGGGGTACATTGTAAACATTCTTTTCCTTATTTCTGCTCCAAGACATAGGTTGTGGGTACTCGTTAGAACCGCACCCAAAACCTATGTTTGGAGTATAAATAAGAAAATTATCACAAATTTTCATCAGCAAAATTGCCTTTTTTGAGGTTTGAAAAATGCACTATTTTACACGGATGTGTTATCGTAATGCATGTTGAAAAAGGTCGATAGGTTGGAAAAACTTTTTTTTTAGAATTTAATTTTAAAAACAAATAAGGTCGGGTTTGTCTTTTTTTTTTTTTTTTTTTTTTTTTTTTGTACATGTGTTTGTCATGTCGGGACTTGCACAGTACATGTATATCATAATTCATTTTAGATGCTCAAAAAGTCAGCTCTCTACTTTAGAATATACTACATGCCAAAACACTACAAAAAATGTACTTAAAACGCGAACTGACTGTTGAATAAAGGCAAAGATGATACTTGGTAGGGTCGGAAATCGAAAATGGTAGGATCGGTGTTCTAATAATTTTTATTTAGTTCTTTTATTGATAAATTGATAAAAAATATATGAGTCGGGGAGGGGGTGGGGTCTGAAGCAGGGTCGGTTGGGTTAGCGGAAACGCGTTTTTTTTTTTGTTTTTGTTTTTTTGTTTTTGTTTTAGGCCTTAATAGAGACGGATACTTGACCCCTGCGACATCTTCAACCCAAACAAGGCCATCAATATTACACAACTCTCAATAACTTAGGAACCTGTCCTATAGCGATGCCCCGATTTTTTTTTTCTAAAAACTTTCCTCTTCAGCGGTGAATGGCAAGACCGCAGAGTTCAAAGCCCGTACTGTGTAAGACTGAGATTCAGAGGTATGCGTCTTTTAAGGACTCATCCAGTGACGTTTTCTTTAACCTAAATTCTAAATTTAGCCACCAATCCAACTTAAGTAATGACCTAAAATGACCGACTTAGTGTAAGAATAATGGAGAAAATTACCAAAAAAATGTACCCCCTACCCCATCCCCATATTTCCGTGTATCAAGTGAGATAGCCCTTTCACAGAACATATTTAATGTCATGCCTTCATGCGGATCAATTTATTATTGTTATTTTGTTTGATATTGTACTGGAATTGAGGGCGAGGGTTGAAATTTCATAAACTACGGCGTTGAAGCCCCCCACCCCAGTAGTTTTACTACTGACCGTCCCAAGACGGTCGTTCTTTTGCAGTGTCTTATTTGTTGCAGTCGAACTTCGATGGCTCGAACACCTTAGGGACCTCGAAAATCTGTTCGAGACAGGGGTAGTTCGAGCCACTGAGGTTACTGTCAGGAGGCATAACGAGATATTTTTAGACATCTTTTCGGTGTTCTATAATAAAAATGTATGCTGTGTGTACTCATTAGAATCGCCTCATCGAGGCGATTCTAATGAGTACACACAGCATACATTTGCAAGATAAAAGACTAAAATCTCCTTAATTATCTCCCACTATTTCGTATGTAGAGGATTTCGCTATGGGCTCAAAAATGGGTTCGACACATCCATGGTAAACGAGCCATCGGTGTTCGAGCCATCGAAGTTCTACTGTATTTGGCTTTGTGCCGTTGGTTCATGTTTGGTCTGTTTTTGTGTGTGCCTCCGTGTCACTTTCTGTAGGTGACTTGAGACGGCTGTAGTGATGCCCTGAACAACTATTTCTTCTCTAGAACTATTCCTCATTCGAATGCCTTTCTCTCTTCAGTGGTAGATTCCAATCCTGCAGAGGAGTTTAATGGTTCAATGCCCACATAGTATAGATTGGGGCTCGGGGGAATGCGATTTAGCTTTATGATCTCATCCAGAGATTTTTGTGCGTTAAATCCTTGATTTAGCGGCCCACCTAACTGGGGTAATGTGGCAAATAAAACCGACTCAGTATAAGTGTATAGATATATAGAACGGGGAAAAATACCTTCGCAAATATGTTTCAATGCATATACACAAGACAAAATCGGTTCATATTTTGTAACTAATGTCGCTAACTGATATTTGGCATGCATTGTGTGCCGCCTATAATGCACTGTACGATTATACATGTACATCGTGATACCTTTGACGTCATAATTAGATCACAGATACACACTACACGTATTTTGAAACACTCTATTTGTCCTATCACGTATGTTTATTCGGAATTCGGATGAACCGTAATACTGTTTTTCAAGCCACCGGATGCAACGCGGTCCTTCCTGGTGAAGGATTGTCTAAGGACGTGTCACCAGTAAACATAATTCTGGTAAATTATAAACAGGTGAGGGTTGTGGGGACGGTGTGCGATTTTAGAAGCTCTCCTTTCTCGTGTTTTTCTGTCTCTCTGCTTCATCCCCATTTGCCAAAGTTTGGAGAATTTTAATGCATTAGACCTATCACATTACCCTCTTAGTATATCCCCCCCCCCCCCCACCAATCGGGACTTGAAAAAATAGATTGGGCTGCATGATGCTTCAACGCAGAGCTGAAACGACCGCACATGAGTAGACCTACTGGTGTAAACCACTTTGAGGATCTAAGCCTGCCCAGGCAAAGCGGTGCCTGTCGGACCGTCCATTCTCATAAACCCTATATGTTTCATTGGGCGGCCGCGCTTGAGATGTCATTTCATCTCAATGTCGGGTAAAAGCCGCACAAAATCGGGAGCAACGTCTCCAAAATGACATATACAGTGTTGAAGGGGACTTTAAACCTCAAATCAAACAAAACAAAACTGTCAGTATGGCCGGATAAATTGCAAGGTGCTGTAAGACACTGTACCATAAGATAATCCACCTCGACGAGTGAAAACCTGGAAAGGGACAACTTGTATTTTGGTATCAGGGTATTAAAAACTGTTTCCCATTACACAACGTGCAAAGACACGTAGGTTTTGTCTCATCGGCGTCAGTTCTGAGCCTTTCTGGATGACAGCCCTCCATTTTCATTTTACCTCAAGTTTACATCGAATATGTTGACGTACATGACGTTGCCGTGCAACATTCGCTGCGGCGTTGCGGAAGTTAGACTCGGTATGGCTCCGAAACGGTCGTTTCACACTGGCAATTTCTTTGAAATTGCATCAGATTCTTTATTTTTGGACATTTTCAATTAGGGGATAACTGTACTGAAAATTGTCATTTGGGGAGGTAAATCGGAGGTTTTACGGTCGGAAATTTCGTTTTACGGCGACGCGTAAGCGGAGCCGTAAAACGTAATTTGCGACCGTAAAACCGACGATTTACCTCCCCAAATGACAATTTCAATACAGTTATCCCCATTCTAATGCACTTTTTCGGATGTTAAGCTAAAATTTGTACTATTTTGCAAAAGGCGGCAAGCGCAGTGAGCTGCGTAAAACCAAATGCCAGCCAATGAAAAGCGACGTTACGTGATGACGTCGGATTTCCGACAGTATATCGTGGAATATACTGTCGCAAATTTTTGACGTTATCCAATCAGACGTCGCGTTACATACGCAAGTGCATTAGAATTAGGGGATAACTGTATTCAAAATTGTCATTTGGGGAGGTAAATCGGTGGTTTTACGGTCGGAAATTTCGTTTTACGGCGACGCGTCAGCGGAGCCGTAAAACGGAATTTGCGACCGTAAAACCACCGATTTACCTCCCAAAATGACAATTTTCAATACAGTTATCCCCATTCTAATGCACTTATTCGGTTGTTTTGTTAAAAGTTGTATTATTTTGCACACAGCGGCAGGCGTTGTGAGCTGCGTAAAACCAAATGTCAACCAATGAAAAACGACGTTACGTGGTGACGTCGGATTTCCGACAGTATATCGTGGAATATACTGTCGCAAATTTTTGACGTTATCCAATCAGACGTCGCGTTACATACGTAAGTGCATTAGAATCCGTTTTGATGGAATAAACTGCAATCGCCTGTGGTCTTATTGACGTTGACCAATGTATCGAATTGACGGCAATTCAATGTTAAACTATACAAACTTCTTAGTTACATACCGTAAAGTGCAATTCTTACATCCTCTTCAACAATATCCTGTTTCTTGATATTTACATGAACAAAGCGAAAATCAAAATATGTAGATTCTGTTTTAATTAATTTTATATCTTATTTGTTTGGAACAGAGGAATGACTATGCACTTACCAGCAAACTAACTTAGTTGTATAAATATGATATCTGGGTAGTGTCAAATAGTTAACCATTCAAAACAAAAGGCGATCGCTCATGTGTGGTATTCGCCGGGTAGTTCAAATTTCATAACACTATTATTTTTGAAATTGCACCAGTACACATCTCACTGAGCATAAATGACCCATGCCACAGCAATTCCAGATCCATGTAAATGTTGAACACATGATACCATGTCAGGCCTATGTAACTACAGTCGAACTTCGATGGCTCGAACATCGATGGCTCGTTTACCATGGCTGAGTCCCTAGGGAATTCCTCTGCATAAATATAAGTATGGGATAATTAAGGAGAGTTTCGACTTTTATCTTGCAAATGTATGCTGTGTTTTCAAATGTATGCTGTGTGTACTCATTAGAATCGCCTCAATGAGGCGATTCTAATGAGTACACACAGCATACATTTATGTTACAGAACACCGAAAAGAAGTCCAAAAATACCCCCGTTATGTTTTCTGGAAGTATGCAATAGTGGCTCGAACTACCGCTGTCCATGGTCCCAAAGGGGTTCGAGTCATCGACGTTGGACTGTATAAGGTTCGCATACCGATGAAGTACAGAACAAGTCCAATATTAAGACCACCTTTGGGACTATTCAAAAGTGGTCTTTAAGACCACTTTTGAATAATCCGAAAGGTGGTCTCTGACAAGAGGACCCCGTATGCAGAAAACACAAAGAAAGAATAACTGCAACACACAAAGCAGAATTGGTCTTTATTTTAAGTGGTCTTAATGGTGGAATTTACATGTACAATTTTTGACAGTATTTTTGTTCAGACCCGGGCCCAGATTATAGTACATTTCCATGCTCATCTCAACTGAGCTTGATTTTGTTCCTGCTCATAAATTTAAAAATGGCAACAATTATATTTATGAGCAGGCTAAATACCATTCGCTACTGACCTGAGCATTATAGGTTATTATTTTAACTCATTGTAGGTATGCGGGAAACCCCTAAAGGGGTACCTAGGCAAACAGTCCAGGCCACGATCGGACGTCGCAGAACGCGGCGTCTGATCAGGCTGACAAAATTTTCCCGAAAAAAAAAACAAAAAAAAAAAACAGGCCTGACACCCCTTATATGTCTTAAGGACTTGTCCATTATATAGCATGGAAGAATGCGCTAGTATACAATAGGTTAATATTGCGTCTGCTTAGTGCAATAACGATGTAACTGCCATTATGCCATAATGGCAGTTACATCGTTATTGCACTAAGCAGACGATTTATGTTCATTAAAAATCCATTCCAAATTGAATTGAGCATAATGATAACAACAACAACAACAACAAAAAAAAACATTACAACCACGGGGCCTGTCCTGTTCATCACTCTGCACCCAAATACGAAAATACGAGTAATTATCCTCAATTAATTACAAGTATTTAAGTTTAAATTTGCAGAGGGTTATACCAATTGCATCACGCTAAGAAGTGTGCTAGGTAAACACATTTGTAAACCTTACTTTATATGGGGGAAAGTGAGGGTTACCAGGCTGTTTTTCTCTTCTTTCTGCTCCAAGAACAGTTAGAATTTATTTTTGGATCATTAGAGAAACCGGGATTTATATTACGATAAGAAAATCCGTGACATTTTTCTTATTTATACTGCAAACATAGGTCGTGGATGCTCGTTAGAACCACCTCATAGGTTTTGGATGCTCATTAGAACCGCCTCAATGAGGCGGTTCTAACGAGTATCCACAACCTATGTCTTGGTGTAGAATAAAGAACAATAATGAATTCCTCAGTAAACCCTAGTTTCCTCTATATAAAGCGGGGTTTAGAGGGGTGTTCATCACATGGCCTTGTTACCTTGATGAGGGAAGTCATTATGTTCTATATTCTTCATAAAACTTAGATGAGTGAGGCAATATCTTTGTTTGATTTGAAAATAAGAAATCAAACTATATACTGACAGCTTGAAGAAATAGATGGGTTGCATGATGCTTCCACGCAGAGCTCAAACCGACCGCAGACAAGTACTGGTAAATCGCTTAGAGGATCTAAGCCTGCCCAGGCAAAGTGGTGCGAGTCGGACCGTCCATGCTTATAAACCCTATTGGTTTCATTGGGCGACAGGGCTTGAGCTGTCATTTCATCTCAATGTCGGGTAAAAATCCCCCAGAAACCAACGTCTCCAAAATAACCTATACAGTGTTGACGGGGACGTTTAACCTCAAATAAAAAAAAAAACAAAAACAAAAAAAAAAAAAAAAAAAAAAAACAGTACTGACAGCACTGACAGGTCGATTGTCTCTGAGCACATGAGCTTGGAAGTTATGTCCATAAATAATTCATAAGGTTCAAAATCAAAAGTGAAACTAACTTTGACTTAGAAATGTTGTTTACAATGCAGTTGTTACACAGTAACCCTCCGACGTTATCATAGAACCCTAAAACTCGTTCAGGGCGACTACGTGGCTCGAAGTAACGTAAACAAAGCAAGGCCCATCTTGTGATATCAAAAGCTCAAAATCCAATCCATGTTCAAACAGCACGCGAATTTTATGATGTGAACATTGTTTTTGTTGTTTGAGAAAGGCTTTCGGTCCATTTGACAATGGCTTCAAACGGCCATGATCACAGGTATTTATGCAATAACGTCGTATCGATATCGACCCGACGTTGGCCCACTCTAAAGCTGTTCCGATATCGACCCGACGTTGGCCCACTCTAAAGTCGTATCGATATCGACCCGACGTTGGCCCACTCTTAAGTCGTATCGATATCGACCGGACGTTAGCCCACTCTAAAGTCGTATCAATATCGACCAGACGTTGGCCCACTCTAAAGTCGTATCGATATCGACCAGACGTTGGCCCACTCTAAAGTCGTATCGATATCGACCCGACGTTGGCCCACTCTAAAGTCCAGACGTTGCTAACTTAGGGGCTCAAGATCGAGTTCGAACCTATTCAAACACATTGCAAATGTTACCACCAAAACCAGAAAATGGTCCGATAAAATACATTATGATATTTATATTGCTGCTCAGAACATAGATTGTGGGTGCTCATTAGAACCGCCTCGGGTTCCAACATTCTACCTTTTTTGAGAAAAAATAAGAAAATAATGTATACCCCATTACGAAAACACGCCTATACAAATACACTGTAAATTTTACCGCCGTTAAAATGAAAACAAATAAAATGAAAAATGAAAAAAAAAAATTGTGATATTTTTCTTATTCCTGCTCAAAATATAGATTTTGGGTGCTTGAGTACCCACAATCTTTATTTTAGAGCAGAAATAAGAAAAACAAGGTTTACCCCTGTAAATCCCGTTTTTACAATATAAAAGTGGGGTTCAAGGGGGTCACATTTATAAAGGCGTGTTTACTTGACCCTTTCAAACCCAAGTTTTACAAAAAATACAGTAGCAGCGATCAAAATTATATAGGCGTGTTTGCGTAATACTAAGTTGTAGGTTATTACGATAACACACCCGTGCGACATAGTGCATTTTCTCACATCTCCAAAATGGCTACTTTTCTGATAAAAATCTGTAATATTTTTCTTATAAATACTGCAAACATTGGTTGTGGGTGCTCGTTAGAACCGCCTCGTTGAGGCGGTTCTAACGAGTACCCACAACCTATGTCTTGGAGCAGAAATAAGAAAAATAAAATATACCCCCTTAAACCCCAGTTTTCTCTATATAAAGTGGGGTGTAGAGGGGTGTTCATTTCGCGGACTTGATCACGTGATGTTATTTTGTTGTTGCATGTAAAGTGTATGTATTCATATCACTATCTTTGGGGGCTTCATCACGAAAACACGTCTATAATTTTGACCCCCTCGAACCACATTTTATATAGCAAAGCTGGAGTTTACAGGGGTAAACCTTGTTTTTCTTATTTCTGCTCTAAAATATAGATTTTGGGTACTCATTAGAACCGCCTCATTGAGGCGGTTCAAACGAGTACCCACAATCTATATTTTGCGCAGAATTAAGAAAACTATCATAATTTTTCATATTAAATTTTTCATTTTTTTTTCGGCGATAAAGGTTTCAATGTATTTGTATAGGCGTATTTTCGTAATGTGAAATGGTGGTGGCATTTTACTGATGCTTCAAATGTAGCTGGTGGATTCAAATATGTTTGCCCAACGTAAACCCTTTTTTCAACAAATCATCACGCCCGTGTGACATAGTGCATTTTCTTATCTCCAAAATGGCTACTTTTCTGATGAAAATCCGCGACATTTTTCTTATGTATACTGCAAATATAGGTTGTTGGAGCTCGTTAGAACCGCCTCATTGTGACAATATACATCTACATTCCAAACATTTTGCCTTTGTTAGCTACATGTATTTATATAAAACACGAGGTCCATGCTGGACCTAATTGGCTGACCTGAGTGTTGTTTTTTACAAGTTTTGTTTAGCACGAAGTGCTCATGGTGAGCTATTGTGATCGGTCAATGTCCGTCGTGCGTCGTCAACAATTTGATTTAAATGCTAACTCTTCCTAAACCCTTGAGCCAATTTCAATAAAACTTCATAGGAATATTGCTAAGATGACCCTCTACAAAACTAGCTAAACTCTTTCCGCTCCGCTGAACAAGATGACCACCAGAGCAAAAAATAGAAATACCTTTAAACGACAACTCCTCCTATACCTTTTGGCCAATTTAATTCAAACTTTATAGGAATATCGCCAAGGTGACCCTCTACCAAAATAGCTAAAACAGGAATGTAGGTGACTCCCTACCAAAATAGATAATATCGTTCCGCTCTGACTAACAAGGTGACCGCTAGAGCTAAAAATAGAAGAAAAAAAAAACCTCTTCAAACGACAACTCCTTCTGTACCCTTGGGCCAATTTCATTCAAACATAATAGGAATGTTGCTTAGATGACCCTTTACCAATACAGCTTAAACGATTCCGCCCTGATGAGCAAAATGGTCGCCATAGCAAAATATAGAAAAAACATTGTAAATTTACGTAAAACGCGAACTCCTCCTTAGACCCTTGTGCCAATTTGATTCAAACTTCAAAGGAATGTTACTTACTAATAGGTGACTCCCTACCAAAATGGCTAAAATCGTTCCACTCTGACGAACAATATGGCGGCCAGAGCTGCCAGAGATATAAATAGAAAAATCACATCCTGTACCCTTGGGACAATTTCATTCAAACATTATAGGAATGTTGCTTAGATGACTCTCTACCAAAAAAGCTAAATTGATCCCGCTCCGATCAACAAAATAGGCACCAGAGCTAAAATAGAAAAACGTAAATTTGCTACAAACGCAAACTTCTCCTAAAACCTTGGGCCAATGTGATTCAAACTTCACAGGAATGTTGCCAATGTGACTTCCTACCAAAATAGCTAAAATCATTCCGCTCTAACGAGATGACCACAAGAGCTAAAAATAGAGAAAAAAAAATCTTCAAACAACAACTCCTTCTGTACCCTTGGGCCAATTTCATTCAAACTTCATAGGAATGTTGCTTATATGACCCGCTACCAAAACGGCTAAAATGATCACGCTCCGATTAAACAAATGGCCACCAGAGCTAAAAATAGAAATAGGAAAAAATAGTAACTTTGCTTCAAACGCGAACTTCTCCTAAACCCTTGGGTCAATTTGATTTAAACTTCATAGAAATGTTGCTTAGATGACCCTCTATCAAAATAGCTAAAACGATCCCGCCCCGATAAACAATATGGCCACCAGAGTTTAAAATAGAAAAACATTTTAAATTTGCTTCAAATGAGAACTCTTCCTAAACCCTTGGGTCAATTTGATTCAAACGTCATAGGAATGTTGCCTAGGTAACACCCTACCAAATACCGAAGATCGTTCAACTCTGATGAAGAAGATGGCCACCAGAGCTAAAAATAGAGTGTACTAGAAACAGTGACATTCAGGTGAGCGAATCAGGGCCCTATGGTTCTATTTTGAGCTCTGGTGGCCATTTTGTTTAACGGAGCGGAACTATTTTAGCAATTTTGGTAGCATGTCATCCAATGATCATTCCTATGAAATTATTTTGAAATCGGACAATTAGCCTAGGAGATGTCGTTAAAGGTTGTTTTTTTTTTCTATTTTTAGCTTTGGTGGCCATTTTGTACAAACGAGCGAAAACATTTTAGCAATTTTTGTAGAGGGTCACCTAATAAATATTCCAGTGAATATATTTTAAAATCGAACTATTAGCCTATTACCCTGTCGTTTAAAGGATTTTCTAAGGTTTTTCTATTTTAAGCTCTGGCGGCCATTTTTTCACCGGAGCGTAACTATTTTAGCTATTTTGTTAGAGAGTCATCCAAGGATCATTCCTTTGAAATTATTTTCGGACTATTAGCCTAGAAGGATATGTCGTCTAAAGGTTTTTCTATTTTTAACTCTGGTGGCCATTTTGTTAAGCGGAGCTAAACCATTTGAGCCAATTTGGTAGAGGGTATTCCAGGGAACATTCCTGTGAAAATATTTTTGTAATCGGACCATTAGCCTGGGAGGAGATGTCCTTTAAAGGTGTTTTTTTTATTTTTAGCTCAGGTGGCCATTTTGTTCAGTGGAGCGGAACCATTGTCGCAATTTTGATAGAGGGTCACTTAATACATATTCCCATGAAATTACTTTTAAATCGGACCATTGGCCTATGTGGGTATTTCGTTTAAAGGTTTTTCTAAAGATTTTCTATTTTTAGCTCTGGTGGCCATTTTGTTAAGCGGAGCGGAACTATTTTAATTTTGGCAGATTGTCATCCAAGGAACATTCATGTGAAATTATTTTGAAAATCGGATCATTACCCTAGGAGGAGATGTCGTTTAAAGGTTTTTTTTCTATTTTTAGCTCTGGTGGCCATTTTGTTCATCGGGAAGAATAAAAGTCCTTAATATGCGTCCTTGGATTCTTCAAAATGTATCCATTCGCCTTAAATATATCATGCATCAGTCACTAGGGCCGTGTGCAAACGTTTAGTGACAGCCAGGTAGTCTCGAAAGGGAAAGTCTATTTGTTATTGTGCTTGGTCCCTCAGTATGATTTTACTCTTTCTCTATGTGCCAAGGGTGAGGTACGTTCCCTCAGTGAGATTTCACTCTTCCACGTGGTGCAAAGGATGAGGTACGTTTCTCAGTGAGGTTTTACTCTTTGTTCATGTGCCAAGGGTGAGGTACGTTCCCTCAGTGAGATTTTCTCTTTCTGCATGTGTCAACGGTGAGGTACGCTCCCTCAGTGAGATTTTACTCTTCCTCCAGGTGCCAAGGGTGAGGTACGTTCCCTCAGTGAGATTTTACTCTTTCTCCATGTGCCAAGGGTGAGGTACGTTTCCGCAGTGAGATTTTACTCTTCCTGCAGGTGCCAATGGTGAGGTACGTTCCTTCAGTTAGATTTTCTCTTCCTGCAGGTGCCAAGGGTGAGGTACGTTCACTCAGTGAGATTTTACGCTTCCTCCAGGTGCCATTAGCCTAGGAGGAGATGTCGTTTAAAGGTTTTTCTAAGGTGTTTCTATTTTTAGCTCTGGTAGACATTTTGTTCAACCGAGATTTAAGCAATTTTGGTAGAGGGTCATCCAATGGTCATTCTTGTGAATTATTTTGAAATCGGACCATTGGCCTAGGAGGAGATTTCGTTTAAATGTTTTTTTTTTTTTCTATTTTTAGCTCTGGTGGCCATTTTGTTCGGAGGAAACATTTTAGCAATTTTGGTACAGGGTCACCTAATAAATATGCCATTGAAATTATTTTGAAATCGGACCATAAGCCTAGGAGGGATGTCGTTTAAAGGTGTTTCTAAGGTTTTTCTATTTTAGCTCTGGAGGCAATTTTGTTCACCGGAGCGGAACTATTAATAATTTTAAAATTGGCACTGTGGTTTCGGAGGAGATTTTATTTAAAAAAATGTTGACAGACGGACGCCGGATATAAAATGATCACAATAGCTCGACTTGAGCACTTCGTGCTCCGATAAGCTTAAAACAAAGAGACAATAGACAATCTCACCGGCTAGAACTTTTCAATATCAACCTGTAAGCAAAAATTCTCAAAAAAAAATGCAACAGGTTGAAAGTTATACGTAGTAATCATTTCTTAAACATATTGTACGACGAAGACATTTATAAAGTAATCTGACATAAGACAACCTCTTGGGTAAGGCTTTGCCAATATATATACGAAGGCCAAAAATATCAAAGTATACCAAGCGGTTTTATTTTCACAAACAGATCACAGACGGACTCACACGCACTCCGCAAGTAGGCTTCCCACACCCAGTTACAGATCGTCCAATCATAAAGGAAAGTTGAATATATGCTTGCGCAAAATATCGTATATCTAATTAAGAAAATGTGAACTCGGCAGATCATAACACACACACACACACACACACACACACACACACACACACACACACACACACACACACACACACACACACACACACACACACCTCGCATCACGAAAACACGCCTATGTACTTTTGACCCCCTTGAACACCACTTTTATATAGTAAAACCAGGGTTTCCGGGGAATACCTTATTTTTCTTATTTCTGCTCTAAAATATAGATATTGGGTACTCAGTAGAACCGCCTCACCGAGGCGGTTCTAACGAGTGCCCACAATCTATATTTAGAGCAGAAATAAGAAAAATATCACAATTTTTCATCATGAAATTTTAATTTTTTCGGCGATAAAGGTGGCAATGTATTTGTATAGGCGTGTTTTCGTAATGGATACCTGCAGCTCCTGTGTAACAAAGCACAATCAACGCCAAAGTTACAGTCTCCATATTTTACGGCGATTTATTTCTTATTTGAATTTCTTTTATAGTTGTCGTTTATGGACTTTTTAACATCAGATGATTATTTAAGGGTTGTGTATACACGTTGATTTGCCGCTCTTGTCATATGTGGCCATATTTTTATGATAGGAGTTGCTTTCATAACAAGGTTCGCCTAGTTTGCAGGAAGAATAAAAGTCCTTAAAATGCGTCCTTGGATTCTTCAAAATGTATCCATTCGCCTAAAATATATCATGCATCAGTCACTTGGGCCGTGTGCAAACGTTTAGTGACAGCCAGGTAGTCTCGAAAGGGAAAGTCTATTTGTTATTGTGCTCGGTCCCTCAGTACGATTTTACTCTTTCTCTATGTGCCAAGGGTGAGGTACGTTCCCTCAGTGAGATTTCACTCTTCCACGTGGTGCGAAGGATGAGGTAACTTCCTCAGTGAGATTTTACTCTTTCTCCAGGTGCCAAGGGTGAGGTTTGTTCCCTCAGTGAGATTTTACTTTTTCTTCATGTGCCAAGGGTGAGGTACGCTCCCTCAGTGAGATTTTACTCTTCCTCCAGGTGCCAAGGGTGAGGAACGTTTCCTCAGTGAGATTTTACTCTTTCTCCATGTGCCAAGGGCGAGGTACGTTTCCTCAGTGAGATTGTACTCTTTCTCCATGTGCCAAGGGTGAGGTACGTTTCCTCAGTGAGATTTTACTCTTTCTCCATGTGCCAAGGGTGAGGTACGTTTCCGCAGTGAGATTTTACTCTTCCTGCAGGTGCCAATGGTGAGGTACGTTCCCTCAGTGAGATTTTACTCTTCCTGCAGGTGCCAAGGGTGAGGTACGTTCACTCAGTGAGATTTTACGCTTCCTCCAGGCGCCAAGGGTGAGGTACGTTCCCTCAGTGAGATTTTACTCTTTCTGCAGGTGCCAAGGATGAAGTACATTCCCACAATGAAATTTTACTCTTCATGCAGGTGCCAAGGGTGAAGTACGTTCCCTCAATGAGATTTTACTCTTCCTGCAGTTGCCAAGGGTGAAGCACGTTCCCTCAGTTAGATTTTACGATTCCTCCAGGGGCCAAAGGTGAAGTACGTACCCTCAGTGAGATTTTACTCTCCCTTCAGGCGCCAAGGGTGAGGTACGTTCCCTCAATGAGATTTTTGCTCTTCCTCCAAGTGCCAAGGGTGAAGTACGTCCCCTCATTGAGATTTTACTCTTCCTCCAGGTGCCAAGGATGAAGTACGTTCCCTCAATGAGATTTAATTCTTCCGCCAGGTGCCAAGGATGAAGTACGTTCCCTCAATGGGATTTTACCTTCCCCAGGTGTGCCAAGGGTAAGGTACGTTCCCTCAGTGAGATCTTACTCTTCCTCCTGATGCCAAGGGCAAGGTACGTTCCCTCAGTGAGATTTTTCTCTTCCTCTAGGTGCCAAGGGTGAGGCACGTTCCCTTAGTGAGATTTGTCTCTTCCTCGAGTTGCCATGGGTGAGGCACGTTCCCTCAGTGAGATTTGTTTCTTCCTCGAGTTGTCATGGGTGAGTTACGTTCCCTCAGTGAGATTTTTCTCTGCCTCCAGGTGCCAAGGGTGAGGTACGTTCCCTCAGTGAGATTTTTCTCTTCATCCAGATATCAAGGATGAAGTACGTTCCCTCAGTGAGATATATCTTTTCCTCCAAGTGCCAAGATGAGGTACGTTCCCTCAGTGAGATTTTTCTTTTCTGCCAGATGCTAAAGATGAGGTACGATCCCTCAATGAGATTGTTCTATTCCTCCAGGTGCCAAGTATAAGGCACGTTCCGTCAGTGAGTTTTTTTTTTCTTCCTACAAGTGCCAATGGTGAGGTACATTTTCTCAATGAGGTTTTTCTCTTCCCTCAAGTGCGAAGGATTGGTTACGTCTTGTAATGGTGAATCTTGCTTGATTTTTCTTTGCTTTCCTTTAGCTATTCCTTGACCAACATGTTTCTAAATCGTTTTAATCGTTTGGTGTCAACGAGACGACATTATCCCACATTATTATTATTATTATTTTTTTTTTTTGCTATTGAAATGCGTTATTAGAAAACGTGTATTCTTATATTCTAAACACCACCACCGCCAGCAACAGCGACACTATCAACAACAGAAGTACAGCGAGCATTAGAGGAACAAACAGGGTCATTAGAGGGACAAGGGGTTTATACTTTTTATAATATATTTTATGCATTTACTCCGTCAAACCATTTTTCTTATTATTTTTTGTGTTTCCTATGGATCCCTCTCTTCTGGTTTTGAAATATCTTGAATTTCACATTCACATTTTATCCACAAATATATTTAAAACCTGGTATTTAAATGTTGAAAACCTATTATTTCATGATCATTTACTCAAAATCATAGTACTGAAAGTACTGACAGGCGGGCGAATGATAACATTTCTTTACAATGCTCTTGAAAAGAAGTTAACTCATTACGAAAACGCGCCTATACAAATACATTGAATATTTTACCGCCGAAAAAAAAAATAAATGAAAAATTGTGATATTTTTCTTATTTCTACTCTAAAATATAGACTGTGTGTACTCGTTAGAACCACCTCGATGAGGCGGTTCTAACGAGCACGCACAGTCTATATTTTAGAGCATAAATAAGAAAAATAATGTTTACCCCTGTAAACCCCAGTTTTTCTATATAAAAGTGGGGTTCAAGGTGGCCCAACCTTATTTAGGTCTGTTTTCGTGATGGAACTTGTGAAACTTTAACAAAACCACATGATTAAAACTCGAAAGAAATTACAAGTCTCCTCACGCTCTAGTACATGTAGATCATTGAGTTTTTTATCTTCATATCCCGGGCTATTTCAATAAAAGACCACATACAGAGTATATGTCCCCAAAAGGTTGACCATTACAAAATCACGCCTATATAATTTTGACCCCCTTTAACCCCACTTTTATATAGTAAAACTGGGGTTTAGAGGGGTAAACCTTATTTTTCTTACTTCTGCTCTAAAATATATTTTGAGCAGAAATAAGAAAATATAACAATTTTTCATCTGAAAATTTTCTTTTTTTCGGAGGTAAAATTTTCCATGTATTAGTATAGGCATGTTTTCGTAATGTCTTATTTTCTAGCTGGAAGAAACATTTATTTATTTATTTATTTATTTATTTATTTATTTATTTATTTATTTATTTATTTATTTACATGTTTTCTCCTGTATTTGAATAAACCCTTTTTGTACCAAATGGAATCTTCCTCCTTCTATATAGCTGGAGTCCATTTCAAAATTTAGGGGTGTCAGGTTCTGTTTTCATATTTTTTTTTTTTTTGAGAAATGGCTGAACTTTTAGCAAACAGTGTAGGCCCTGATCAGACGCCACGTTCTTCGTTCGGTGGTGCCTGATCTGGGCCTGCACTGTTTGCCAATGTACCCCTTTAGGGGTTTCTGGTACTGAATGGGTTAATTTTCTCCGACTATCGCATACATGTATCTATAGCGGTTCACCTACACTTCATAGTTTAACCCTTATCTTGCTGTTCACGACAACCCCTATCTTTGCAAACAGTGTAGATCCAGATCAGATGGCTTCTTCAGAAGCCATCTGATCAGGAACTACACTGTTTGGCATTCAGTTGATGAATTTGTAGCAATAAATTACATCAAGTAATTTGATTGGTTGATAGACAGAAATGGTTGTGGCTTAAATGAATGTTCAGCAAGATCAGGATTAAGCCACTTCAACGGGCTTCGTCTGTAGATGCGAGACAAAGCTAAAGCAATCTCTTTAGCCTCTTTTAGTGGCCAGAGGTACAGCCTTTTTGAAGCGTGATGCTACATTAACCACAGTAAGGGAGTACTTTTGGTTTCTTGCTCTCGAGTCCTCACCGTTGTTTCATCTCTGCGGTTGTTTGATTTTTGTGTTCACGGAGATGTTTCACTGATGAGTTAGGAGGCCTTCATGCGGACTGAACAAATTATTTTTCTTAATCGCGACGGAAGTAAGGGCGAAGATTGTGGCTACGTAAAATTAGTTTAGCCACAATCTTCGCCCTTACTTCCGTCGCGATTAAGAAAAATAATTTGTTCAGTCCGCATGAAGGCCTCCTAACTCATCAGTGAAACATCTCCGTGAACACAAAAATCAAACAACCGCAGAGATGAAACAACGGTGAGGACTCGAGAGCAAGAAACCAAAAGTACTCCCTTACTGTGGTTAATGTAGCATCACGCTTCAAAAAGGCTGTACCTCTGGCCACTAAAAGAGGCTAAAGAGATTGCTTTAGCTTTGTCTCGCATCTACAGACGAAGCCCGTTGAAGTGGCTTAATCCTGATCTTGCTGAACATTCATTTAAGCCACAACCATTTCTGTCTATCAACCAATCAAATTACTTGATGTAATTTATTGCTACAAATTCATCAACTGAATGCCAAACAGTGTAGTTCCTGATCAGATGGCTTCTGAAGAAGCCATCTGATCTGGATCTACACTGTTTGCAAAGATAGGGGTTGTCGTGAACAGCAAGATAAGGGTTAAACTATGAAGTGTAGGTGAACCGCTATAGATACATGTATGCGATAGTCGGAGAAAATTAACCCATTCAGTACCAGAAACCCCTAAAGGGGTACATTGGCAAACAGTGCAGGCCCAGATCAGGCACCACCGAACGAAGAACGTGGCGTCTGATCAGGGCCTACACTGTTCCCCCCCCCCCCCCCCCCCCCCCCCCGTCAGTGGAATTCGTTTCCGCTGACCGTTCCAAGGCGGTTCTTCTCTGGCGGTTTATTTTTGTTATAGTTTGTCATTCTTTTTTTTTTTGTCGCTTACATTATTTTTATTTTGGATAGCCTATTGGCCATTTTGTGGGAAAGTAACGGTCCTTTTGGCTTTCCGCTATTGATGTTTCCATTAGGGTCTGTTGTTTCGTGTTTGTGTTTCTTTCCCTTTGGTGTTTCTGATGGGAGCTGTGGGTTAATTGTATCGTTTCCTGATCATTGCCTCCACTTCTATTTTTTATTTTTTTATGTTAGTTGATTTCGCAGCTATCTGACTTTATCATTCGGCTGAAAGAGCAGGCCAGCTTGGTGGACCACGTTCGGTTTTTGCGATGTCGAATTCTGGTCATGGAATGTGTCGTTGGGCAGGGAGGTAGTTCTGCCAGATGGCTTGCTTCTTCAGCCAACCAGGGCCGCATTATCAGAGACCTTTGCTGTGTCAGAGAGGATTTTAATCGTTGTTTGTCCCTTCTAGTAGCCTCGGGGCTGTAGTAAATGCTATCAAGGCAAGCTCATAGCTTCCTCTCTAGCCCCTTTGAGATCCGCGAGATATTCCAGCAGAATGATCAGTCTCTAATAAGCTTCAGCAACCGGTCCAGGGAGCTTCGCGGTGACATACCGCAGATTGCTCGGCCTTGACAGCACAAGGCGAGCGAACCAAATGGCTATCCGTTCATCCTGCTGCCAGAAATCGAGAGAATTTTGTGCGATATCGATCATAGTACGAGCCAGAGGGCCGGGGATTTTGGCCTGCCACCCAACCCATCACGTGAACAAGTCCGTGAAATGAACAACCCTATAAACCCCACTTTAAATAGAGAAAACTTGGGTTTACGGGGGTATTTGTATGCATTGTTTTTCTTATTTCTGTTCTAATGCATAGGTTGTGGGAGCTCGTTGGATCAGCCTCCATGAGGCGGTTCTAACGAGCACCCAAAACCTATGTTTGAAGTATAAATAAGAAACATATCCCAGATTTACATAAGAAAAGCAGCCATTTTGGAGATGTGAGAAAATGCACTATGTCGCACGGGTGTGCTCTTCGGGAAGACACATGACTATCAAGGCCGCGAAAAATAACACACACACACACACACACACACACACACACACACACACACACACACACACACACACACACACACACTGAAAACAAAATCTCACTCCACTACTTTATTTTGGATTACTGGGCGAGTTGTTAGGTTACCAGGCGGGTCGCGGCCTTTGTGATCGTCACTCGGGTGGTAAAAGGCGGCGTCCCGGGGCTCTAGTGTAACGTAGTTACATAAGCATGTGATCTTAATGATCCAAATAGTGTTGGCGGATTGTAAAAGATGCACTTTTTATAACACAGGCATGTTACATGAATAGTTGAAACAACGTTGATAAGTAGTAAGAACTTCATATAACCAATATGCTGTTGAATGGGTAATGAATGCATTTAGTATTATGTTGATTGGGCAATGCAACATTTGAAGCTTTTACAATTAGGAATTGAAACGTTTTTACCTTTCAAATATGTTAATCCATTATCTGTAAAATCTCATTATGCACTTGACAACTGCAGTATACATAGAGATATTTTCATCGGAGCCTATTCAAAACCATTGACATTTTGAATGCATTACTAGAAAACATATGCTGTTATTCAAATTAGATTTGGCGGGAGAAAACAAGTGCAGCTTACATTAAGGCTAAAATGTATCTACAAAACGTCAATCATTTAGGTGCATGTTTTCCATTTATGCCAATCATGTGGGCAGTTTAGCCATTGTATAAGTACATAGTACCCTGCAGTTGTGTGGGTTCAGGTGTCAAACAGATGTTGAAATACTTTTAACATTTAGTAAATGACAGGCATTTGGTATAAACAGAAACTGTGTTAACGTGAGAACAAAATAGAAGTGAATGCAATGATCAGGAATCGATACAATTAACCAATAGCTCCCATTAGAGGCACCAAAGGGAAAGAAACACAGACATGAAACGACAGACCTCAATGGAAACATCAACAGCGGAGAGCCAAAATGGCAGCCCCCCACCCCCCTCACACAACAAAACGGCTGACCAAACAAAATAATAAAAGTGATACAAACACTCAAAGACAAACAATAACAAAAACAAACCGCGTCAGAAGAACCGCCCTGGAACGGTCAGTGAAACGAATTCCACTGGGGGGGGGGGGGGGGGCAACCAACCAGCGAAAAACCCACCGAGACCACAAAAACCAAACAACCAAAAAGATGAAGCAACGGTGAGGACTCGATAGCAAGAAACCACTGAAATGCTGGCGCAAAAGCAAATCAACCGTTATACTCCGACAGGCACGACCAGAGTCAGAGCATCAGGCACCAATCAACATTACCTAAAATTAAATTCTCTCTAATTCTCAGTAATCCTTTACGCTGGAACAATCATAGAATCTAAGGCCTGACCCACCGGCGTGCAATTAAAGAGGGAAGCAAAGTTGTCAACCGTGACTGGGTTAACTAGCATGCATGCAGTCTGTCATTTATGTTGTACCCAATATTTTAATATCGAAGATCAATTTTACGAAATTGGGTGCTGAAGTCATTACAATTATATATTAATCTGAATTTATATACTAAGTCACAATAAAATTCGGGTTCCGATAAAGCTTGTTGCAGAAGAGATTTAAGTCACCCATTGAATTTTGAAATTAAATCGGAATGACATCTGAAAACTTTTGAACTGGCTTTGCGTGGTTTATGAAACCAATAACCTTGATTAAGAAGATTAACAGTTAACAATTTATTAAGATCATTGGAGTTAGAAACAAAGATCAGGAATTGATACAATTAACTTACTCCATCCATAAAAGACACCAAAGGGAAAGAAATACAAACATTAAGCGACCAGACCATAATGGAAACCTAAACAAAGGAAGGCCATATGGACAGTTACTTTCCCACAAAATGGCCATATGGCCATCCAAAATTAAAAGACACAAGTGATACACACAGTAAGTAACAAACAACAACATAAATAAATCGCCACAGAAGAGCCGCCTTGGAACGGTCAGTGGAAGATTCCCACTGGGGGGCTTAAATCGATTTTACGTGGCCACAATCCTCGCCCTTACTTCCGTCGCGATTTAGACAAATAATTTGTTCAGTCCGCATGAAGGCCTCCTAACTCATCAGTGCAACATCTCCGTGAACACAGAAATCAAAGAACCACAGAGGTGAGACAACGGTGAGGACTCGACAGCAAGAAACCACTGAAATAACCTTCGTGGCCGAACAGTCGTCTGATATATGGGGTTGGTTCGACCATAAACACCTGGTAAAAAGTAATCGTGAAGGTCTAGAACGTAGACCTCAGGTTCAGTCCAGATCCAGTGGCGCTACTGATAAGTCTTGTTGTGCTGCATGGTGGGGCCACGATGTGTCGAAAGAACCCCCAGTAAGGGCATTCGAGCAGATGCAGAATAAAAATTATTGTTTTTTTTTTTCCACATATCGTCTGTTCGCAAATTGTCGCCGAATGAGCCGTCCGCGACAGGAGATTTATTAATCTTTGATTTATAAATGTATGACGAATAGATCGCTGAGACGAATCGACCATTGTCAATGATCATCTGTGCATCAATGATGATGTAGAGGTAGATGTTCAAAGCACCAGCTGCCACTTCTGTTTTAGAGACCTGTATTGATACACCTTTGCTGGCATTGTCTATGCGGCGGCCACTGACATGAAGCTGGTCATCATCGATTGTCCGGAGGTCAAGTCAGAAATTCTCCCAGGGGACGTCTGCCAGTTCAAGGTCTTTCGTCAGCACTATCACATCGGGGTGACGCTTACTGCCGGGTGATGCTCCAAAGAACTCCTTTGCTTCGTCCACATTTGGTAAGCTTGCATGCCTTGACTTGGAAGTTGGTTGGGGATCCCCTCGATGGTGACTTCCACTTTTGTTTTTTTTTTCGGGTTATCGAAAATCATAAGTTTAACCACGATGGGCCCAGAAATATCCAGGGGTGGCCATTTTGTTCGACAAAACAGCACAAAGGAAGCGTGAGCATTTTGGGTGCATTAAATATTGTAACCTAGTCTCAACTCCCTGACTACAGCGGCAGAATTGGACATTGTGTGTATTTACTACTTGTCGATAGAAATGTCAAAAGGCGTTTATGAGAGAATGTATTGGTCGTAACTGACCTTTTTACTCCGTATGCGCAAGCCTACCCAACCAGGAATCAGACGGCTCAACTATTGCGCACATTTTGTTTGACAATTTTATTGTCCATTACGGGTTTCCTTCCAAGCTTCACAGTGACAAGGCACAAAACTTTGAACTCAAGGTAATCCAGAATCTGTATAGCATGTTTCATATTTATGGTGTTTATGTGGATATCATATTATATTTGCAGTTGCCGTCTGATCCTGTTGGCATCCTTCAATCACCGTAAATAAATCATATTTATTAATTGATTATCCTATATTACACAAGGTCAACCAATATTAAATAATCATAAATCATGTTTTTAATGGCGTCAATTAATAAAATTGTCATTAATCAAGTAATTTCGTATTGTCCCAGTTACAGGTCCTCAGTCAGCTGTATTGGCCTCGGCCTTCGGCCTCGTGCCAATACAGCAGACCTCGGACCTGTAACTGGGCCAATACGAAATTATTTGATTAATAACATTATAATACAGAGTAGCAGTAGATGTGTCTCCCTCAGCTTCACACCGAATTATATAGAACCCATAACGATTGCCCACGAACACGTATATCTAGACAGAAATCAACCGTATGCCACGTCCAAATGCAAAGATTATGCTTAAGTGAATTAGATGGCTCTCATTTATCCATTTGACTTCTCGAAGCTTCGTCACTTCTAATAATCAGGTAAGCGATTCAGGGCTATCTTGGCTCTCTTATTTTTATGTTTGCCATTGAATTACAAATGGATCGATTGTTTGTCAATCGACCCGAAGTAACTGAAGGTAGAAACACTATAGTGCTGAAGTCCACGTGACTATCACAAGGCCCCCGCCCATCGGGACTTAAAGAAATAGATGGGCTAGATTGTGCTTCCACGCAGAGTTGCAACCAACCCCCACGAGTACTGGTTAATCGCTAAGAGGATTTAAGCCTGCCCAGGCAAAGCGGCGCGAGTCGGACCGTCCATGCTTATAAACTATAAACCCTATTGGTTTCATTGGACGACAGGGCTTGCGATGTCATTTCATCTCAATGTCGAGTAAAAGTCCCACAAAACTGCAAGCAACATCACCAAAATGACCTGTACAGTTTTGAAGGGAACGTTAAAGCTCAAATCAAACAAAAACGAACAAACGTGACAATGATTGGGGCAGTTGTCAGTTTCTTGCGAAAGAACCCAGCAGGCACACGTCGCTAGGGCAACGTCAAATCAACGTCGGTGCAACGTCATGACGTTGCACCGACGTAGTTTTGACGTTGCATAAACGGCATGACGTTGTTCCGACGTTGATGTGACGTCACAATTACGTCATGTGCCTACTGGGAATGGTCACTGTACTGGTTAACCGCTTACATATAAGCCTGCCCAGGAAAAGTGTGGATAGGTAAACTGACCGGCTCAAAAGTGACCTAATATAGTGTTGACTGGGCCGTTACACTCCAAAACAAACAAACATCACGAAAACAGGCCTATACAATTTTGATCCCCCTTTAACCCCTCTTTTATATAGTAAAACTGGGGTTTGCAGGGGTATCTATCTAGGTTTACTACAACATCCCCTGACGAGGATTACGTGTAGGTGATTGCGCGCCGTGAAGAAAAAGGTAGAATGAATCGTAAGAATAAAAGTTTCTTACATGCTTTTCAATGAATGATAGAGATTTAACAGTGAAATATAAATCGATATTTTCACTGTTTCAAACAGTGAAAATACGATTTTTTATTTTTCACTGTTTGGGACTACTTTTTTCTTCAAATCTAACTCTAATTTCAATTTTATCTTTGTCAGATAACTGAACAATACTGAAATGTGTTCTAATTGACGCATAGCCCGTTCATGTGTGACGGGGACGTTACTGACGTCATTTATGACGCTGACGTCACGTCTTTTGTCGCGCGACGTTAGACTTG
This sequence comes from Lucinisca nassula, assembly GCA_963580285.1. Lineage (NCBI taxonomy): Eukaryota > Metazoa > Mollusca > Bivalvia > Lucinida > Lucinidae > Lucinisca > Lucinisca nassula. The sequence goes on along the minus strand of OY757015.1, from coordinate 85,722,803 downwards.
CCAGCAACTTCTTTGGAAAACTACTCTCTCAATTATTTCATTAATCATTCATAATAATACCATCCCAGGCCATTTCTCAGGTGCAAACTTTCAGTTTACACCCAATAGTATACCCACTAAACACGATGGACACCACTAAATTGGCGCGAAACGAACAGGAACAAAGATAATTTTCTCCGAATGTGAGCGACACCATTAAAGACGATAAATATTGCCTTTTGAAGCATGTAAGAAACAGAAAATTTGATTTTTTCAGTGCAAGATCAAATTTTATTTCACTCATGAACACCAAAACTGCTATTTTCACTCGTGGCTACGCCACTCGTGAAAATAACAGTTTTGGTGTTCATTCGATGAAATAAAATTCGATCTTACACTGAAAAAATCAAATATCCTCTATGCAATAGTGAGATGAATAAAAACAGGTGAAAGTGTTAGTTAATTAGATGAGATTAAAATCAAGTTAAAAACAGGTCTGCTGTGTTTAGGGTAACTGGTGGTCAAGAGACCGAACTGCCACACTGAACTGATTCAGTGTTGGCAGCATGACCAAAGAAGATGGCAAGCTGTTCCATTGCACAACAGCCAAAGGGAAAAACGACTACTTGTAATAATCGGTTGAGGTATGGATTTGACGATACACAAAGGGATGGCGCAGGCTTTGACGGGTTGCTCTTGTTTGCGGCTGGAAACACGGTGGCATTTGAAATGCAACCATGCCGTGTGTGATTTTATATAGCATGCAGAGACGAGCATCAGCCCTCCTCTGTTCCAGTGACCGCCAGCCAAGTACTTTCTGCATCTTTGAAACGCTGTTGTAAGACGAATAGTCACTCATGGTCCAGCGAATAGCTCTCCTCTGGACCATTTCTATTTTCTGGGAATAGCTTTCGGTATAAGGGCTCCATGAAGTGGAGGCGTACTCGAGTTGTGGGCGCACATTAGTTTTATATGCAGCCTCACGGACACCTTTATGTTTAGTTTTTATGTTCCGTTTAATAAAACCAAGTGATTTATTTGCGTTTGCCGAAATTCTATTAATATTTGTATTGAAGCTTAGGTCAGTGGATAGGTCAACACCAAGGTATCTGGCGGAGGATACACTTTCAAGGGTTTTCTTATGCATGGTGTAGGTAGACTCGATTAGATCTTGTGACCTGGTGATATGTAAAACTTGGCACTTACCAGGGTTAAATTCCATATCCCAGTGTGCCTCCCACTTTTGTAGTTGGTCAAGGTCCTTCTGGAGGTTGGAAGAGTCATCTGGGATATTAATGGTCAGGTATAGTGTCATTCGCAAAGATGCGAACTTGAGACTGCACATTATCGGGTAAATCGTTAATGTACAGTAAGAATTAGATAGGGCCCAGGACTGACCCCTGCGGTACACCTGGGGAGACTGGTACCTCATTAGAACTGTCACCTTCAAGCACAACGGTCTGGCTTCTCCCAATGAGGAAGGACTGGATCCAATACAAGACATTACCTTGAACACCATGAAGTCTAAGTTTGTAAAGCAGTTTGAGATGGTTTACCTTGTCAAAGGCCTTACTAAAATTTAACAGGATGAGGTAAGTTTGTCAGTTTGTCTGCCTCCTGTCATCGATCTAGTAAGGTCCTCAACAAGTTGAATAAGCTGAGTTTCACAAGACCTGCGTTGACGGAAACCATGCTGAAAGTCATAGCGTACATTATGTTTGTCAAAGTGCCTGGTCAGGTTCGATGCAATGATGTGTTCCTTGGTTTTGCACATAATACATTTCAGTGAGATGTGTCGGTAGTTGGCTGGATTGCCTTTGTCACCTTTCTTGAACAGTGGACTGACGATTGCAGTTTTCCAATCCATTGGGACAGTGCATGTGTCCAAGGATAACTGGAAAATAGCTGTAACCAATGGAGCTATTTCATTTAAAGGTTCCTTAAGGACAACAGGTTTAATAGCATCCGGGCCAGCTGCCTTGGAAGGGTTTAAGCCAGTCAAGAGTTTAAGGACACCATTTACTGATAGTTCAATATCTGGCATTGTCGGTACCTTGGATTTAAATTGTGATATTTTTAGGATAGACCTTATTTTTCTTATTTCTGCATTTCTGCTCTAAAATATAAATTGTGGGTACTCGTTAGAACCACCTCGATGAGGCGGTTCTAACGTGTACCCACAATCTATATTTTGAGTAGAAATAAGAAAAATATCACAATATTTCAACTTAAAACAAAAGAAGAGGGAAAATATTTAGATAAAAATTCTGATATTTTTCATATATCTGTTCAACACATAGATTGTGGGTGCTCATCAGAACCGCCTCGCTGAGGCGGCTCTAGCGTATACCCACAACGTATGATTTTGAACAGAAATATGAAAACTGTGTATCCCTGTAAATCCGAGTTTTTCAATATAAAATTGGGGTTTGATGGTGTCAAAATAAATAGGAGTATTTTAATGATGCTTTCATTATCAAATGTGCTGCTGCTGCTTCTGCTGCTCCTGCTGCTGCTGCTGTTGCTGCTGCTGATGATGATGATGGTATAACAAAACGAGATAAAAAATAAGCATCAATAGATGCTGATGAGTGTTGGAAACCAGCATAAAAATAACAGCGATAATTATATGTCTTGAACGGCCCCCGCCCATCGGGGCTTGAAGAAATATATAGGCTGCATGATGCTCCCACGCAGAGCTGATTCCGACCCGCTCAGCGAGTACTGGTAAACCGCTTAGAGGATCTAAGCCTGCCCAGGCAAAGCGGTGCGCAAGAGTCGGACCGTACATGCTTATAAACTCTTTTGGTTTCATTGGGCGATAGGGCTTGAGATGCCAGTTCATCTCAATGTCGGGTAATAAAAGTCCCACAAAATTGGAAGCAACATCTCCAAAATGACATTTAAAGTGTTGACGGGGACGTTAAACCTCAAATCAAACAAAACAATATATGTCTCCAATACGCACATTTGCATGATACACAGACGGGGCGATTCTATAATACTGAAAACTGGTGGTTATCTACTGTATTGTGAAATAAATATATACTACTCAAAGTTCGATAGGGATCACTTTTTTAATGCAAAATAATGTTTGGATGAATTAATCAGCTGAATCCAAATTTGATACATTATGATAGAAAACGTATCCTACACAAAACCTAGTGATTAATTTTGTCAACTGGTACTGCATTCAAGCGTGACAACAGCAACCGTCTTGGCACCCCCAAAATTTGCCGTAACACGAAGGGATTTGGACAACTGATTTTTCACAAATTTCCAAATTTGTTTAGACAAACGTGCCTATTAACGTGTATGGCGTCCACGGGCATCAATTACAGTACGACATCACCTGCGCATGCTCGTAATCCGAGTCTGTATCCGGTTTTGTGGAATCAGCTTTCATTCAGCAACCAATGCATCTTTGAGCACCTTTAAAGTCCTCGGATGCACAGGTCGGGCTGAAACAGCACGCAGTAGCATGTCCCGTGCATGCTCAATCGGATTTAAGTCCGGAGACCGAGCAGGCCAGTCCATACGAACGATTGTCTCACGTTCCAGATAGGAATCAGTGACGTTGGCACGGTTGGGACGGGCATTATCGTCCATCAGAATAAAGTCCGGGCCGAAAGCATCTGCATATGGTCTGACATTTCATCAAGAATCTCATTACAGTACCTCACTGCCATTAACGTTCCGTTTTCGACGACGCACAAGTCAGTTTTACCGTTTATGCTTATCCCAGCCCAAACCATGACTGACCCCTTTCCATAGCGATCATGCTCTGCCACATTCAAGTCATCGAATGGCTCTTTAGACATTCGCCACACCAATTGACGTTTGTTAGTGAAGTTTGGACAGAATTTGGACTCCTCATTAAACAGTACTGGCGCCAAGTCACGAACCGTCCACCTGACGTGAGTTCTGGCAAAGTCCAACCGGTCTAGCACGCGCTGTCTCGTCAACGGAACGCGTACAGCAGGCCTCATGGCATTAAGTCCGAACTCGTGGAGCCCGTTTCTGACAGTTTGTGTAGAAATTCGTACTCCAGTTCCGTTCCTAAGCTCGTTATGCAAACGCGTAGCGTTCAGGAACCGTTGACGTCAAGACTGAATCAACAGGAAACGGACCTGACGTTGAGTTGTAGTCCTTTCTCGATCCCGTCGTGTCAGTGTGAAGGATTTCCGTGGGTAAGACACCGACTACACATTCGGGAAACCACGCTCTCAGACACATTCAGAATCCCAGCAACACGACGTTGAGATACGCCCGATTCCAACATTCCGACGCCACGATTCATTTCTTCGGGGCTCAGACGTTTCTTAATTGTCCCCTAGGCATTTCAGTGTTTCAAAAATCAAATGAAGTCCTTTTTACGCTTGGTAAAGGAACACTGAAAAGTTTATTTGGTCTGCTGGAAAGCAGTGCTATGCAAGATTTTGGGGGTGCATGAATTCATTTGCGAAGTGTGAGAAGTGTGCACTTTTATGAGTACTGAACTGCACATGGGTTTCTGCTTAAGATATTTATCAATATACCGAGTATAAATTCTGTCAAGCAATTTTAAATTTTCGGTGCAAAATTTGGTATATAAAAAGTGATCCCTATCAAACTTTGAGTAGTATATTATAATAACGGCAATTAAATGTCTGACATACGCATACTTGTCTGAGCTTTGAACGTGAATCACAATTTCCTAGCCCCGGTATCCGTTATGGCGACCATCACGAAAACACGCCTATATAATTTTGACCCCCTTCAACCCCACTTTTATATTAAAAAACTGGGGTTTTTAGCTCTAAAATATTGATTGTTGGTACCGGTTAGAACCGGCTCGATGAGGCGGTTCTAACGTGTACCCACAATCTATATTTTGAGTAGAAATAAGAACAAGAGGGCCCAGAGGGCCCTGATTCGCTCACCTGAAAGTCGCTGTCTCTAGTACATTCTATTTTAGCTCTGGTGGCCATCTTGTTCATCAGAGTAGAACAATCTTAGCTATGTTGGTAGGGTGTCACCTAGGCAACATTCCTTGGAAGTTTGAATCAAATTGACCCAAGGGTTTAGGAAGAGTTCGCATTTGAAGCAATTTACAATGTTCTTTCTATTTTTAGCTCTGGGGGACATATTGTTCATCGGAGCGAGACCATTTTAGCTATTTTAGTAGAGAGTCATCTTAGCAACATTCCTATGAAGTTTGAATACAATTGGCCCAAGGGTACAGGTGGAGTTGCCGTTTGAAGATTTTTTTTCTATTTTTAGCCCTGGTGGCCATCTTGTTTATCAGAGTGGAATGATTTTCACTATTTTGGTAGGGAGTCACCTGGGCAACATTCCTGTGAAATTTGAAGCAAATTTACAATGTTTTTCTATTTTCAGCTCTGGTGGCCATTTTGTTCATCGGAGTGGGATCAATTAAGCTATTATGGTAGAGGTAGAATGACATAATATTCCTGTGAAGTTTGAATCAAATTGGCACAAGGGGTAAGGAGGAATTGTCGTTTGAAGAATTTTCTATTTTTAGTTCTGGCGGCCATCTAGTTAGTCAGAGCGGAACAATTATAGCTATTTTGGTAGGGAGACAACAACATAATATTCCTGTGAAGTTTGAATCAAACTGGCCCAAGGGGTAAGGAGGAGTTGTCGTTTGGAGATTTTTTCTATTTTAAGCTCTGGCGGCCATCTTGTTCGCCGCGATAAACGATTTTAGCTATTTTGGTAGGGAGTCACCTAACTAACATTCCTTTAAAGTTTGAATCAAATTGGCCCAAAGGTTGAGGAGGACTTCGCGTTTTGACGTAAATTTATAAAGTTTTTTCTGTTTTTAGCTATGGCGGCCATTTTGCTCATCAGATCTAGAGCGGAAACGTTATAGCTATTCCTATGAAGTTTGAATGAAATTGGCCCAACGGTAAAGTAGGAGTAGTCGTTTGAAGATTTTTTTTCTATTTTTAGCTCTGGCGGCCATCTTGTTAGTCATTTTGGCTTTTTCTTTAGGGAGTCACCTACATAACATTCCTGTGAAGTTTGAATCAAATTGGCCCAATGGGTTAAGGAGGAGTTCGTGTTTGAAGCAAGTTTACGATTTTTTTTCTATTTTTAGCAGGTGCGGCCATTTTGCTCATCAGAGCAGAACCTTTTCAGCTATTTTGGTAGATGGTCACCTAAGCAACATTCCTATGAAGTTTGAATAAAATTGGCCCAAGGAAACAGGAGCAATTGTCGTTTAAAGATTTTTTTTCTAATTTTAATTCTGGCGGCCATCTTATTTGTCAGAGCAGATAGATTTTAGCTATTTTGGTAGGGAGTCATTTGGGCAACATTCCTGTGAAGTTTGAATATATTTGGCCTAAGGGTTGAGGAGGAGTTTGTGTTTGAAGGAAATTTACGACATTTTTCTATTTTTAGCTATGGCGGCCATTTTGCTATTTTGGTAGAGGGTCACCTAAGCAACATTCCTATGGAGTTTGAATTAATTTGGCTCAAGGGTACAGGGGGAGTTTTCGTTTACATAATTTTCTATTTTTAGCTCTGGCGGCCATTTTGTTCACCGGAGCGGAAACGTTTTAACTTTTTTTGGTAGCGGGTCACCTAAGCAACATTCCTATAAAGTTTGAATGAAATTGGCCTTAGGTACATGAGAAGTTGTCGTTTAAAGACTTTTTAATTTTTAGCTCTGGCGGCCATATTGTTCAGCAGAGCGGAACAATTTTAGCTATTTTTGTAGAGGGTCACCTCAGCAAAATTCTTATGAAGTTTTATTGAAATTGGCTCAAGTGTTAAGGAGGAGTTAGCATTTTAAGCAAATTGTTGACGCCGCACGACACACGACGCACGACGGACGACGGACATTCGTGCTCAGGTGAGCTAAACATATCACAATTTTTCAACACAAAATGTTCATTTTTTCCGGCGATAAACGTTACAGTGTATTTGTATAGGCGTGTTTTTGTAATGACATCCTATGTAACGACACATCAACACTTGTGGGTCATTTTCTGCAGGTGGAAAAAAAGGTAAAGAGGTAGTAGAGGAGAAGAAAGTGAAAAACAGGGAAGAAAGAGGAAAATGAACGTTTTTGTTTTGTTTGATTTAAGAAATAGATCAGCTCTAACTGTGATTTGTTGAGTAATAAATCACAGTTTGGAGGTCAGTTGTAAAGTAGACAAATCACGAGCGCGAAGCGCGAGTGATTTGTCTACTTACAACTGACCGACAAACTGTGATTTATTGCTCAACAAATCACAGACTAGAGCTGATCTATTTCGATTCTAACACGCTGAAAATCGGCAATAATGTTGTTGTTTCCTTCAAAATCTCACAACCTTTCGCCATTGTTAGAAGAAATCCCGCTAAAATTATCGACTTAAACACATGCATTTATATCCTTTTCTTACGTTTTCGATGCGAGAAAATGACGTTACACCGTCTAACGTCAAGGAAATCGACTAGTGACGTCATAAATTGGGAATTTTAATGACGTCACTCGTCACGCTCTTCCGAGCTGAGATTTGTTGCAGAATAAAACACAGTTATTTTCCATTGCCTATATAGGCGCGCTGTGTTAGAATTGATGTTTAACGTCCCCGTCAACACTATATAGGTCATTTTGTAGACGTTGCGTCCAATTTTGTGGGATTTTTACCCGACGTTGAGATGAAATGACATCTCAAGCCTTGTCGCCCAATGAAACCAATAGGGTTTATAAGCATGGAAGGTCCGACTCGCACAGCATTGCCTGGGCAGGCTTAGATCCTCTAAGCGGTTTTCCAGTACTCGTGCGCGGGTCGGATTCAGCTCTGCTTGGAAGCATCATGCAGCCCATTTATTTCTTCAAATGGATGGACGTTTAAAAACTAGAGAGAGAAGAAATAACAATATTCCCCTCCCCTCTGTCCTTACCTGCTACAGGGACAGCAGGTCTTTCCCATCACGTGAACAAATCCGTGAAATACAAACCCCCTTAACCCCCACTTTATATAGAGAAAACTGGGGTTAACGGGGGTAAACATCATTTTCCTTTTTTTTCTCCAAGATATAGATTGTGGGTACTCGTTAGAACCGCGTCATTGAGACGGTTCTAACCAGCATCCAAACCCTATGTTTTGAGTATAAATCAGAAAAATATCACAATTTTTCATCTTAATATTTGCGTTTTTCGGAGTTAAAGTTTATAATATATTTGTATAGGCGTGTTTTCGCAATGCCCAACCGTAAGCTAACGCCAACTAGACTCACCTGAGGGGCAAGAGACCCCCCCCCCCCCCCACACACACCATTGCCCCCATGCCATGGTGTATATTCGGATATATAACCATCGGAAAACTATCCAAAACTACCTATACGTGCGTTGTCATAATGCATACAAAAACATAATATGACCATTACATGTATAATATAAATAAATTAATAAGTAAATAAATAAACCAGTTCGTGAGAAAAGGGTACATCACGTGAACATGTCCGTGAAATAAAGACCCCTCTAAACCCCACTTTATATAGAGAAAACTGGGGTTTACGTGGGTAAACATTATTTTGCTTATTTCTTCTCCAAGACATAGATTGTGGGTACTCGTTAAAACCGCCTCACTGAGGCGGTTCTTACGAGCACCCAAAACCTATCTTACAACATGAAAGCCGTAACAAAGGAAAAAAGCATAGCCTGAAAAAATCCCCGCCTATGGCGGGATTCGAACCCGAGCCGTTCGGGTGATAGTCCAGTGCTCTAACCGCTGAGCCAAAGAGTCGTAAAATAAAACTACATGATGTTTGTTTTTTGTTTGTATTATAAAGTAATTATGGTAATATAGATTGAGGTTTTGACAAAGTGTTGTTTTATTTTAAATGACAAGCCCAACTAGAATTTTCACATGAAACGATAAGTACGATTTCACCTGAATGACAAGTACTAATTCACATGAAATGACAAGTACTATTTCCCATGAAATGACAATCTTCTATATGCCTATGGGGAAATGCCAATCTTTTTAAGCAACTGCCAAGTCTATATTTGATAAGAAATGACAATTACTTTCCTACAAATGAAATGTCAGTCCTAAAATGCTCAAGATGTTTTTATCCCGGACGAGTCCCCAATTTCTGTTACGAGCCAGGCGTAGCAGAAAGAAAAAGCAAACAAGCCTTTTGGACAAATTTAACAAATTTATTTGCAAAGTATCTTTAACCTGTAGAAGTAAGAAAATTAAATGTACTTAGCTCTGTTATGAAATATCCTTGAATGAATCTATTTTCCTTGATCGTCCGAAATGAAATATAATATCCTTTAACAATCCAACACAGAATTTAGAAATAACTTTTCTTAAAACCCAAACATCAAACTCCAAAGTCTGACTCAAAGAGAAAAATCAAGCTATTTTATAGACCCTAAGATTTCTCTAGTACATTCCAGAGGGCTGTGGAATAAGATTAGGTAATTTTCTAAAAATAATGCCACCCCGAACTTTCTGGAAGATTCTAAAGTACTGTTCCTTGTAAACATGTTGTTTACCAAATAAAATAATCTGTGATTCAATATCTTTCCAGAAAGTTCTCTAAGAAGAATTAGGTCCCCCAGTGGGGTGAAAGTGGGAATCAGAAAAATACATTCTTATCCATAACAGTTTGGAGTATAAATAAGAAAAAATATAACGGATTTTCACCAGAAAAGTAGCAATTTTGGAGATGTATAAAATGCACTTTCTGGCACGAGTGTATTATCGTAATGGACGACTGACAAAAAAGCCTAAAGCGAGATTACACAGTCTTTTCATAGTCTCTGCTGATCGCATACATTTTGACCCGCGTGTATACCCCAGTTTTAATACATTTTTTTTTTTTTTTTTGGTCGGCGCCTCCTCCCCTATCCGACCCCATCTTTTTTTACATACCGTGTAATTTATACACATTATATTCGGTCTCCGTTACTCAGTGCGTATGTATGTATGTATGTATGTATGTATGTATGTATGTATGTATGTATGTATGTATGTATGTATGTATGTATGTATGTATGTATGTATGTATGTATGTATGTATGTATGTATGTATGTATGTATGTGGTTATAGGTTATAATGAAATTTCAATAGAAGCACGGTATGTTTGAGCTAAATACTGTGTTGGGGTACGCGGTTGTGACAACATTGACCTGCTAGGAGAGGCTAGGACTAAAGGCGACCCTGGAAACCATTTATCCTAACCCTACAGTTAGCATGTAAATGCCAACACAACTGAATCGCCCAAACACAGTAACTGCTCCCTCGCCTTTATTATTTTTTTTTTATTTATTTATATATATATATATTTTTTTTTTATTATCATTTTTTTTTTTATTATTATTATTATCTTTTTTTGTTTCCTGTTATTTTTCATTATCGTTGATTTTCATTTTATCGTTGTCGGCAGTTATAACAGCATCTGAAACGAAAAGAACAGAGCATTGTATCTGGTTCTGGTTTTTACCCATTGCGTTGTTTTTTGAAGTAGTTCGATCGGTTACCGTGGTTAACCAAAGTGTGATCGAACTCAGCTAAAATACATAACATCGGTCTCATCAGCCATCTTAAAACATACGAATAGTAACATTTCTCAGATATGATTAGGGTCGGTCAATCATTGTCAGAAATGACAGACGAACTATTTTTATTATATAACATGGGGTTAAATGGTGGTGGTGGGGGTGGGGGCAAATCATACAAGTGTGTTTTTGTGATGCTGAGGGTCGGCTGAAATAGATAAATAAATAAATAAATAAATAAATAAATAAATAAATAAATAAATAAACAAACAAACAAACAAACAAACAAATAAATAAATAAATAAATAGGGGCCCAGTATCAGCCAAACTAATAAGTACAGTCCACAAATGGCAGCCCGTATATTTAAATGTATCAGATTCGCCAAAATTGCAAAAATGAAAACAGGTAAATATTGGCTTTGTCATATTTTCTACGACGTCAGAACATTCAATATGATATCAGAATATACTTTTTTGTCATATTTTCTACGACGTCAGAACATTCAATATGATATTAGAATAGACTTTTTTGTCATATTTTCTATGACGTCAAAACTTACAATATGATATCAGAATAGACTTTTTTGTCATATTTTCTACGACGCCAGAACATTCAATATGATATCAGAATAGACTTTTTTGTTATATTTTCTACGACGTCAGAACATTCAATATGATATCAGAATAAACTTTTTTGTCATATGTTCTACGACGTCAGAACATTCAATATGATGTCAGAATATACTTTTTTGTCATATTTTCTATGACGTCAGAACATTCAATATGATATCAGAATAGATTTTTTTGTCATATTTTATACGACGTCAGAACATTCAATATGATATCAGAATAGACTTTTTTGTCATATTTTATACGACGTCAGAACATTCAATATGATATCAGAATAGATTTTTTTTGTCATATTTTCTACGACGTCAGAACATTCAATATGATATCAGAATAGATTTTTTGTCATATTTTCTACGACGTCAGAACATTCAATATGATATCAGAATAGATTTTTGTCATATTTTCTACGACGTCAGAACATTCAATATGATATCAGAATAGATTTTTTGTCATATTTTCTACGACGTCAGAACATTCAATATGATATCAGAATAGATTTTTTGTCATATTTTCTACGACGTCAGAACTTTCAATATGAAATCAGAATATATATTTTTTGTCATATTTTCTACGACGTCAGAACATTCAATATGATATCAGAATAGCCTTTTTTGACATTTTTTCTACGACGTCAGAACATATGGGGCGCCATTTTACTCTTGAATCATTATTTATAGATATCCATAAATCGAATTATGGATATCCATAATTCGATTTATGGATGTCCATAAATCAGCCGAATAATGGATATCCATAATTCGAAATATGGATATCCGTAATTCGATTTATGGATATCCAAAATTCAGATCGATTTATGGATATCCATAATTCGAATTATGGATATCCATAAATCAACGCCAAAGCTTTTGGTTTAATGATTTCTCCCTAAGACACGTGATTTTTTAATGTAAAAATCTTCAAAATCTTCAAGTCTTGATCATCGCTGGAAGATGATGGCCAGTCTAAGGGACCTCTTTGTCGCGCAGTCTTTTCAGTCCGTAAGGCTTCCAAAGCAACGGACGCCATACGCTGAACGCCCACCATGTTTCTGTTAAATATCGGAACCAGCCGTAAGATCTGGAAATTCGGGCCAACGCATTCTGTCCCTCTGGACACTGGAAGTCGGACGTAAGATTATAATGATCCAAACAGGCAATCCGTGCATGCTTTCTGGAGAAAATGCACATTGTCGTTATATAGTATTAACATGTATCCATATAATACTCTACTTGAGATGTATGGAGTACCAGGCAGATTCAGATATAACTCCTGGCTCCCGCCCATTGGGACTTGGAGAAATAAATTTGGCCGCATGAGCTGAGAGTACTGGTAAACCGTTTAGAAGGTCTAAGCCTGTCCAAACAAAGTCGTGCGAGTCAATGGGCGACAAGGGTTGAGATTTTTGTTTGTGTGTTTGTATTTGAGTTTAACGGCCCAGTCAACACTAATTTAGGTCATTTTTGAGCCGGTCAGTTTACCTATCAACACTTTTCCTGGGCAGGCTTATCAGTAAGGAGTTAACCAGTACTCTGCACATTCTTTCGCCAGAAACTGACAACTGCCCTTCTTGAATCAGCGGAAGGGAGAGAATGACCGTAGAAAAGATTTCATGATCGATCTCCACGAAAGAATGTTGCCGACCCTGGCAACCGCGTATCCGACTGGGGTACTGAGGCCGGCGGGATTGAGATGCCATTTCATCTCAATGAAGGCTTAATGCCCAACATAATTGGAATCAACGTCTCCAAAATGACCTAGATAGTATTGAAGCGGACGTTAAACCTCAAATCAAACAAAACATATCTTTCGCACACCATAGGCCACCACTAAGCCTACCCTACATTACCTCCACCTCGGCTTTTATTACGACCTGACGCGAATGGTCGAGTCTTTTTTATATTTGCAAAGGGAGCAGTCACTATTCGTTAGATTTATTTGTAGAGGAGAATTATTGATATCCATAATTCGATTTATGGATATCCATAAATCAGCCGAATAAAGGATATCCATAATTCGCTTTATGGATATCCATATTTCGATCTAAATTAATGATATCCATAGATCGATTTTTGGATATCTATAATTCGATTTAGCATATCCATAATTTGATTTATGGATATCCATAAATCAGCCGAATAATGGATATCCATAATTCGATTAATGAATATCAATATGCCTTGCACCGTTTTGCCTGGGCAGGCTTAGATCCCCTAAATGGTTTACCAGTACTCGTGGGGGTCGGTTTCAGCTCTGCGTGAAAACATCATGCAGCCGATCTATTTCTTCAAGCCCCGATGGGCGGGACCGATCAAGTGACGACACGGAAGTGCTTAAAAGGGCAAAGATAGAGAGAGAGAGAGAGAGAGAGAGAGAGAGAGAGAGAGAGAGAGAGAGAGAGAGAGAGAGAGAGAGAGAGAGAGAGAGAGAGAGAGAGAGAGAGAGAGGTGTAAAATTCTCAAAAGGCTTGACTTGTTCGAATGCTTAGCTTCAACTCTGACCATTGTTTCAGCACATTTTTAAGAATCATATCAAAGAATAAATTTTTGCAAAGATTTGTACCCTGTTTAACCCATTTCAGACTGGAAAGCCCTAACCGGGTACCGTGGCAAACAGTCCAGGCCCAGATCGCGGCGTCTGATCAGGATCTACACTGTTTGCAAAAAGTTCAGTCATTTTCCAAGTAAATTTTTATGAAAACACAACCTGTCACCCCTAATTTTGAAATGAACTCCTGCTATATATAAGGAGGAAGATTCCATTTGGTACAAAAAGGGTTAACAGGTTAGAGAGCCTTCTCGTAGAAATCACCCTGTGTCACTCACGTGCGTGCCATGTAACTTGCTTTCCGCTATTGATGTTTCCATTGTTTCTTATTTGTGTTTCCTTTCCCTTTGGTGTCGCTGTAGGTTGATTGTGTCGATTCCTGATCGTTGCCTCAACTTCTATTTTGACCATGTTAAGTCAATAAATCGAAAGTCTTTGGGAATGAAAATTTGTTCGAAGTAGGGGAAATACATACTAAAGAGGTTTGATCATATCGAATATTCATGAGGCATAACGGGTATCATTGAAGGATATCTTAACATCTATAAATTCAAGGCGTGGTGCTACAAGGACAGTCAGGAAACATCCAAGTATACAGTCGAACTTCAATGGCTCGAACACCTTTGGGACCTCGAAAATCTGTTCGAGACAGAGGTAGTTCGAGCTACTGTGGTTACTGTCAGGAGGCATAACTAGATACTTTTCGTCATTATTTCGGTGTTCTATAATGAAAATGTATGCTGTTGGTACTAATTAGAATCGCCTAATCGAGGCGATTCTAATGAGTACACACAGCATACATTTGCAAGATAAAAGACTAAAATCTTCTTTATTATCCTCCACTATTACTTATGTAGAGGATTTCGCTAGGGGCTCAAGAACGGGTTCGACACATCCATAGTAAACAAGCCATCGGTGTTCAAGCCATCGACGTTCGACTGTATATGGTTATCTTGTGTTCTTGGATGAAGTTCCTAGGTACACAAAAGCGAGTTGCAACTAACCAGTTGAGCGAGTTTGAATTAATGGGGAATGGGAATATCTGGCAGTATTCGCGGCCATTTTTCAACGGGAGACAATTTTCGGGACTTCCTGTTGGCTTTTTTAATTAGCCATTTCCCACGGAAAAAGGGTCTACTCTGAAAAAAAAATAATACTCCTAGGCAAATTATCTCCAGGACCTTCAAAAGTTGACCCCTATTGACATGGGAGAAAAAAAATACTTTTGCTAGAGTGGCCTCTCCTGAAGGTGTGCCCATTCCATTCAGCCCTTAAGCAAGGTAAACTAGTCATAAGTGTTCGAGTTATTGAGGTTTCATTGTATCATGGCTTAATGAGAGGAACACAAACTCTTGTTAGGTGTAGTATGATCAAATATCATGGCTCACTTGGAGGAACACAGACTCTTGTTAGGTGTAGTACGATAAACTATCATGGCTCACTTGGAGGAACACAGACTCTTGTTAGGTGTAGTACGATAAACTATCATGGCTCACTTGGAGGAACACAGACTCTTGTTAGGTGAAGTATGATCAAATATCATGGCTCACTTGGCGGAACACAAACTCTTGTTAAGTGTAGTATTATCAAATATCATGGCTCACTTGGAGGAACACAAACTTTTGTTAGGTGTAGCATGATCAAATATCATGGCTCACTTGGAGGAACACAGACTCATGTTAGTTGTGGTATGATAAAATATCTTGGCTCACTTGGGGAACACAAAAGTTTGTTAGTTGTGGTATGATAAAATATCATGGCTCACTTGGAGGAACACAAACTCTTGTTAGGCTTAGTATTATCAAATATCAAGGCTCACTTGGAGTAACTCAAGTTAGTTGTGGTATGTTAAAATACCATGGCTCACTCGGAATAACTTATGTGAGTTGTGGTATGATCAAATATCATGGCTCACTTGGAGTAAATCATGTTAGTTGTGGTTCGATAAAATATCATGGCTCACTTCGAGGAACACAAACTCTTGTTTGTTGTGGTATGATAAAATATCATGGCTCACTTGGAGGAACACAAACTCTTGTTAGGTGTAATATGATAAAATATCATGGCTAACTTGGAGGAACAAACTCTTTTAAGGTGTAGTTTGATCAAATATCATGGCTCACTAGGAGTAACACAAACTCATGTTAGTTGTGGTATGATAAAATATCATGGCTCACTCGGAGGAACACAAACTCTTTTAAGGTGAGTATTATCAAATATCATGGCTCACTTGGAGGAACACAAACTCTAGTTAGGTGTTGCATGATCAAATATCATGACTCACTTGGAGGAACACAAACTCATGTTAGTTGTGGAATGTTAAAATATCATAGCTCACTTGGAGGAACACAAACTCTTGTGTGTTGTGTCATGATAAAAATTGCATGGCTCACTTGGAGGAACACAAACTCTTGTTAGGCGTAGTATTATCAAATATCAACGTTCTCTTGGAGTAACTCATGTTAGTTGTGGTATGATCAAATATCATGGCTGACTCGGAGTAACTCATGTAAGTTGTGGTATGATCAAATATCATTGCTCACATAGAGAAACTAATGTTAGTTGTGGTATGATCAAATATCATGGCTCACTTGGAGGAACACAAACTCTTTTTAGTTGTGGTATGATAAAATATCATGGCTCACTTGGAGGAACACAAACTCTTGTTAGGAATAGTATTATAAAATATCATGGATCACTTGGAGGAACACAAACTCTTGTAAGGTGTAGTATGATCAAATATCATGGCTCACTTGGAGTAACTCATGTTAGTTGTGGTATGATGAATTATCATCGCTCACTAGGAGGAACACAAACTCTTGTTAGGTGTAGTATGATCAAATATCATGGCTCCTTTTGAGGAACACAAACTCTTGTTATGTGTAGTATGATAAAATACCATGGCTAACGTGGAGGAACACAAACTCTTGTTAAGTGTAGTATGATAAAATATCATGGCTAACTTGGAGGAACAAACTCTTGTTAGGTGTGGTATGATGAAATATCATGGCTCACTAGGAGTAACACAAACTCATGTTAATTGTGGTATGATAAAATATCATGACTTACTCGGAGGAACACAAACTCTTGTAAGGTGTAGTATTATCAACTATCATGGCTCACTTGGAGGAACACAAACTCATGTTAATTGTGGTATGTTAAAATATCATGGCTTACTTGGAGGAACACAAACTCTTGTTAGTTATGTTATGATAAAATTGCATGGCTCACTTGGAGGAACAAAAACTCTTGTTGGGTGTAGTATTATCAAATATCAAGGCTCACTTGGGGTAACTCATGTTAGTTGTGGTATGATCAAATATCATGGCTCACTCGGAATAACTCATGCTACTTGTAGTATGATCAAATATTATGGCTCACTCGGAGTAACTCATGTTAGTTGTGGTATGATGAAATAACATGGCTCACTTGGAGGAACACAAACTCTTGTTAGCTGTGGTATGATAAAATATCATGGCTCACTTGGAGGAACACAAACTCTTTTTAGGTGTATTATTATAAAATATCAGGGCTCACTTGGAGGAACACAAACTCTTGTTAGGTGTAGTATGATCAAATATCATGGCTCATTTGGAGTAACTCATGTTAGTTGTGGTATGATCAAATATAATGGCTCACTCGGAGGAACAAGAACTCTTGTTAGGGGTGTAGTATGATCAAATATCATGACTCCTTTGGAGGAACACAAACTCTTGTTAGGCGTTGCATGATCAACTATCATGGCTCACTTGGAGGAACACAAACTCTTGTTAGGTGTAGCATGATCAAATATCATGATTCCTTTGGAGGAACACAAACTCTTGTTAGCTGTGGTATGATAAAATATCATGGCTCACTTGGAGGAACACAAACTCTTGTTAGGTGTAGTATGATAAAATATCAGGGCTCACTTGGAGGAACACAAACTCTTGTTAGGTGTAGCATGATCAAATATCATGATTCCTTTGGAGGAACACAAACTCTTGTTAGGTGTAGTATGATCAAATATCATGACTCCTTTGGAGGAACACAAACTCTTGTTAGGTGTAGTATGATCAAATATTATGACTCCTTTGGAGGAACACAAACTCTTGTTAGGTGTAGTATGATCAAATATCATGACTCCTCTGGAGGAACACAAACTCTTGTTAGGTGTAGTATGATCAAATATCATGGGTCACTTGGAGCAACACAGACTCTTGTAAGGTGTAGCATGATCAAATATCATGACTCCTTTGGAGGAACACAAACTCTTGTTAGATGTAGTATAATCAAATATCATGACTCCTTTGGAGGAACACAAACTCTTGTTAGGTCTAGTATGATCAAATATTATGACTCCTTTGGAGGAACACAAACTCTTGTTAGGTGTAGTATGATCAAATATCATGACTCACTTGGAGCAACAAAGACTCTTGTTAGGTGTGGTATGATCAAATATCATGATTCACTTGGAGGAACACAAACTCTTCTTAGGCAGGCAAATTGCATTTAAGGGAAACGGACAGTTGCGAAACATATTGCTGGCCACTGTTATGAAAGATTAGGGAAAACCTTAGACAAAGCACTAAGGGTTTTATTCTAAACACAACATATTTTAAAACGTTAGGAAAAGTCACTGCCATGGTTTGTCTCATTTCTCACCAATGGGACAAGTATATCCCTTTGCATAACGGTGCGTGAATGTCTCAAATTGCTGCCCCAATATGCCAGTCATTTTCTAACACATGAAAACATGTACATTGAACTTGAACTATTTTCCCCAAAAACTGTCCCGATCATATACAATATATATTCTATTAGTCCATCCGTTGAATACATTAGAGGGGTTTATTCAATAAGACAAATACTAGTGGTCCGGAAGTAGATATCCAAGAAAAAACACTGTTCTCTATATAAAATAGGAGGCCTCCGCCCATCGGGGCTTGAAGGAATAGATGGGCTGCATGATGCTTCTACGAAGAGCTGAAACCGACCGCACACGAGTAATGGTACACCGCTTAGCGGATCTAAGCCTGCCAAGGCAAAGCGGTGCGAGTCGGACCGTGCAAGTCGGTCCGTCCATGCTTATAAACCATATTGGTTTCATTGGGCGACAGGGCTGGGGATGTCTTTTCAGTTTTCAGTTGTCTCTCCTGAAGGTGCGCCCATTCCCTTAAGCCTTTAAGCAAGGTATCCTAGTCACCAGTGTTAGCGTTATTGAGGTTTCTTTGTATCATGGCTCACTTGGAGGAGCACAAACTCTTGTTAGGTGTAGTATGATCAATTATCATGGCTCACTTGGAGGAACACAGACTCTTGTTAGGTGTAGTATGATAAAATATCAGGACTCACTTGGAGGAACACAAACTCTTGTTAGGTGAAGTATGATCAAATATCATGACTCACAAGGAGTAACACAAACTCATGTTAGTTGTGGTATGATAAAATATCATGGCTTACTTGCAGGAACACAAACTCTTGTAAGGTGTAGTATAATCAAAAATCAAGGCTCACTTGGAGAAACGCAAACTCTTGTTAGATGCAGTTTGATCAAATATCATGGCTTACTTGGAGGGACACAAACTCATGTTAGTTGGGGTATGTTAAAATATCATTGATCACTTGGAGGAACACAAACTCTTGTTAGTTGTGTTATGATAAAATATCATGGTTCACTTGGAGGAACACAAACTCTTTTTAGGTGTAGTATTATCAAATATCAAGGCTCACTTGGAGTAACTCACGATAGTTGTGGTATGATCAAATATCATGGCTCACTCGGAGTAACTCATGTTAGTTGTGGTATGATCAAATATCATGGCTCACTCGGAGTAACTCATGTAAGTTGTGGTATGATAAAATATCATGGCTCACTTGGAGGAACAAAAACTCTTGTTAGTTGTTGTATTATAAAATATCATGGCTTACTTGGAGTAACTCATGTAAGTTGTGTAATGATCAAATATCATGGCTCATTGGGAGGAACACAAACTCTGGTTAGGTGTGGTATGATCAAATATCATGACTCCTTTGGGGGAACACAAACTCTTGTTAGGTGTAGTATGATCAAATATCATGGCTCACTTGGAGTAACTCATGTAAGTTGTGTAATGATCAAATATCATGGCTCATTGGGAGGAACACAAACTCTGGTTAGGTGTGGTATGATCAAATATCATGACTCCTTTGGGGGAACACAAACTCTTGTTAGGTGTAGTATGATCAAATATCATGACTCCTTTGGAGGAACACAAACTCTTGTTAGTTGTAATATGATAAAATATCATGGCTTACTTGGAGGAACACAAACTATTGTTAGTTGTGGTATGATCAAATATCATAGCTCACTCGGAGTAACTCATGTTAGTTGTGGTATGATAAAATATCATGGCTCACTTGGAGGAACACAAACTTTTGTTAGTTGTTGTATGATAAAATATTATGGCTCACTTGGAGGAACACAAACTCTTGTTAGGTGTAGTATGATCAAATATCATGGGTCACTTGGAGCAACACAGACTCTTGTAAGGTGTAGCATGATCAAATATCAGGACGTCTTTGGAGGAACACAACTCTTGTTAGATGAAGTATAATCAAATATCATGACTCCTTTAGAGGAACAAAAACTCTTGTTAGGTCTAGTATGATCAAATATCATGACTCCTCTGGAGGAAGACAAACTCTTGTTAGGTGTAGTATGATCAAATATCATGGCTCACTTTGAGCAACACAGACTCTTGTAAGGTGTAGCATGATCAAATATCATGACTCCTTTGGAGGAACACAACTCTTGTTAGATGAAGTATAATCAAATATCATGACTCTTTTAGAGGAACACAAACTCTTGTTAGGTCTAGTATGATCAAATATCATGACTCCTTTGGAGGAACACAAACTCTTGTTAGCAGTAGTATGATCAAATATCATGACTCCTTTGGAGGAAGACAAACTCTTGTTAGGAGTAGTATGATCAAATATCATGACTCCTTTGGAGGAACACAAACTCTTGTTAGCAGTAGTATGATCAAATATTATGACTCCTTTGGAGGAAGACAAACTCTTGTTAGGAGTAGTATGATCAAATATCATGACTCACTTGGAACAACAAAGACTCTTGTTAGGTGTGGTATAATCAAATATCATGATTCACTTGGAGGAACACAAACTCTACTTAGGCAGGCAAATTGCATTTAAGGGAAACAGACAGTTGCGAAACATATTGCTGGCTACTGAAAGATTAGGGAAAACCTTAGACAAAGCACTAAGGGTTTCATTCTAAACACAACATGTTTCAAAACGTAAGTAAGAGTCACTGCCATGGTTTGACGCATTTCTCACCAATGGGACAAGTATATCCCTTTGCATAACGGTGCGTGAATGTCTCAAATTGCTGCCCCAATATGTCAGTCATTTTCTAACACACGAGAACATGTACATTGCATTTGAACTATTTTCCCCAAAAACGGTCCCGATCATATACATTTTATATTCTATTAGTCCATCCGTTGAATACATTAGAGTGGTTTATTCAATAAGACAAATACTAGTGGTCCAGTAGTAGATATCCAAGAAAAAAACACTATTCTCTATATAAAATAGGAGCCCCCCGCCCATCGGGCTTGAAGGAATAGATGGGCTGCATGATGCTTCCACGCAGAGCTGAAACCGACCGCACACGAGTTCTGGTAAATTGCTTTGAGGATCTAAGCCTGCCAAGGCAAAAGCGGTGCGAGTCGGACCGTGCAAGTCGGTCCGTCCATGATTATAAACCATATTGGTTTCATTTGGGCGACAGGGCTTGGGATGTCTTTTCAGTTTTCAGTTGTCTCTCCAGAAGGTGTGCCCATTCCCTTAAGCCCTTAAGCAAGGTATCCTAGTCACCAGTGTTAGCGTTATTGAGGTTTCTTTGTATCATGGCTCACTTGGAGGAACACAAACTCTTGTTAGGTGTAGTATGATCAAATATCATGGCTCACTTGGAGGAACACAAACTCTTGTTAGGTGTAGTATGATAAAATATCAGGGCTCACTTGGAGGAACACAAACTCTTGTTAGGGGTAGTATGATCAATTATCATGGGTCACTTGGAGGAACACAAACTCTTGTTAGGTGTAGTATGATCAAATACCATGACTCACTTGGAGGAACACAAACTCTTGTTAGGGGTAGTTAGATCAAATATCATGACTCACTAGGAGTAACACAAACTCATGTTAGTTGTGGTATGAAAAATACCATGGCTTACTTGCAGGAACACAAACTCTTGTAAGGTGTAGTATAATCAAATATCATTGCTCACTTGGAGAAACACAAACTCTTATTAGGTGTAGCATGATCAAATATCATGGCTTACTTGGAGGAACACAAACTCATGTTAGTTGTGGTATGTTAAAATATCATGGCTCACTTGGAGGAACACAAACTCTTGTTAGTTGTGTTATGATAAAATATCATGGCTCACTTGGAGGAACACAAACTCTTTTTAGGTGTAGTATTATAAAAAATCAAGGCTCACTTGGAGTAACTCATGATAGTTGAGGTATGATCAAATATCATGGCTCACTCGGAGTAACTCATGTTAGTTGTGGTATGATCAAATATCATAGCTCACTCGGAGTAACTCATGTTAGTTGTGGTATGATAAAATATCATGGCTCACTTGGAGGAACACAAACTTTTGTTAGTTGTTGTATGATAAAATATCATGGCTCACTTGGAGGAGCACAAACTCTTGTTAGGTGTAGTATTATCAAATATCATGGCTCACTTTGAGGAACACAAACTCTTGTTAGGTGTAGTATGATCAAATATCATGGCTCACTTGGAGTAACTCATGTTAGTTGTGGTATGATCAAATATTATGGCTCACTGGGAGGAACACAAATTTTGGTTAGGTGTGGTTTGATCAAATATCATGACTCACTTGGAGGAACAGAAACTCTTCTTAGGCAGGCAAATTGCATTTAAGGGAAAAGGACAGTTTAGAAACATATTGCTGGCCACTGTTATGAAAGATAAGGGAAAACCTTAGACAAAGCACTAAGGGTTTCATTCTAAACACAACATGTTTTAAAACGTAAGGACACGTCACTGCTTTGGTTTGTCGCATTTCTCACCAATGGGACAAGTATAACCCTTTGCATAACGGTGCGTGAATGTCTCAAATTGCTGCCTCAATATGTAAATCAATTTCTAACACATGAGAACATGTACACTGCACTTGAACTATTTTCCCCAAAAACTGTCCCGATCATATACAGTTTATATTCTATGAATCCATCCGTTGAATACATTAGACGGGTTTATTCAATAAGACAAAAACTAGTGGTCCAGTAGTGGATATCCAAGTAAAAACACTGTTCTCTATAAAAAAGGATGCCCCCGCTCATCGGGTCTTGAAGGAATAGATGGGCTGCATGATGCTTCCACGCAGAGCTGAAACCGACCGCACTCGAGTACTGGTAAACCGCTTAGAGGATCTAAGCCTGCCAAGCCATAGCGGTGCGAGTCGGACCGTGCAAGTCGGTCCGTCCATGCTTATTAACCGTATTGGTTTCATTGGGCGACAGGGCTTGAGATGTCATTTCATCTCAATGTCGGGTAAAAGTCCCACAGAACTGGAAGCGACGTCTCCAAAATGATCTGAATAGTGTTGACGGGGACGTTAAACCTCAAATCAAACAAACACAAACTATATAAAATAGGTATGGCAGTTTGAGGTGTTATGGATAACATGACCATTCATTTATAGTCTTTCAAAACGCAGTGAGACGTGACTGCACTTTTTCATTTGGACTAGTCCGCGTTTTAGGTAAGTCACCCTCAGTTGGGATTTTACATTGGGAGATATAGTTTTACTGAGATTCGTACTGCATCACACAACCCACTTGGCAACGACTTCTACATAATAACATTATAAAAAACTTATTTATAATTCTAAAATCCAGAGAAAAAAGAAATCCGAAACCTGCTTCCCCTAAAATATGGAATAGTCTTGCCACGCTTAAACGTTGAACTCTCCGAGGTCGTTGATAAACTATAGCAGCAAGTATATTCCATAAATCATGATTTGTTAGATGCACGATCTGTGTATGCTCCACACATTGCTGATACTCTTTGTGTTTTCACCACAGAAGACACTTGTCTTTCCGTTCCCCGTCCTACAGCATGCTCAGCAAGAGGCCAGTGTTTGGAGTAATGTATGGAAAGTGCTCAAAGATGTATCAGTCCTTTACGTAAAACAAAGAAGCAGTCCTTATAAGGCCCATTTTATGGCCACTTTGATTTTCTTTAAACATTGCAGACTCAATAAAGGATGTATTTGCTGTAATGTGATGAAATTTCAGATCGGCAGATGCAATGGTATTGGCTCTATGAGAAACCAAATTGGGTGGGGTAATTCTACCCCATTGAGGGACCTGTGGTTCATACGCTATTAGCTCTAGCAAAAACATCCTGGCAAGTGGGTCTTTTTACTATTGGTTATACCTTTATAGATGTTACACATAATGTATATGTTTTTGTCGAAAAGTTCTTCACTTTACCACTATACTTACTTATAAGTCGTACCTAAATTTCAGCTAAATTTACTGACCGTCTTTACGCAAAACCACAACGTAAGTTTATTTCCAAAGCTAATGCAAAAGTACTGGACAGGGATAATTGAGATATAATAGGCATTGCCAAATAATGAGCATTTCTTTCTTCTATTATTACTTAGAGTTATCTGCCCCTGAAGCCATTTTTGACATATTTTCTGTCATATTTAAAATCTATTGATATATGACAAAAGGATTCTTCAAAACAATCAAAAACTCAGCACACAATGATTTTCTGTCGCCTTTATGAAGCTTTTAGGTGATTTGTAAATATCTTCTTTGATAATGTTTTAAACAACATGAGTGGGTTAAATACACCCCTTTGCTATTTCTACTGCAAAAAAATCCTTGGCTTTATGTCAACTCATCTTCATAAACTATCTTACTGACAATTTAGATGAAGTTAGAAAAACCTAAACTTTCTCATAATCTTTAGAATAAGTCTCCCTTTAGGTCATACTTACCTATAACATTGAAATATTACTTGACGAATAAATCTTGCATTACATCAAAGCATTTATTTTGAAGCTTTTCTGTTGATTCGACATGTATTTGGACCTGCGGCCAAAATTTTTAGTAGAAAATTGTGGTTCATCTTGTCCAGATTCCACAGCAGTTTTAGGCTTCATATATGCTTTCAGGTAAACCAAGAAATGATTGCTTGCAGAGCCCTTCAAGCACTTGCTTACTCAGTCCCTTCACTTGTATATCAGTTTGGAGCCTTCAGTACTCTCTGGCCTTTGATTCTGGTACTCTTGGAGCCTTTCATTTAACTCTTGACACCACATACATGGTCGACCAACTGGTAGGTGTTGTTTTTATGAATTTACCTATCAAGTGACAGCCAGTCTTCAATAGATTATCAGCTTTGGCTGACCAACAGTTGCTTAGGAATTTGACAGGAAGCAGAATCACTACACAGATCCTGATGTAGACATCGACAGTTATGGTAGGTATCCAGTAAACAAAACAAACATTCAATATTTTATACCTAAACAAATGGTTATGGTTGGCTGGATATAAAAGGTCCTCCATCCAACTGGTAGTCTGTGCTACTGACCATTCTAAGACAGTGGTTCTGATGTGGTTCATGTAATACTTTGGCTTGTTGATGTCCCCTTTGTGCGTTACATTTGTTGTGTTTTTTTTTTCACATTTTAATCACCCCTTATGAGGGAGAATTTGTTGACTTTTTGAATGTTGTATGTGTTTTGTCTCTCCTTGATTTGGCCACATCTTGTGATTGTGGCTTACTGTTTTTCATGGGTTCGCAAGTCTGATGTTTGACTTTGGTGTGTTTGTCTTCTATCCTGTTCTCTATCAGACCGAGAAGGATGTTACTGTTACAAATGAATTTAGTGCTGTGTATATACCCGGTAACCATATATCCTTTCTATTCATCTTCATCAGACACACGTGATGCACTCCGAGTGGCTATGACTGCATCTTCGACGTGGTCTATGTGAGCTCTGTTAAGGTTAGCTTCATTAGTTTCTGTATCTAAAAAACTTAAGTACCTGAGTACAGATGCTATATGTGCACAGCAACCAACCGTGTTTGCCCCACTTCGGCACCGACAGTACCACCCATTAATGGGATTAAGTCCTTGACTGCGCTCGATCCATAAACTATTACGGTTTGCTGAAAGTATGTCTGGAAAGACTCTGGGCTTTAAATATACCTTCCTCCTCTTTATGCATCAAGACTTCATACTGTCCATTCTCATCGAAATGCTCATCTGTGTAACACTGAGCTTGTTTTAGCTGATATATGCCCATGCTTAAATCCCTAAGCTCATTTTCAGCTAGTAGATGAAACTTCTAAATCTGCATCCTGCACTTTTTCCCATTTAACACATTTTTTATGCTTTGACCGCGATTCGAACCCACGCGCAGATGCGGCGTCGTCGCCTAGCACTGCAGTGGCCGACGTCCTTAACCACTGCGCCACAGAGGCATCCCCAAAAAAGGATGCTCATATAGCGCATATAAGGCTATCCGGCACTGCAGTACACTCTGTATATAGGGGTTTATTTTTTACTATTTTATTTTTGTTTTGTCCGGGATTATGATTAATTCTCTCAACAATGGAAGCGACTTTTCGTCTTTACAACCATAGTGGAGACATAACCAGGGATAAATAAATTGTGCTTTGACCGTGATTCGAACCCACGCACAGATTGCAGTGGCCGACGTCCTTAACCACTGCGCCACAGAGGCATCCCCAAAAAAGGATGCTCATATAAGGCTATCCGGGCCTGCAGTACCACTGGTTGGGAGCGTACAGTACACTTAACCCGGATGTTCCGATCTGTATAGTGGGCAGATCCTTGTCTGTTGTTATGACCTTGAAGGTGTATATGCGTGATCTGTCTTCTATATTTGTATATTTATTTTTTGGACTGAAATAACTTGGTAAGTGTGTTTTATTTATTTTGTTTTCCATACTGACCATCTTTGGGCACGGCAAGATGTCGTTTTCTATGCTCTAAATCTATTTTTCAGCTACAAATCACTAGTGTTTGTAAGAATCACACCTCACCTGTGACCAGAAAATCGACCAATTGAGAGCTTTGATCGAAAGAAAAATATTTTTAAGACAGTTTTAAGATAGAGTATTAATCTATAATGAGTTATACTAAAAATAAGTGCCTCTAGAATTCCATACGAAATCACACAAAGAGCAAGACTGACAATCCCAAAGAATTTCTGACTGTATGTTTTGTCTCATATTTTATGTCAAGCTTGTCTTAAGATACTTGTTTTGACTGTATAGGATGTTCCTATTAATGTGTTTAAGTTATTCAAAGGTACATTGCAATGTTTGTCTAAGCAATAAGATGATAATGCTTCAACAATAGCAATGCTACGTAAAAATATTAATTACCTTTAAATTCCCGAAATCTTGGAGAAATTGCATGTGATGTGTTTATTCATTGAACCGCTAGAGCACTGTGGCGGCCGTAAAACGTCTCCCCGTACATCAACCATAGTGCAGTTTATATTTTACTTTTGGTCCTTTGAGATCAGCGTGAATATTCTGAGAAATCAGAAAAAAAAAATATTGGTTTAGACTCATATTCTAGACAGGTTTTTAATTATTTGGACTCCATTTTGATTTATATCAGTCTTTGAATCGACTGCCTGTTCGAAATTCGCAAATTTGCAGTATGTTTACTCTGGCTTTCGTTGCCGGATCATTACAGGGTCACTGCTGAGGCTTTATTAGCCGAAACTACGTAGTATGACCCATCTTCGTTCTTATGAATGTTTACATTGCTCTTAAAGGAACTCATTTTTGATTTTTATTTACCACTCGTCCAAAGGAGCCAGCCTTCGAGGACTGTCTTCAGGTACTAAATATTTAAAAAAATGAGTCGCATGGTCACTCGTCTCCCTTCATCCACAGAACGCATAGCACATACTCTGATCAGACTGCACAGAAATGCAAAACTACCTGAGTGATATGATTAGTTACGGACTATTTGTTCAATATAAATACATTTATACAAAGAAATGAAGAGCTGTTGACCAGTCTGTGATAGACATTTCCTTTTCATCCCTCGACCGAATAGATTCGGGGGATACCGCGTTCGGCTTGGCGTCCGGTCGTCCGTCCCGGCGTAGACGCAATCTTGTGATGGCCATAACTCCAATACCCTTCAAGATATATTGATGACACTTGGCACAATGGTAAACAATTTTGAGAAGGCGGGTATTGCGCAATAACCACAACTCTGGGTACCATGTTATTTGAGATATCTCCCCTTCCAATAAAAATAGAATGACTACCTTGTGATCTCTATAACTCCAATACCCTTCAAGATATATTGGTGATACTTGATAAAATTGTAAACAAGGTTTAGACGGCGTGTAATGGGCAATGACAACAACCCTTGGGGCCATTGTTTTTTAGTTATCTCCCCTTCGAAAAAAAAGAATGACTATCTTGTGATCGCCATATCTCCAATACCCTTCGAGATATATTCATTAAACTTGGCACAATTTTTCACAAGGTTAAAGCAGCATGTCATGCACAAGAACGACAACTCTTGGTGCCATGTCATTTGAAATATCTCCTCTTCCAATAAAATAGAATGGCTATCTTGTGATCGCCATAACTCAAATACCCTTCGAGATATATTGATGAAACTTAGCACAATTGTTCACAAGGTTGAAGCAGCATGTCATGCGCAAGAACCACAACTCTTGGTGCAATGGCATTTGAATTATCTCTCCTTCCAATAAAATAGAATGACTATCTTGTGATCGCCATATCTCCCATACTCTTGGAGACATCTTGATAGTACTTGGAACAGCTGTACATGAGGTTAAGCAGGCGTGTCATGTGCAAGAACCACAGCTCTCGGTGCCGTGGCATTTCAATTATCTCCTTTCCAACAAAAATAGGATGGCTTTCTTTTGAGCGCCATATCTCCAATATTCTTCTAGACATGTTGATAGTATTTGGTGCAATTGTACACGAGTTTAAGCAGACGTGCCACGTGCAAGAACGCGACTCTTGGTGTACTGGTTTTTGAGATACCTTCCCTAACAAAATAACATTGTGATGGCCATAACTCCAAAACCCTTCGAGGTATATTGATGATACTTGGCATAATTCTTCACAGGGTTGAGACGGCATGTCACTCACAAGAACCACAACTCTGGGTGTCATGGTTATTATTGTAGTTGAGTTATCTACCCTTCTAATAAAATTGTATGACTATCTTGTGATCGCCATATCTTCAAGAGTCTTCGAGACATGTTTATTTTTTAAGTTAAGCAAGCCTGTCACGGGCAAGAACCACGACTCTGGGTGCAATAGTTTTTGAGTTACCTCCCCTGACGAAATAATCTTGTGATGGCCATAGCTCAGAAACCCTTTGAGATATACGGATAATACTTGGCAAGGTTCAGACATGGTTGCCATGCGCAGGAACCACAGCTCTGGGTGCGATGGTATTTGAGTTATATCCCCTTCTAATAAAATCGTATGACTATCTTGTGATCGACATATCTTCGATAGTCTTTGAGACATAATGATGGGACTAGTTACAGTTATACGTGAGGCTAAGCAGGTGTGTCATGTGTGAAAATCATGACTCTTGGAGTCTGGGTGCACTGTTGTTTTTTTTTAGTTATTTCCCCAAACAATATAATCTTGTGATGACCATAACTTGGATACCCTGTGAGATATATTGATGGTATTTGGCACAGTTTTTAAAAAGGTTGAAACAGTGTGTCATGCCAAAGAATCCACCAATCGGGTCCTACACGAACGACTAATTCATCACGTCTGAAATTAGTGAAAGAAACAAAACTATTTAAACTAGAGCATAACGAAACAAAAACTGATCTATGCGCCCAGCAAAGACTAAGCTCAGTCTGAGCATCTGCCAAGTCTGATCAGTGTCTTCATTGCCCGTGTGAAGAAAAAAAATCGAGTAGTAAGCTACCCATTAAGCGCACAGCGACGAATCTGATCAGACAGGGTGGATGCGCAAGCTGATCTGAATCTTCGTTGGGCGCAGTCATTTTGTCATGTCTTGTGTTTCATCTGAGACAGTATGATGAACTCGATGAAGAAAGTGTGTATATGCCAAGTTTCCACATTTCAGAAACAAAATAGCTAACGTATTTAAATGTTATCATTCGAAAATATCGAAATCGCTCTATAGTATTATCAGGACACACAATATAGTATGATCGAAACACGACATACAGTTCTGAGAAATCAGTTTTGCGACATGCGATACAAACCAGTTTTTGACCCCTCTATCCTTTTCTTTGAAAATAATTCCCCTTACATGGCAAGGTGTTTAGAAATATTAACAAAAGCTGACCCGAAATACATCATAAAATATTTGAAAGGCAATTTCAGTCGTTTCATGTAAGGTTGGTGGCAAAGTTTGATTAAATTGTACCGCTGCAACGTTTGAAATCGAAAGTTGGATAATGATTTTCTGAAAACAAAGTGAAAATAAACGAAATCATAAAAATAAACAGAAAATCAAGGTAGCATGTCGAAAAGACTTCTAGTTATGCTTCCCGAACTACTGCTCTCATGATTAATAATATCAAAACACAAAAATAAACATTCTGAAACATACCCGACATATCGGAACAAGGATCTGTCAACTATACAGATCGGAACATCCGGGTTAAGTGTACTGTACGCTCCCAACCAGTGAGTACACTCTGTATATAGGTACTATTTTATTTTGTCCGGGATTATGATTACTTATCTCAACAATGGAAGCGACTTTTCGTCAGAAAAAATAAGGGATAAATAAATTGTGCTTTGACCGTGATTCGAACCCACGCACAGACGCGGCGACGTCGCCTAGCACTGCAGTGGCCGACGTCCTTAACCACTGCGCCACAGAGGCATTCCCGAAAAAAGGATGCTGATATATCCATATAAGGCTATCCGGCATATAAGGCTATGTTTTTTTTATCCCAACCATATTTTAGTACTTTGCCTTCATCTTGTTAGGACTTTTCGCCAATGCCGTCATTCTTTTGGTGGCCGGATTTGAACCAAGCACCTTTTCGATTGTAAGTCGAACGCACTAGCCACTGAGCTATCAAGGCTTTTTACTTTTAATAGAATGTAGTGTAGAGCAAAAGAATAAAATAAAAACTCATGTTAAAACAAGATGTGTTTGTGAAACACTGATGCCCCCGGACAGCGTATATTAAATGTGAAAGCAGCATCACTAAGTAATCGAAAGAAATGACCAATGTAGAAGTCTTGAAAAAGTAGGTCAAGGTCACAAGGTCAAAAATTGTGTGACAATTGGAAAGGTCTTGTGACATAGAATGCACGTGTCAAATATGAAAGCCCTATCACTGACCAATGGAAAGTTATGGCCAATGTTAAAGTTTTTAAAAAGTAGGTCAAACGTCAAGGTATAGGTCATGAGGTCAAAAATTATGGTACCACTGGAAAGGTCTTGTGAAAAAAATGCACATATGAAATATGAAAGCCATATCACTTACCAATCAAAAATTATGAACTATATTAAAGTTTTTAAAAAGTAGGTCAAATGTCAAGGTGAAGGTCAGGAAGTCAAAAGTTATGGTACCACTAGCAAGGCCTTGTGACTAGAAATGCACATGTAAAATATGAAAGCACTACCAATTACCAATGGAAAGTTATGGCCAATGTTAAAGTTTCTAAAAAGTAGGTCAAATGTCAAGGTCACGAGGTCAAAAATTATGGTACCCGGTACCACTAGAAAGGTCTTGTGACAAGGAATGCACATGTGAAATATGAAAGCCCTGTCACTTACCAATCGAAAGTTATGGCCAATGTTAAAGTATTTTTAAAAGTTTGAAAAAAATAGATCAAAGGTCAAGGTCAAGGTTACGAGATCAAAAATTTTGGTACCACTGGAAAGGTCTTGTTATAAGCTATACACTTGTGAAATATGAAAGCTCTATCTATTATCATTCGAAAATTATGCCCAATGGTTTGTTTTGTTTGTTTGCATTGAGGTTTAACTTTCCCGTGAACACTGTAAAGGTCATTTTGGAGACGTTGCTTCCAATTTTGTGGGACTTTTACCCGACATTGAGATGAAATGACATCTCAAGCCCTGTCGCTCAATGAAACCAATAGGGTTTATTAGCATGGACGGTTCGCCTCGCACTGGGGTTCCTGGACAGGCTTAGATCCTCTAAGTGGTTTACCAGTACTAGTGTGCGGGCCGGATTCAGTTCTGCGTGGTAGCATCATGCAGCCCATAAATTTCTTCAAGCCCCTATGGGCGGGGGCGAATGCCCAATGGTAAGGGTTTTGTAGGCTGCCAAACAGTCATACAGATCAAAAAACTATTTGCCCCCACCGAATCTCGATTCCGGGGGCATAATATGTGTTGTCATCCTATAAAAGATCAATTACTTTATTGCTAGACATGTCTGGTGTAACGAATGTGAACAGTTATTGTTTCTACCATCAATTTTAGTATACGCTAGTGCTTACTCTTCACAGTATGATTTGTGTTAGCAAAGGGGTGTATTTAACACAACCATACTGTTTTAAGTCATTATTAAAGAAGATATGTACAAATCACCTAATAGCTTCATTAGTTCGACAGAAAACCATTGTTTGCTGAGTTTTTGACTGTTTTGGAGAATTATTTTGGCATGTATTTATAGATTTTAAATATGACAGAAAATATGACAAAAATGGCTTCAGGGCCAGATAACTCTTTATGTAATTATAGAAGAAAGAAATGCTCATAATTTGGCAATGCCTCTTATATCTCAACTAGAACTGTCAGTGAAACTGACTAGGGCCCCGGCAGTGCCACCAGAGGAGTTGGATTTTTTTTTTTCAAAGGGCTATTACTCTTAGAGTATTGTAGCTAGAGTTACGTCGGTTGCCATGTAATTGTGTAATGATATTGTGACCATATATCTTAAGTTTGAAGTTGATGCATTTGACTGTTTGTAAGTTATGAATTAAAAACAAAAGGGTATATGGCAACTGTCAATAACTTCAGCTTCAGTTTGTAAACATGAAAAATGTTGATGGATAGACGGGCAGATGGACAGACGGACGGACGGACGAACAGACGGACAGACAGGGCATTACTATACGGCACACTGTCACATTATTGTTAATATTTCTGCGAAGTAATATTTAAATCCATCCAGGTATAAGAAAGTTATAGATTGGACACAATAAAAAAGACGCTTTTTTGACCTTTTATCTCTAAGTATGACCTTGACCTGTGAGGTACGGCTGTGGGTCTTGCGTGTGACACTTCGTCACATTATGGTTAATTTTTCTGCCAAGTAATATTTAAATCCATCCAGGAATAATAACGAAGTTATTAATTGGACACAGGAAAGACCCTTTTTTGACCTTTAACCTCTAAGTATGACCTTGACCTTTGAGGTACGGACCTGAGTCTTGCACGCAACACTCCGTCACATTATGGTTAACATTTCTGCCAAGTAATATTTAAATCCATCCAGGAATAAGAAAGTTATGGAGGATAAAAAAATTTGTGGACGGACAGACGGACAGACAGACAGACAGACAGACAGACAGACAGACAGACAGACAGACAGACGGACGGACAGAGTGATTACTATAGGGCACCCACACTTTCAGTGGAATAAGAAAGTTATGGAGGATAAAAAAAATGTGGACGGACAGACGGACAGACGGACGGACGGACAGACAGACAGACGGACGGACGGAGTGATTACTATAGGGCACCCACACTTTCAGTGCGGGGCCCTAATTATCCCTGTCAAGTACATTTGCAATAGCTTTGGAAATAAACTTACGTTGTGTTTTTGCGTAATGACGGTCAGTTAATTTAGCTGAAATTTAGGTACGACTTATAAGTGAGTATAGTAGTGAAGTGAAGAATTTTTCCACAAAAAACATATACATTATTTTTAACATCTATAAACGTCTAAACAATACATAAAAGACCCACCTGCCAGGATGCTTTGTGCTAGAGATAATAGCGTGAGAACCACAGGTCTCTTAATAGGGTAGAATTACATAGCTCATAGATCCAATAACATTACAACTGCGGATATGAAATTTCACCATATTACAGCAAATACATCCTATATTGAGTCTACAAAATTAAAGCAAATCAAAAGTGGCCATAAAATGGGCATTATAGGGACTGCTCCTTTGAAAACGCATTTAACGCATTTGAAAAGGCATTGTTAAAGGAGAAGTTCTAGAATACACCGTCTGTGTCCCCTCCTGTTACCCGACATTGAGATGAAATGACATCTCAAGCCCTGTTGCCCCTGAAACCAATAGGGTTTATTAGCATGGACGGTCAGTCTGGCTCCGCAGTTCCTGGACAGGCTTAATCCTCTAAGCGGTTTACCAGTACTAGTGTGCGGGCCGGATTCACCTCTGCGTGGAAGCATCGTGCAGCCTATATATTTCTTCAAGCCCCTATTGGCGGGGGCCGCAGATTGAAGATGCAAGGCAATTGTGTCAACCATACAAAAATGAAAAATTTCAGATAAAAAATTCTGATATGTTTCTTATTTCTGCTAAAAATGTTTTTGAGCAGAAATAAGAATTTTCTTATATCTGCTTAAAACATGGATTATAGGTACTCGTTAGGACCGCATCGACGAGGCGGTTCTAACGAGTACCAATAATCCATGTTTTGAGCAGAAAGTTAGAAAATTGTTTTTTCTTATTTCTGCTCAAAAACATCGATGGGGAGTACTCTGCTAAAAATATGGATTGTGGGTACTCGTTAGAACCGCATCGACTAGGCGGTTTTAACGAGTACCCACAATCCATGTTTTGAGCAGAAGTAAGACAAAATAATGCATACCCCTGAAAAAAAAAATGATGTAAAAAATGGAGTTTGAGGGGGTCAGAATTATAAAGGCATGCTTTTAACATAGCATAAACTTTCAACGGTTGAGTGATTTTATTTATTCCGGAAAGTTTCTTGTTCCAACCCGTCCTACCCGTGCACATGACGTGGTAGAGTGACAGCTATAAATACCACCGTGAGGCGCTTGGCATATACATTCCTCAATGTTCATCTACGACAAGGTTAGTAAGACTGTTTACTTGTTTCTTCTTTTTCTCTTGTTTTTCTCTTGTTTTCTCTTGTTTTTCTCTTCGATTGTCCTATCCTTCATTACGCTAAAGTTCGATACATTTAGGATCTTGAATAAATCATTTTTACAAATCTGAAAAAAAATCCGATGTTAGAATCTGAAAGCCAACCCCGACCAGATAGGCTCGGGAGATTATAGCGATCAGCCTGGCGTCCATCCGTAGAAAAAGCCTCGTCGGCGTCTGGTCCGGGTCTACAGTTTGCCAATGTCCCAAAAACGGTCCACAGGCATATACGGGTTAAACAATGTTCGTCAGCCGATGGGAAAGTATGAACGCAGCAGGTCGCGTGCAAAGTAAATGGACCATGAAGTGGTTCATGTAAACTTTGCTAGCAACCCGCTGTCGTTCATGTTTTCACATTATTTGCCCCTCATCACTGGGCGAAACAAATCGTCGCTTATAGGACAAACTTTTAAAGCCGAAAAACGTTTACACCTTGTTTATCAACAAGCGGAAAAGCGTTGATGTCACCAACGCCTATAAAGAACCATTGTTTAGACTCGCGTCACTGAAAATCACGACTCGATGCGTTCATGGAAGTATGCTATAGGTTTTCATAACACTTTACAATAGTAATATAAATATACGAGGACTATTCAAATATGAATGCAACTAAGCACATAAAAATGATTCTGTGACACATTTCGATAAAAAATATATTTTGTCCCCTCATAGTTTTCCCCTTAAACAGATATACAAACTTTCAGTCTCCTGATCCAATCATTGAATGCATTTTGGTAGTCTTTTCGAGGTATACCATCAAGACACTGGAATATTGCAGAACCGAGGTGTTTGCGCTGTACAAATTTTCGACCAGGAAGATATTTTTTCAGCCGCGGGAACAAGTCACACGGGGAAAGGTCAGGGGAATACGGGGGTGAGGGAGTTCAACCTTTTCCTGCTTCAGAAGTCGTGCCCAATTAACGCCTTGTGCGATGACGAATTGTCATGTAGCAATCTGACATTGGCCAAACCAGTTGCGGGTCTTCGTTCTTTGAAATAGTTCTTCAATTTTCGAAGAACTTTCTTGTAAAACTTCGCATTTACAGATTTGCCTTTGGGCACAGCAACCTGAATAGCAGCGCCCCGATTTGAAAAGAATATGGCATACATTACCTTCTTGACGCTCATGGTCCGCTTTGCAATACATGGTCTTTTTGCAATACTTTGTTGCCCATATTTTGTTCTGAAGCTTTCGTTTTGGCTCAAAAAAGTGAACCAATGTCTCGTCACCTGTGACATTAGCGAAAGACCGTGCATTGTATTTGGAAACTTTTGAAGCAACTCCTTAGCCCACTGAACGCGTCTTTTTCTGCTCATTTGTTCACAGATGGGGAATCATCTAGCAGATCTTTCTCATTGTCAAATCGCGTTTCAGAATTGTATGAGCTGCTGCTAATGAGATGCCAACCATACTAGCTGTTTGCCAAGTGGTGTATCGTGCATCGGTAGCAAATATTTCTTTCACTCTAGCAACCATCTTCGCAGATGTTGCTCTTTTCGGCCGACTATCATGTGGTGCATCTTCTGTTGAGCCTAGCCCACAGCTTAATTTCTTAAACCAACGAAAAATGTCGGAAAAGACATTTCATTATGCCCATAAACCGAACATATTTCAGCAAAAATGTCTTTGCACCGTATACCAAGAATACAAGATTCTTCATGTAGGACCGTATTTCAACGGCATACTCTGACCTTCTTCCAACCATGTTTTGTATTAGTATACAAGAGTAGACAGTGTTTATCGAACGATATACATGGCTAAATTGCACGGATTTTAACAGGTTTGGTATCGATGTAAAGGTAAAATGTTTTTCAACGCCGTGATATTTATTTCCAGGTGATTTTCACATTGGTGCATGAGAAAACGTTCTACTAGCATTCGTATTTGAACAGTCCTCATACTTAAATGAACCTTCAGCAAATTTTTATTACTTTTAAATGTTTTACATTTTGTTACATGTGGGTTTACGGCGTCCCGCAAACCCCCATGCTGATAAGACAACCGATCGTGACCTCTTGACAGGTGTACGGGCAGATGTGGGATAAGGCACAAGATATCAAATTAATGACGTGAATTATTTACAGTATCTATATGCAACAATACTAAAACAAAACGCATTTATTTGCTTCTGCAACCCACTCACGATGTCCGCCCCAAAGGCAAAACAATGTTCTGTGCTCGGAACGGGGTGACGTGAATGTCTACAGAAGCAAATAATAAAAACAACAATAAAATAAGAAACACGAG